>OZ005653.1:287982997-288435497 GCA_963930645.1 Salticus scenicus | reverse complement strand
GGCATCTTCCTATTCTCTTGTTTGTGTAAAAGTTTTACATGTGGCTACTCTGCTGATTTCTAGTATTCTGTCTGAATTCCTTGATGATTTGATTTAATAAATTATTTAATTTTTCATTCAAAATGGTTTTGCTGCCTCGATCGGGGCTGAAACAATATAAATTGGTATGATTAGCTATATTGTTTTACGAAAACGAATATTGTTTTACGAATACAGCTTTATGAAGTACATGCCTCCTGAAGCGTTTATACTTCAAATTTTAAGCATTTTTATCCAATTATTATTTCTCTGGTCCTGTATTTACATTCTCCGTCATTAAGTTTAATGGTCCTTTTTTATTATTATTATTCATGTCGTCATAAGTAATTTAAATTATTTTTGTCTGGTAGGTAATTTAAATTGGTTCTTAATCTGTATCGCAACATTTTTGTGTCAGTCTTACCTATATGTTACAATCAGTTCTATTTTTGTTGTGTTGGTATTGTTTTGTATCTATTAATTGTTCTATTTTTGTATCTATAAATTTTATGGTTAAATTTTATTACGATATCTATCATCTATCTATCTATCTATCTATCTATATATATATATAGATAGATAGATATATCAGCTTTGAATACAGCATTAGAAACTTAATTTTTTTTTTTTTTAAGTGTTATCAATTCAGATTTATTTATTTATTTTATTATATGATAAAAGAACGCATCTAAATTTACATAATTAATAGTATTTTTTTTTTCTTTCGTGTAAAGTATAATGTAAAGAGAAAGGTAAGATTATATACAATAAATTAATGATCAATTTAATAATTTAACTTGGAATTATCATGATGAATGTTCTTGAACCCGTCTCTTGACCGTCTTATCTCAAGGTATTAAAAGATTCTCTCAAGCATTATAGACATATATCTGTGTTCTAGAGGATTAAAAATAACATTTAAATTCGGTTATGTAATTCCACTTTGATAACTAAGTTTAATTCAAAGATATTGTTTCATACCATATTGATGAATAAGTTATATATAATTGTTAAAAATATTTTACAAGCTACCTGATATGTATGCTAATTAATTAGGTCTGTTACATAGCATGTTAAAGAGTAAACATTATTTTATACAAAATTAACAAAACGCTATTATTCGTTTTAAAAAAAAAAGTAGAAATGAAGATAATCGATTATAAAATGTTAGTAATTTTAAGATGAATTGCTAATGAAATTTTATCACACAATACACATGGTTCCAAAATGAAAATCATATTTCTGAGATCTATTTTTTTATTTTTATTTTTCCGGCATACCCATGTTTAGCGATCACAAGAATTCGACATGAAATAAACAGTAATAACGTATTTTAAGGACCAATCAACCTTCAGATTTCTAATTTGTAAATTAAATTTTTGTCCTAAACAGACTTTAATTTTGAACAAGAGGAATGATTTTCCCTGACATTATACAACCTTCTACAATTTGAGTTAGACTTCAACTTTTTTTTTTTCCTCAGATGCCTTTTAATTAAAACTTTTCATGCACAATATATCTTATGCCTATTTTTTTTTTTTTTTGAGTTATTATACCGCATCATGGTAAGGCTCCTATATATACGAGCTGGCGCATCCGACATTTTTTTGCCTTAGGGTTGCCGCATGTACCCAGCGTGATAAACAAACGGCATCCATTGTTTCTACCGTCTTGCTCGTAATTTTAGTGAAATAAACTGCAATATGGGAGGTTGTTCAGCAATAAACTGCTGTAAACACTCCAGAAAAGGATACAAAATGTTTAGGTTTCCTTCGGATAATGCAAGAAGGAGAAAATGGGCTTCGAATTGTCATCCAGATTCTTGGATCCCGGGACTTAATGCACAGCTTTGCATAGTAAGTTTTATTGTTATTCACTTATACTTTTCTTTGCATTTCTGACATTTATAAAGTAAAAAATTTAAAAAAAAGTATTATTTAAATCTAAATATGTATTTTAATAACCATAAATTATTTTAAGAAACGATTTTTTACTGTGTGTTTGTAGAGTCTTGGCGACGTTTTTTTGGTTCGCCAAAGTTGTCTTGTTTCCGTGTCCTGATAGTATTAGGTCGTTGAAAAAACTTTCCAATTTTAATTGGTACGCTCTTTTTTTTTCCCCCCTTTCAAATGTTATGAATTATTTAAGAAACAGAAACAGATTACTTGTGTTGCTTATCATTTTTGGTCGATTTTATATTTAGATGAAAATTTCTTAAAACCACCAGTGAAGCGATAAAATCGCCAAGCGGAAATGCTGTCCTCTTACGAGGCAAAAAAATGGCGGTGATGCGCCGGCCTATTATTTATTTAAGGGGCTCTACATCATGGATAACATTTAGGGCTACTATGACATCATGCATTCTGTTACCCATTTCGTCACAGCATCAGCTCTTAAAATTTTTTTAATTTTTAATATTTTATATTTTTAACAAATAGTAGTTAAATAAAAGAAAGACAAATTACTTGTCAAAAACTATAATAATTAGAATTTTGTTTCACACTGAATTTAATCTCCGATAAAAAATAATTTAGTATGTTAATCGCCCCGTGATAAGTTATAAATTGTTTATTTTCTTATTCGTGTTGTAAGTTAATACCAATTGTCTGCGAAGGTAAGCTAACCATGGCTAAAATGGCCTATTTGGGGCCTTTCTAAGGCTAGCCCGTATTCACGCAAGTTTGTGAGAAAACCACACAAAACTCCAAACAGCTAGATCGATGAGTGCAACCTGCGATCGAATTCAACATCTTTCCTGTAACAACTTCGATAGTATAAAAACTATCCTCTACTGGTGAGACAAAATTTCTATTTTAATTTGAAAACAAAGGGAAAAAAAATATTTAGTTTAACATGCCTGAATAAAACATACCTCCATCCTAATAATAAAAACAGTTTACTTTAATACAAGTATCGATAAGAAATAGTTGTCATTAATGAAATTTAAACTACCGTGTACTTACTTTTTACATTTATTTTCTTTTATTTCTTCTGTAGATTATATTTTTATAATCAGATCAAAATAAATTTTAATATTTGCAGTATAAACTTTCAAATTTGCCACAATAAACATTTTTCAGATTTAAATTTGCATAAATATAAATTTTCACAGTTTCTTATAGAGTTATTGATTTTTTTCAGTAAAATATTGTTGCATGTTTTTGCTCCAGATGTAAAATGGAATTTACAACAAGTATTGATGACAGTTCAGTATTATAAATCAGCATTTTCTTTCAAAATTAGTGAGGTTTAACAGTCTTGTGAAATATGATTAACGAACTGTTTACTGTAAAGTATATTTTTATAACTTATCAATAATATGTCCTTAGTACCACCAAACATTCTATTTATGGATGTGATTTTAAGGATACTCTAAAAAAATATTCTTTTAAAAAATTAGAAATATATAAATTTAATTTAAAAGTATCTGTTGAATAAAAAGTGATTTATTAAATATTTGTACAATATACACAAGGTATTTTTCGTACATTAATTATCCAACAAACGGAAAGCAAGCTACAACATATAAAATTAAGAAATTTGGATTTGGCAAATATTTTAGTAAAATCCATGAAAACATAGTAATTTTAAAAATTAGTCTATTTTAAATGAATTTGGAAATGCGGTTGAAATGTTATAAGGATAAGTCTAATTGATTTTTCATCTGCATAGCCCCCAAACCCCAAACTTTCATCAAAATCTTTATATACTTTACCGAGTAAACTAAAATTCTGCCATATTTTTCAACCGGTTGATAGAAGGTTAACATTGAACGCCAGTATTTCTGAAGATGAAGATAAGCCCAACCAATTTAGCACCCCAAAAAAACACAAATCAAAGCTTCCTTAAAATTTTTTAATTAATTTCCGAGTAAACCCTATTTTTGCCATATGTTGTAACTGGCCTATAAAGAGCTAACAGCGAATGCTTATTTTTCTGAAGATGAGGATAGGTCCAATCGATTTAGCACCCCAAACTATCATCGAAACCTCTATATCCATTTCCGAGTAAATCCAATTCTGTCATATGGAGCAATTGCCCGGCAAAGGTTAAACAGCGAACGCGTTTTTTTTCTGAAGATCAGGGTAATTGTAAACGCTTTTGACCCCCCCCCCCCCCCAAAAAAAAAAAAAAAAAAAAAAAAAAAAAACACTCTTTATTTCCGAATAATCCCAATTTCTGCCATATGTTGCAACTGACCTATAAAGGGTTAACAGCGAACGCGAATGTTCCTGAAGATGAGGTTAAGTTCACTCATTTTAGTCCCGCAAAAACCGCTTAACCACAAACTTTCATCGAGATCATTACAGCCATTTTCGTGTAAACCTAATTTCTGCATATGTCGCAAATGGACGATAAAGGGTTAACAGCAAACGCGAATTTTCCTGAGGATAAGGATAATTTCAATCTTTTTTTCACACCAAAAACTCCTTGACTTTCACAAAAATCGTTAGAGCAGTTTCTGAGATCTCTAAGACATATATATATATATATATATATATATATATATATATATACATAACAAGTCATGTGATTTATTTACTCGTATAATATAAAAGAAAGATATGCCAATTTTACCTTGTTTAATTCTGTTATAAGGTGTTAAACATTTCTTACCAGCACTTTCGTATACAGACCTGATGTATTTGAATACTTTTGTAGTTCACTGAAGACAAACCTTTTATCCAATCTTAACAAAAATTTTAATTAGCCTCCCTGTATGATGCAGATTTATAATGTGCGGTTTGGTACTTCTGTTAATATTCCTTCTTGAAATATACGGATAATAGTCTCATACTCTCAGACAGGCAAATATACGGATCAACATTTAAACCCTTTTTTTGAATTTAAGGTACCTCGAAATGTGTAATTATAGGGAAAACCCAATATTAAAAATTTCATAAAAATATATGTATATATATATACAGTAGGAGAAACTAAAAAAAAAAAAAAAAAAAAAAGACTCTTATCAATACCATTAAATCTTAACAATAACAAATAAATAAGGTTAGACGATAAAACATCTTATATTATATGTACTGCATTTTTAAAGATAACTACTATATCATATTTCTTTTTGTTCAACAGCTCCATTAAGTGGAATGTAAAAGAAAAAAGTATAAATATTTACTAAAAACAAATAAAATACCCAAAAGAAAAAGAAGAAAAAAAAAAAGTTTCAGAAGGATAACTAAAGGTAATACGGATGCATGGGTCATCGACTTGCTCGAACTCTTTAAAATATATTCAGTACCAAAGTCAAACAATATTTAAGAGAAAAAAAAAAATCTGGAAAGTAGAGAAATAAAATGAATGTATGGATCAGAGTTTGTCAAAAACTTATGTATTTATTTACTTAAAGTCTTTAACAGAAGATTAAATTGTTTACCTTTGAATTGAGTGTCTTTGAACTTAAACTAAAATGCATAGTTCATATTATGTTTACATCGATAAATATTTCTTTTTATTATTTATTATTCCATATATCTTATCCCTAAAAAATGCGTATTTTTTATAAAATACTTTATTTATCAGGCAAAGTAAGTGAAATAGATTCTTTTATTTAAACATAGAAATAAAATAAAAAACTTACTAAATAAAATACAATAGTGTACACATCTTTTCTAATATTATATTTAATAAGTTTTTAATCTATAAGATTTTTCAAATAAAAAAATATATACATTATATAATTTTATGTATGTAATAAAAGTAATCATTATTATTATTATTAAATTATTTTTGAATTAATTTATTTTATTTCAGTATTCTAGAATATCCTTTAAAATTAAGAATACATTCTTTACTGCACATTTCTTACAATTTCACAATCCTTTTAAAACAGACGCCAATGCATTATGAAATATTTTTTTTTCTTATGAAAATTAATTTTTCTAAAATTCTACCCTCCCGCTCCTCAGTGTCTTTTTCTAGTCAATTTTCTCCTTTTATTCCTACCGGTGTAAGCCTTTATTTATTTATTTTTTCAACACTTGACATTGTGAGTTTTTTTCTTTTCGTCCCATGCTTTTTTCTATTGATCTTTGACTCTTTTTTTCCTGTGTTTCTATGTGTTTTTAGCTTTTTCCCCCTCGTTTTCTACATTCTAAAGTGCTTGGGAATCGTACAATTTTATGATATATATATATATATATATATATATATATATAATTATAATATATACAATATATACAATAATATATACGTTTACATATACAGTAATATATACAATATATTACAATATATATATATATACATATATATATAATAAATGATTATTCGAAAAATATTTATATATTGCGTCATTAAATTTGTCGAGTTAAGAAATTTATTTAATTTTTAAGATATTTTTTTTTAAATCCATGATGTCACATCTGTAGTTTCTTCTCTTGAAAGAGTAACATATTACGTATTTTTAAGAATTATACATAAATGTTTAACCACTTTACCGTCCATCCCGAGTTAACTTGGGGGAAACGTAGTCTTAATTACGCTTAGTAGCACTGTTTTATAGAACTTTGATACATTCATTTATTAGAGAAATGTTGTAATTTGTGTTACATTTTTAAAGTATTTGTGTAGGCGTGTTTGTTTGTGGTAGTGTAGCTTAAAAAAATAATGTGTTTTATTATTATTATTATTGTTATTATTAGAACGCTGAATTAATGAATTCTTATCAATAATTAACCAATGTCTGTTCCAAAGTTGTTTTTTTTTTTTTTTTTTTTTTTTTTTTTTTTTTTAACTAAAATGTGTTTTATTAAGTGATAACATAAGAAGTTTTTTTACATGCTGCGTAATTAATTTGAATATTTTCAACCACGTCGCAAAATCACTTTTTTTGTGAAAAACCCCTTATGATCTCACAAATCTTAGTAAATAAACAAAAATATGTTAAAGTTACAAGCTTATAAAGGGTTTTCTCAAAAAAAAAAAAAATAAATAAAATAAAATAAAATAAAATAAAATAAAATAAAATAAAATAAAAACTTTTGGAGCGTGGTTGATGTAATTGAATCTTCAAATTAATTACGTAGTATGTGAAAAACCCCTTATGAAATTTTAATTCTGGAAAAATACCTAAAGTCTAGCTCGTTCTTTTGCCGACCATTTTCTTAATTTTTACTCTATTCAAATGAACTTTTGAAAAAGTTGCTCAATATATCTAGCTTTCAACTTAGGTAATACTTTTTTTATCTGCATGCGCAGTGAAAACTTTTTTCATAAAAATAATCATATTTCAGGAGAAATTCAAGATATTTGTATATCGAACGGAGTATACATTTTCAAAAGTGTTTTTTCAATTTATCTGAAAATGGGAACAAGTTTCGTTTAAAATTCCGCGTAAACACACACACACACACACACACACACACACACACACACACATATATATATATATATATATATATATATATATATATATATATTGAGTTTTAAAATAAATGCTTATATCTCCGTTATTTAACATGCTATCGTAACACAAAAATCATCCACAATTTGTACTAGTTTGATAATAAGATATCCTAAAGTTACAGATTATTTCCTTAACTTAATGATACAAGGTGATCGCAAGCATTATTTTTTGACTTTGCTGAATTTTTTGCCAGCTTCCTAATTATTGTCGTAATCTAATCTTCGCTGAAAAACCTGAGAATGGTCCTGTTTCCTACACATCCAGTGTCTAAAAGCATTTCATCTAAATATAAATCATTAAGATGAAAAAAAAAAAAAAAAAAAAAAAAAAAAAACTGACCGTTTGTAAATCTTGCCAAGCTTTTTAACGGGAGTGTAAGTGCACGTTTTGGGTATTAGATTTTTTATCATTCATGTGTACAACTTGTCTTTTCGTACTAAATTGATGATGTTTCCTAATTATTTTATTCATTTCTTTATCCTATCTCATGTCGCTTTCGAGATAGGAACGCTAACTCCACGGTTCTTCACTAAGTACCGCTGTAAGTAGTCCTATATAATAGCACATAGCCACTTTATTATACGTAGGCACTGGTTTCATGCCTATATGTTAAAACAACCTTTAGTTAGCACACTATAATTTTATTATATTAAATGTGAAATACACCTAACACCTTGTTTTGTTTAAAAACGTTTAACAATTTTATTTTGGGTTAATTAACTCTTTTATTTATTTATTTATTTATTTTAGATTCTTTCAAGTGGACTAGAGATATCAATCAAAAGTCGGAGCACGTATTCAAATTTGGAAGATTCGCGATAAAGGTTTGGTTTTTCATAATTGATATGTTTAAGATGAATATATGCACAATAATACTTTCAGAGGTACAAACATTATATTGCTCTCTTACTGGCAGGTAAGACAATATATGTTTAAACCCATGTGTACCCTTCTGGTGTTGAGTGAAATCCCCGGAGTGTCCTTTAACAACGGGGATTCTCACTAAATCTTCAATTTACTCTTACAACTGAGGAAACTATAATATCATTCCTACGGATTCTGCAAAATTAATAGCATTTGTGAATGTACTTTAACCCTTTAACGTTCACAACTTAATTTATTTTAAAAATTACTAAACCAATGGTAAATATTTCTTTTAGACACATAGCTGATCATAAATAAAAAAAAATAAAAAAAAATTAGCATAGTTAATTTTCGATAAATTTTGTTTGAAATATCTATAAGTTAACCTTATTAAATTCAAATAATATTTAATGTAATAAATAAAACACTTTGTAAGTAAACGTTATCGACTACAACAACTCGTAAAAGTTGTTTCAGGTGTAAATAATAGTCCAGCTCTTCATTAAATGCAAAAAACTAGGCGGGAATGAATCATCAAACCAGCAATTTGCACACGCGCACACTAAGAAACTTAATGTGACTTATGCATTTAGCTTCCTTTGAAGCATTATTTGTTAAATTTTGGAATTGTGCTGCTATCTACCGAACAGAAAAGAAACAAAAGTTTAAAACCTAATTAAAATAAGAGGGAAATATTAAAAAACTGCTTCAAAGAAAATTGTTAAATTATATCAAATTTTTGGTTTCGCTGCGAAACCAATGAACGTTAAAGGGTTAATCATCTCGGCTACAACCAGGTTTTAAAAGCGATAAACCAATTTTTATAATTATTGATGGCCGATATCTTTTCATGTATAAAATCTGAAGATATAAAACAAAACAAAGAAAAACCTTAAATATTAAAAAATCATATTTTATAATAAATATATTTAAACCCTTTCATTCTAGTAGAAATCTATTTTAAATATCTATTTATTATTTCTAAGTTTAAATTTCGAGAAGGAAGTAATATTTTTGGAAAGTATACAACAAAATATTCTGAAGATGAAATATTACATGTAAATGTGTAACAAAATAAGAAATAAATTTTACATGTTTTATAAAAATTAAATATTTAATTTCATTTTCCCAAATATAACATTTTTCAGGCATTAATTATATATACAATCAAAATGAAAATATGTATTATAATGGAGAATTCGAAAAATAAATAAATAAATAAATAACTCTTTAAGATATTAGATCATCTGTACATATAAAATTTTCGTAAAGAGACCAACTTTCTCCAAATCAGCATTTGGTATCACTATTTCAAACGTAATTTTAAAATTGTTTATTAAATCTAAAATAAATAAATAAATAAATAAATAAATCATCAAGAAACGCTTATTTAACAACCGTTTATATATTTTTGACATGTACTGTATGTACATGTCATGTCTCACATGCACATTGTACATGTCTCACATACATATATATATTGCACATATATATATAAATGTATGTGTGTGTGTTCGAACAGCTTTTATTGAGCTTATATGTCGATAAAACTGAAATTTATACCGATAAAACCTGAAACTTCATATTTAAAATAACTTTTACAGTATTTATTATAAAGCAAACACAAACAAGCATTTGATTATCTCCCTAAAATTACTTAAAAAAAAAAAAAAAAAAAAAGAATTTTATATAAATATATTAGATTCCGACAACTCATGTTATAATATCTAATATATTCTACAATGAACACATCTTAAATTTAATACAGAAGAATTGTCAAATTAAATATTATTAAAATATAATTCTTTTATCCAGTTTTGAAATTAAGAACCATATTTATTTTTCGGATTAATGAAATCTTTCAGAGTAAAGGTTTAAGATTTTAATATTTGACAGCATATAGTTTATTCTATATTTACAATTTTTAAATTTTTTTTCTTTCTGTTTTATAAATAATAATAATTATAATAACAATAATAATTTTTTCTTAATACTTAAAGGTGAAATCCATTTTAATTTTTCTTTTTAACGTAAAGTATTTTTCAATTTTTAGTGATTTTTATATATATATAACCAAATTTTATCTCCCATTTTGATCATTAACATTTGAAAACTTTAAGTAAATCTGAAATTCGTTAACTCATGAAGAATAATTGCAACGGTGAAAGTAAAAGATGAAATATTCATTGCTTACATTATTATATATATATTTTATTTCGCTTATTTTTTGAATAAATCTTAACTGATAATATATGTTTAAAAAAAAAAAAAAAAAAAAATATCTAAACTGCTTATGCGTAACAAATATGAATAGCCAGAGTTCACCTAATGTTCGATCTTAGAAAATAATTAATTTTACGTGCAAGCTAAAATAAAAATATAGTAACTCTAATCTTTTAAGATGATAGAAAAATATGTTTAATTTGAGTATCATTTCTTCTCTAATCGCTAACATAATTCTATTTTGAAATTAATTCTTGTTAAACGAATATTTTTACATAAAAAGTATAAAATTAAAAATCTTTCATGTTCTTATTACAAATGAGGTTTAATAAAAAGATTGTATTAATGTATAAATTATGGATGGCTACCTAAATTCAAATTTTATTTGCAGATGATTAAAATTAAAAATGTTAAGATATATAGTAGGGTAAAGTGACTTTAGGTTCATCAATTATGTATATAAATACCTCATTACAAAAAAATTATAAATATTAAATTTTATATTAAAACATAAAACTTTGTAATATTCTTTGAAATAAATTCAACAGTTTACAAAAGATATCAGGTAAAAGAATTGCGAATAATATATTAATATGGACGTTTAGAACACATTTGGATATTTGAACGTTTAAAAATATTTGAAATTTAATGGTAAGAAGTTATTTGTTTAAGATAAGTTTTAGAAATAAAATTTAAATAATGTGTTATGTACTATTAAAATAGAATAAAATAGTACATATTAAATGATTCTGGTTCCAATAGTGAATAACTTAAATATTTATATTGTAAATAATATATACTCTGTATCCTACAAATAAATAGTCTTTCATTTTCCAGCCATTTTTTTTTTCTCTGTATGTGTCGATTGTACTTAGATATGTGGTTTGTCATGTTGTACGAAGCAGATTATTTCATGCATGGAATATTATTTGTTACATAATAATTGTTTACTTGTTTACATATACAGGTTTTTCTTTTCTATGTAAGCCGTTCTTACATTTATTGCATGCTTTTTTTAAAGTTAAATTTCTTATATAACTTCCTCTCCTCTCCATCCCGATAAAATTTTACGTTACCAAATGTTGAATTGTTTTTATAATTTTTATTCGTAAAAATTTATTTTCATTTTATGTTTATTAATTCATGTATAGAACTAGAATGCCATAATTTTTATTACTTTCTTATAATTTAGAATTCATATATTTTCACTATCATGATAAATTGGTGTAACTAAAAAAAATCTTGAATTTCAGTGAAACAACTTAAGTGAAATTTTGAGTAATTTAAAAAATAAAGATTTTGATAAGATTTCTTTTCTTTTCTTTTTTTTTTTTTTTTTTTTAGAACGAATGTGATATTTGTGACATGTCAGATTCGCGTAACTCAATTTCTGTTGGTTGCCAAATTATAAGGGATTTGTGGTTCGATATCTGAAAAGTTGGTAATTTTTAATTACACCAGCTTGCCATGAGAGCGACAGCAAAAATTAAAAAATTATATTAATATATTTCACATATAAAAGAAAGTATTTTTACTTTATATTAATTTGAAAGTTTTGTTATTTTTGTTAGTTATTAATATACTGATACTCTTTTTTTTTAATGTTTTATGCATAATACATATTAAGAGCTCCAAATACGTATTTATGTCAATAAAAATATCAAACTATTGTAATCAACTATCAATCAATATTGTAAAACTAGCTGCCGAAACGTCAGTGAAAGCCTCACTGTGGAGACTAAAAACATTTTTTTTTTTTGTATGTCTGTGTATCTGTGTGTTCTACGATAGCGACCAGAAAATTCATTGGATTAACTTGAAAAATATTACACATATTCATGGACCTCATGGAATCAGTTGCATATTTTTGGGTGTGTACTCTGTTTGTGGTTCGTGTACAGGGACACACCAAAGCTTTTCTTATCTTTACGCCTATAGACAGAACTTGTCTGTACCGCGTTAGCGCCCTAAAAAAATTATCCGTTCAGTATGTAAATTGGTACAATATTCACGAGCCGTACAGAAATATCTGTATAGTTTTTGGTGTTTGTACTGATTATGGTTTGTGTATGGGACACACCAAAGTATTTCTTTACCATTACGGCCTATGGGCAGAATTTTAATTAAATGTATCTTATAATGGTTATATTGTATTTAACAAAATGATATTAATATGCATTACTGAGATGCTTAGAAGCATATTTTCCGTAGAAAATGTGGGTTTAGACTTAATATATAATAAACAGAAATTTACAAAAATATTCCCATAATGTCACGTAATCATCCAAATTATGTCAAATTTGGACAATCATTCACGAGCTGCGTAAAATAAATTGTATAGAATTTATTAGTGTACATAATGGTAGTTGGTAGTATCTCCTTTACCGGGACCCACAAAATTGTTTCGTGGCATTAGAGCCTAGGGACAGATTTTCATGTAAGCAAATTTTAACTCGTTTATATTTTGCATTCAACTTAATGGAATTAACATACATCATTAAAGTTACAATCTGTAGTCATTCATATGATATCAAATTGGTTTAAAATATTAACGAATTACAAAGAATTAGTTGTACAGTTTTTATTAGTGTATATTTTTTTGTTGCTTGTGTACAGGGACACACAAAAGAATTTAGTCTATAGACGACATTTCTTGTAATTGCATTTTAACGTGGTTACACTCTATTAAACATAAGGAAATAAACGTATGCTATTAGAATGTTTAAAGCATGTTTTCTGTTGAAAATAATAGGCATAAATTTGGTAATTAGTTTATAGGGCTACAGAAGAAAATTTCGATATGCTATGTAGTCATTTTACATCATATTTGGTGCAAAAATTTATGAGTTACAAGAAATTAACATAACGCTACAAATTACAAGAAAAAATATATACGCATATATACTCGTACATATTGATATTGTCAGATACAACGGGTGTTGAGGGGCAGTAGCTCCCTTAGACACTTATCTGGTTATGTAATGATTTATTAATATCCATCCATCAATATATTTATACATATATATGGATGAAAGTATAATGTGGGATAAATGAAAATGGTCAGCTGAATAATGAGTGATGAAAACAAGACCTTGACGCTCCTGATCTGGAGATCCGCTAGTTATTTTATCCGAATGCAATAAAACGTCTAATCCCCTTTTGAGCATATTTTATACGAAAATTACGATATAATGCTGGAAAAATTCTGAAGTTCTTTTTTAATTTGTGAATAATATCAGCAATTGTTATGAACAATGATCCTAAATATGGTAAATCAGCTGTATGGTATGTAGTAGGACAAAGCGGTACTTGGAAAGGAAGCTAATCGTTTTGGAAAGGAGTAGTTTTGATTTACAACGAGATTTGTTTCATGAATGCAGCGAAACCAGTTTTTTTTTTTTTTTTTTTTTTTATAATATAATATTTCCAAAAAGATCTTATCAAATAGATTGGTTTCATTTCTGATCTGAAGCTAAACGTATTGTGAATTAAAACTTTTCGTTTCCGAACAAATCGATGTGTTTCGTAAAAGGAAACTAGTAACCACGGAATGTTTCAGAATATTTGTTCAGTATGCAGAAAATTTTGGGAGTTGAATTTTTAGTTATGTTATGCGTTTTCTATAATTTTCAGGGATGTTAATTATCATTTATATGTTATTACGTATGTTGTGACGTATAAATATAGTTAAAAATTGCTTGAAAGGTATCTAAAAATGTTTATTTAAATAAAAATGCAGCCTGACTAGTAAATAAATCAAGTACTTTTAATCCTTATTAAAAATGAAAAGAATTTTTGCAAATAAATCTTAAAGACAGAAAAATAACTTTTATAATTAAGTGAAAATATACTATACTATTTTTAATTACTGGATGGATTTTTAAATACATTTCAAGTCAAAAAATTAGATATTTTGGAATTTCAGTTATTTTATAGTTTTTTGACACTTTTAATATCAGCTGCATACATTTTTTTTAAGAATCAATATTTATCAATTGAAATTAACCAAAAAATTCGTGTTTTATAAATTCTGATTCTCCATTTACATTTAAACAGAGGTGTATGTATTAAAAATAAAGAAAAAATGCCTTATTGATATATCTCGATAAATAGGTTTAATAACTCACCTTTTTTTCTTTAAAAAGAAACTGTAGCAATACACAGTCATAAAACATAACGGAATGAAAGTATTAAAATATTTATTATTTAGTTTTCTCTTCATATTTATCTGCTTCATAAAACCTTCTCCTGGGGAAAATTAACATGCAAAACATAACACCTCTTTCACTAGTGCCTTTATTTGTATCGAAAATAGTAATACAATAATTTAAATAAAAATAAAATAGAGAGATGATACTCTATTTTAACTCATTTTAGTGTCAATATCAAATAGCGAAATGCACTTGGAATAAATATTTTAGGCAATTTAAATTACATAAGCGCACCCACTCTTCATTCACACATTTCTTCAATGATCATATAGTAATATCTATGAAATGTAATATAATAATATTAAAGGAATAAATACTTTATTAAATTTATAGGTCCTTGACATTAGACATGAAGATATTGAATAAAAATCAAATGGCATTTCTCAATTTCAATTCATAATACTTTTATGTAATGCACTATTCATGCTATGTGAAATGTGTTATAAAACATAATACAGCTGTCAAAATTCTTGAAATGTGAATTGGGTTATTATTGCGCTCAGATAGTAAATCTCAGATTAGGTTATTAAAGTCCTTCGTTCTGATAGCTTTAGAGATTTTTTCAATATATTTATAATTTCAAAATATTAAAAAAACATTCAGTAAGATTGACAAATATTAGACAAATTTCCTATAAGATTTTATTCTTTGAATGAATTATTTGAAGAATAATTCAGATATGAAAAAGAATATCATATTTACAGTTTTATAAACACTTCATTTACATTACTGATATGCGCTGAGAAAAAAAAATATCTGTAACTGACATCTAGAATCTAAATTGTGGCTCTAGAAAAAATAGTTCCATGTCATCCTTATAAATTCTAGTCCCCATTGAAAGCGAGTTCTAGAAACCCCAATTAGAATTCTAGAGCGTTTGCCTATATTATTGAGGGTAAAGTTATTTTAAAATCTCTGCAAATAAATGAGAATACAAGAGGCGGGTTTCAGCAGCTATAATCTTGGTTTATTAATCAATTCTAGAAAATCAAGCGAGAATTTCTTACAATACAGAAGATTCAGAATATTGTTTTTCCATCCAGAAATGTGTAGACTAGAAATTCTCGATCATTTCGTCTGTTCAATTTATTGGCGTGCCTTATGCGCATAGTTCGGAAATCTATATTTCTAGCTTAGGAATTTAGAAAATGACCACTTATTCATTCTAGATGAAGGCGGTATAGATATTTTTTTCTCAGTTTGTAAATGACAAGAAACAGAAAAATTTCTGTGACTGACATCTAGAAAATAAGTTGTGTCTCTAATAATTATAGTTCCATAACATCCTTATAAATTCTAGTCTCCTTTGTGAGAGAGTTATGAAAACCACTATTAGAATTCTATTATCGTGGTCAATCGCATCTAAAATTTCTAAAATTAATTGCCATCAGAAGAAGCAAGTTTCAGTAACAATAATCTTGTTTATGACCCGATTCTAGGAAAATAATTTCTCGCAATACGAAAGATTCGTAATCCTCGTAACATTCATAATATTATTTAACCATATAGAAAAGTATAGACTAGAAATTCGCGATCATTTCGTCTACTCAAGTTATTTGTTTACCTTATAATTACAGCTCGTAAACTTCTATATCTAGTTTAGGGTTTCATAAAATGACTGCTTCTTCGTTCTAGATGGTGGCAGTATATCTTCTTTCTCAAATTCAAATTTTAGAATACACTCCTTGGCATGAAAATTGCCTCCAACACCATTTTGGCAAATTTTTATGTAAAATGACCTCCTGATTCCGAATAGGACGCCCATTTTGCCCTATCATTCAAAATTTTTTAGAGACGGCCCCTATTTTTAACACTTTTCGGTGATTTTATGGCTAAAAATTTGATTTTTAGGTGAGGGTGGGGGTGGGGGAGAGGATTATTTTAACTGTTAAATATCTTCTGAGGGGCTACAGATTTGGAAAATTCTAAAACATGAACATTTGCGGCAAGAGGATAATTTAGCGGGGGGGGGGGGGGGTGATTTGGCACTGAAATTATGTATTACTGTATTTCTTATATTTTTTTTAATCTATTATTAATGTTATTAAATAAACATTATATATATATATATATATATATATATATATATATATATATATATATTAGGTGTTAAATTAATTCTTTATCATTCTCTAAATCCAATTCATGGTCATAAAATTACCGATCAGTGATAAAAATTGAGGGAGGGGATGGTGTTTCTAGAAAACTGTGGGTGACTGAAAAAAATGGAAGTCAAATTCGGATCCAGGAGGTTATTTTACATAAGAATCAGCAAGAGCTCGAATTATTTTTCAGCACAGTGGTATTAAACAAAATGTTGTTGAGAAAACTTGTCACATGCATCAAATGCAGAGATGGCAACATTTTTAATTTATCGCCACGATCTTCTCCGTAACTAAAGCATATGCGTGCAAAGATCAATTTGAAAGACCCCACAGAAAGCATTACTCCCCCCCCCTCCCACTACCAGACTTGTATCATTATCGTATGCAATCGACCTTAAACCACACACATAGGAATAATAGATAAAAAATTTAAATATTTTGCAACAACGTGTAGAAAATCTGCATGTAACATATATTTATTATACACATGGCTCTGCATCTTATCGTTTTAATTGTATTGTAATACCGAGAAAATTAAGTATTTATTAAGAATAAATTAATTGTTAGAGTTCGATGCTCACGTTGTTCTATATCTGTAAGGAAACATATGCTTCATAAATTATTCGTTATTTATAGCAATATTCTAGAGATGCACTCTAAGAAATTTAACTCCCTAATCGATAAGTTATGAATTTGCGTTACTGGATGTTACTTTCTAATACTGCAATGTTGCAAAATATATATGCGCATCTTCGGAGTTGAACTAAATTTAGAAATGCTTATCACAAATTCTTGTATTAGGCCAAAAATATATGAATATTATATTATCACACTGAAGTTTGCAGTAATAAATTATTTCTATATAAATATTTAAATAAATGTGCAAACAGTAAACTTATAAAACAAATATTTTCTCTTAATTTTTTATTCATGATTTGCGGAGAACTACACTGTGCCGTTAGTACGTGAGTATATAAAGAAAGAGAAATTAATGAAATTATTTTTTAAACATTTATTTTTAAAAAATTTACATATAAATAAAGAAAAAATTCTTTCTTTTAGTAATGACAATTTTTTCTGGTGATTATTTGGAAAATATATCTCTAACATTCTTATCTTTTCGCTCTGTATAATATTTTTTGCATGAAACTAACTCCACTAAAAAATAGAAAAGTACAGGTAAATATTTAACTAATCTAACTTAATCATTTTTATTATTATTATTATCATAGGGGAAATATTTTTTTTAACTATGAACACTTGATGCTTAAAAAATATATGTAAAGTTTTTATACAATGTAAAGAAAAAAAAAGCCCTTTTTTTTTAAATAATAGATATATAATTCTGTAGAAAACTTTTTCTATTACATCTTTCCTCTATTAAATCTTTCCCTCTATTAAATCTTTCCCATTTCTTTAACGCGATTTTTCTCAATTTTAGTTTAAATATTTTTTAAGTAGAGGCGAGAGGGAAAAAGGTAGAAACATTTTTTAATTGGTGTAAAAATGAAAAAAAAAAAAAAAAAAAAAAAAACGTGTTTCTTAATTTAAATAAAAGAAAAGTATTATACGTTGAGCTTTATCCAAAATAAATATATTTCTTTTTATGTCAGAAAATAAATAAATTAATAAATAAATAAACGCTTTTGAGGTAGGATGGGGTGGGAGAGAAAGCTTTACTTAGCTTTTTCTTTTCAAAAACTATAAATGTAACTGAGTTTTTTATTTAATACCTTTTTTTAACAATTATTCGATTGAACTAAAAAATACGGTGTTAACTAGATTTTTTTCATGATTAATAAATGTACCAATTTTCTTAGCGTTAGGTTAAAAGGTGTATATTGAATTAAAACCTGACATATTATATTCATATATGTTCATGATTCAAGGTGTGCTACTGCAAATTTCCACAATACTAAAATCGTTGATTGAAAACAAAAGTACTGTTGTGCTAAAAATAATAATAGAAATTTCAGTATTGTTTACAGAAATTGAGGCAATCGTCAGAGAATCCCCGCAATGCCAGGTTTAAACAGTAAGATGTTTCAAAAACTAGCATCAAGACAAAAAGCTGTTTAACTCCCTATATCTTATCATGAGAAGAGCACCCAAATTCTATACTTCAGAATTACTAGCACTCAACTACTATAGTTTAGAATAATGTAGTAATTATGAACTACAGTATTTGGGTGTACTGCTCGTGTTAAGATGTAGAGAGCTTAGCTACTTTTTACTTTCTTCTATATGTAATATTGAGAAAGTATTGGATTCGCGAAAATTTTCGTCCTCCGTTTTTCGACGGATCTACACGTTTTGGGATGTCCTGAACACGAATTGATAGTTTTTTAAAAATGTCTGTCTGTCTGTGTGTCTGTGGTTTCGTGGTTTCACCGTATCTCACGAACCAATGAATGAAATTCAACCAAACTTGGTATATAGTTGGACCCTGGCGGGGCATTGTGCTGATTAGATTTGGGGATCAATAGCCCAGCTGGTGGCGCTGTGATCGCATTTTATGTAAATTTTTAACATATGGCAGTATAGGACAAATTTTCGTATTTTTCACCGTATCTCACGAACCAATGAATGAAATTCAACCAAACTTGGTATATGGTTGGAACCTGACGGGTCATGGTGCTGATTAGATTTGGGGATCAATCGTTCAGAAGGTGGCGTTGTGATCGCAAAATTTCGTATTTTTCACTGTATCTCACGAACCGATGAATGAAATTGAACCAAACTTGGTATATAGTTGGACCCTGACATGGAATGGTGCTGATTAGATTTTGGGATCAATCGCTCAGCAGATGGCGTTGTGATCGCATTTTATGTAAACTTTTAACATGGCAGTATAGGACAAAATTTCGTATAAATGTACATAATGAGAGTTATTTTTAACTTGTGATTGTTCATTGTTTATCATGTTTAGAATACGAAAATTTTCATGAATCTAGTTCTTTCTTGTTATTCATACAGAAAGAGAGAAGAAAGGAAAAAAAAACAATGTTCAAATGCCTGCACAAAATGGATTTTCTTTGGTTTAAGATCAATATTTAAAATAAAAAAGCCAATTTTTAGATTTTGTGAATGTAATGTATATAAATACATATTGTCCTATGAATTTGATGATAATAATTTAAATATTTTAATAATTTATCTTCGGCAAATATACTCTCGTAAGCAGAATATGCATAAACCTCTTTTTTAATTATATATCAATTAGAATGTGAGTCATTTTTAAAATTTTATTCACAAAAGAATTATAAATATTACTCGCTTCACGAGATTATTGACTACTACAGGTTTCGCAAAATTATATTTTTACTATCTTATTACAGAACAGATTTTTTGTTAAATATAGATACCTTATTTACATATCAAAATATCTCTATTGTTTACTTTTTAAGCCATCTGTTAAAACAATCCTCAATTTATAATAGCATAAGAAATCTTTTTGTTTCGGCCATTATTTATTATATTTTAAAGACAAGGTTTAATATTTTTATAATTCTCTTTTTGAATAATCTGTGATCTAAGAATAATTGTCTTGCGGGAATATTTTCTTTGTATATACTATATATAGCTTTGAAATCAAAGTACTTCAATAGTTGAAAATTCAACTATAATTTTCACAAACAATAATTAATATAAGCACTCTATTTTCAATTATATTCTTTCATATATTTAATTACTAAATCGTATTTCAAATATATAATGCACATTTCAGAAAAATCTTCGTTTCTATCAGAAACGCGTAAATAAATTAATTGTTCTATTTAATATCACGCTGTGTCACACTTAAAACTCAAGATTTAAATACATAAAAATGTCTGAAATCACTGGGCATTTTATATTTCCGTATTTGCTTTAGTAAATTAGAATTTATAGTGCGAGAAATATTTGGATTTTGATTTTGCCGTCTGTTTTACCAATTATATATTTTTAACTTAGTCAGTGGTTAATATATATTTAAATTTTAGTTTATAAATTAAATCATCCGAGGTGATTTATGAAATATTTTAATTTAATAAATCATAAATTTTTTCATGAAGAATTTATTGTAGAAGTTAGAATTTAATCACGAACAATTTTTTTTTTTTTTTTTTTTTTAAACCTTAAACGAATTAATTTCCTTAATAAACATAATAGTAGTAATTTTTTAACAGTTGATATTTCATGCCACTTTATTTATTTATTTATTCTTTTGATTTAATAGAGTATCATAGAAAATATAGTTAGTAATGGATCTGCAGATCTGGGGCCTCGACGTCCTATTTACATCACTCATTACTTTGTAGATGATTTTTATTTATTCCATATTGTTTAAAATAAATATAGATAGATAGGTATGACTAACACAATACGTAACCAGATACATTTCTGAGAAGGGCTGTCGCCCCCCCCCCCAAAAAAAAGTGTATCTGTTTGTCTATATCTATATATGGTTTATTCCTCGTAACTCTGAGACTTAATCAGTATTAATCCCTAGTCATTCATAAATACTTTTACCAAATCAGAGTCAAATGTTTGCATAACTTATTGGAATTTCTCTGTGAAGCCTAGTAAACAACTTACCAATTCTATGTCGACCATTTTTAACACAAACTATGTGTTTAAATATTCTAATAACATGTGCTTATTTTATGTTTATGGAGTGTAACCATGTTAAAATTCACAGATAAGAAATACCGTCTATAGACTGTAATGTTACGAAATTCTTTTGCGTGTTCCTGTACACGTCACAGTAATTATATGCCCAATAAAAAGTATACAACTGATTTCTTGTAATTCATTAATATTTAACCAAATATGGCGTCATTTGGATTAGTACAGAATGTCATTGAAATTCCTTTGTGTGGTTCTATAAATAAAGTATTTAGTCAATACACACCTTTTATTCTATGTAAAATAGATGTTTGTTTAAGCAGCTCAATGATGTCTGCTAATTGTATTATGTTAAATGAAGCACAAACGCACTAGCACGAGCTTAAGTATAAATCTGTCCATAGGCTCTACTGTCACGAAATTGTTTTGTGCTTCCCTGAAAACAAGCCATCAACATTACATACACCAGTAAAATCTATGTAACTTATTCTATGTAGTTCATGAATAGTAATTGCTCAAAATATTTCCACATTAGTTCTGATGTATTATTTAAGAAATTGGCTCTTTAATTATAGAATGCGTTTAAAATTTAATGTAAAACTGGAATGTATTAAAGAAGCATTTCTACTTGATAATATAATGTAGGTAACATTGAAAATAAATGTTTAAATCAAAATGATATTCTTCAAAAGGTAAAATCGTGATGAACCTCTCTCTGGCTTCTTTTTCTTGATGTTTACTATGTGACGGCACCGTCTGTCTAAATTCTGATTACGCTCCACGTCATTGAAGCTGCGTCGTTCAGTTAATATTTCAGTGATTTCACGTATCATGGCATAGTTACAGTTATCGTAGTTAGCTTTTTTTTTTATGTTCTTGAATTAGATGCTGATATTATTATTTATTGAACGCTTAGTAATCACAATATATATATATATATATATATATATTGGTTCTAATAACTAATTTTATATATTCCAGACCTATTCACTTAATTTATGTGGTACTTATCATTTCTTATGTGCTGAAAAATGTTCTAATTGTGTTTGATTGGCGTATTTATGCTCATTTTCACGGCTTCGTTTTTCATTTTAATAGTTACTATCTTATTGCACGGAACTGAAATAGTGTACTTAGCTTTTTCACGTTTCCCGACATCTATTAAATTTAACATTTTTATTGCCTTTTTATGTAGTACATTGATAAAATTTTGCTTATAACCCAATTTATTTCCAGTTTGAAAAATTTCTTCTAATTCAGCTTTTAAACAATTATTATTTGAGTAAATATTTATACCTCAAATAATAGCAAACTCACACAGCTGCAATGACGTGGCGTCCAATCAGAATGTAGATGGATGATGGCGTCACGTATTGGGCGTCAAGAAAAAGGAGTCGGAGACGGAATTTTTCGCGAATTTACTTCCTGAAGATGACCCGGCGCCGGGTCAAAAAGACTTCAAGCAAAACGAACAAAAAGATACATTTTGAAATTTCCAATTTCATAAAAAAAAAAAAAAAAAAAAAAAGGTTGCTTGCGATATTTATACGGAACCGTTGCAAGAGTGAAAATATTGCAAATTGAATATATTTGGACACGGTAAAAATATCTATAAACCGTGACTCCTGGTTTACATTATATATAAAATTTCTAAGTCAATATCGAAATGTTAGGTCACAGGGAAATTATATGTCAGCTGTAACTCCCCTATACTAATAACAAAATTTTCTATTTCTATATATTATTGTCACTATCAATATGCTAGAATACGACAAATTTATACAATGTGTGACCCATTCTTTACATCGGTAATTATATTTCTAATGTAATGTGATACTGACATTTTCAATACTGTGGGGGGAAAATGTATTTAAACAGTAACTAATTGTTTACATAACACTCAAATGTCTACCTCAATAAAATATTTTAACTTACTAACATTTATGTTTCTTTGTTTTTCCAGGTGTGTTTCTAATGACATAAGATGGTAATTTTCCTAATCTGTTACAAAATGAATTCCATACGAGAAACTTGCAACTAAAAACTTTTAAAATGAGTAATTTTTTGCTGATCGCCAACGGAACGGAGCTGAATTTCAATGTCACTTTCAACTTCAGTTTTGCACAAGCTATGAACGTATTGGAAGAACACTTCGCTAAAGATAAAATATTTGAATACTATACAGAAGCTGTCATCATCGGGCTTTACGTTATATTGATGGTTATGGGTCTATGTTGCAATCTGCTGGTTTGTGGGGTAGTATTGGCTAATACAAAAATAAGGTAAGATATATCCTATTTTGTATTTCTGTCATTTAGTTTTAAATTTCATTTTTTAAAATATTTAATTGTTGCTCTAAAAAAAATCAGTAATTATAAAAAAAAAAAAAAAAAAAAAAAAATGTTAGTTAAACAGAAACAAATAAGAGATTTTAAGAAGGAATTTCCTTAGAAAGAATTTTTTTTTTTTTTTTTTTTTTAAATAAATATTAAGATTTTTTTTTTCTTTGTACGACAGCCAATGTTGGATGCTTCTGGATCATACCTAATACTTTCAAACATTCCGAAATTGCTGTGTCATCTACTCATAATTATTTTGTAAGTTCAGCTAGATATATTTCTTCATTGAGTAATTCCTCCAATTATTCGTCAAAAAACTTTTTAGGTGCGCCAGAACGTTCTTCATCGCCAAGATCAAAATCATGATTTTTGAAGCATTGAAACTAGTTTCTGGATGTTGTTTCCGACAGAGAATGCTCATTGTAAGTCTCAACAAGAATTATGTGTAATTCAGCTTCAGATTTCTTTTGAATAAAATAGTGCAATACAATTCTCCGAAAATACTCTTTACTTGGCAGAAAGCCGATCCGCGGTAGCCCATCAGGCTCGTAATTGGAAGATTGTGGGTTCAGTACTCCAGCCGGCCAAAGACCGTCGTGTACACTAATGGTGGCTGGTGCACGTGAAATCTGTCTTGGCCGCAATGTCCTCCATGTTCCCATCAAAATTATACCTCTAGGGGTTACCAAAGCAGGGGAGCAATCCTCTCCTTGCAGGATCAAAATTATGATGGCATGCCTCAGGACTACCTCTAGGGGTAAGTCCCAGGCCGTCGCCAGTTGCCCATTGCGCAGCACTAGTGCGACGTAAAATCTAATCAACAAACCAACCAACCTTGTCAGAAAACCCGGCATTTTTAAACAAAGAAAAAAAATTACACTGTGGCGAACTAACATACACTGAAGTTCAAGCTTACTGACAGTACTTCCTTGTAGATGCGTTACCATTTGATGTTATATACACGCATTGATGGTAATGCCATCTATTGGGAAACAGCGAGAACTTATTTAAAGTCCTATTTTATTTATTTATATTTTTTTTTAACTACAGATAAAAAATGTTTCTATTACGACAGTATTTCGGTTATTTTGTATTTCATTTAAGATTTATACTTTAGAAAATCTTAAGAATCTCTTTTAAAAAGCTTTTAAACCTATATTTAAATCATTAAATTTCTTCACACATCATAAAAAGAACAACAAGCTGAACTGGTTTCGAAAGGACGTTGCTTTTATTCTTCAGGGGGGGAAAACACGTACCTTGGAGATAAAAGCAAGACAGGTCTTTCAAACCTGTCTACACCCTTCCTTCAGGACGCTTTCAGGGATGAGAAGTTTTCGCCTTTTTAGCTACCACTGTTTTTATACATAAACCTTTACCGAATTTTTATAGTAATGAGACATGATTAAATAAGATAGAGTTTAATGTACAAAGATAGTGGCATCGAAAAAAGAAGAGAATTTTCATCTCTGAAAGTGCCTGTAAAATGGGCGGAGGCTTTGAGATTTGCTATTCTCTCTATATTAACGAAATAAAGTTTATCTTATTTTTATATTTTATTGACTTTTTAAAAATATTTTACTGATTTTTTATATTTTAAATATTTATTTTGTTCAAAACCAAAGATAATCCATTCCTTTTGCATTGATTTATTATCTTTCTTATATATATATATATATAATGAATCACACCAAAAAATAAATTAACAAAGAAGGTGTGTTATGCATTTGGAATGAGTATAGGTTAATATAAGAGACAAATCAACAGAAAGAAAAAAATCTACATATTTTATCTTTTAAAATTTATTACAGAAATATTCGTTATTTAAATAATCTTTTCACACTTAAAACTTAAAATTTAGTTTTATAAATTGTATTTTAATATTTCTCCATTTTCTTTTAAAAATATATTATATATATATAAGCTACTTTAAATTATCTGAAGAAGAAAAATAAGTATCACAGCAAAAAGTTATTAATATTTGAAGTTTATAATATTTCTTTTTCATTTTAAAACTAATAGCAAATTTAAAATTCTCAACAAACTGAATTATGAATTTAATGCAATGAATATACAAAGCACACGTTCAAATAATATCCATAATATATGTAATCTAATAAGGAGAAGCTCAATTTATTTTGTAAAAGTTTAAAATAATATGCATATATTAACTTTTTTACCTCAGATCAATTCAAAAATTTCTTGTTTTCTTATTTTTCTTATTTATATTCAACAAGATATGTACAGAGTTTATTTATTTTTAACCCTTAAATTTATGTAAAATTCGTTGAGAAATAACGTGCCATAAAATCAATACAAATTACCATATTTTATTATATCGAAGGACTATTTTCATAAAATTTTTATGTTTTATACAAGATATTTTACATAGATTTTCTATGTATATTTGCTTTGGTTTCTGTACGGTTTATTACTTATTTGAAACATTTTTGCGATAAAACTGACGCATATATGCCACCTCAAATTTTGAAGAAGTAAAACAACTACCTTTTAAAAACGTAGTTTTAATACATGTTTGTTAGTTTAGAATATATTTTTCTTTTATTCATTCTTATTCAATTAACATTATAAAAAAAAATTTCATTTATTAATTTATGCATTAAATATATATCGACTCAAAAGACGTACTCTGAAAAGAAATTATGTGAATGATATCTATAAACTAAATTGTGGCTCTAGAAAAAAATGAGGTGCCGGGATCGATTCCAGATAGCACTCGTCAGTCTAGCCGTTGAAAATTTTCCGTGGCTTTCTCTGAAACTTGCGTAAATACGAGCTAAGATCCCTTAGAATGACCCCCACCGAGGGCACTTCCCCTCGGCCTAGAACCCTAGTGCAGTAAATCGGCCTTATTCCCCACAATCCAACCCTAGATAAAAAAAAAAAAAATCCCTTGTTGTCTTTATATATTCTAGTTCTCTTTGCTAGACAGTTTAAAAAACCCCTATCAGAATTCTGGAGCGTTTTCAAATATTATCGTGGTCAGACTTATTTAAAAATTTCTGCAAATAATTGCAAACACAAATGCGAATTTTAGTAACTATAATCTTGGTTTATAAACCAATTCTAGAAAATCAAACGAGAATTTCTCGCAATTCAAAGGATTCACAATATTCATAATTCGTTTCACCATCGGGAAAAGTATAGACTAGAAATTCTAGATCATTTTGTCTATCCATGTTATTTGTTTACTTTACACACATATCTCGGAAATATGTATTTCTAGTTTATGTATTTAGAAAATGACTACTTATTCGTTCTACATGAAGGCAATGTATATATATTTTTCTCTATGCATTAAAGCAGTTCCGAAAATTTCTTTCGCCTCCTGATGAGAGTCCGTGATATTATTTCGATCAGAGGCGATTGTTAGACGGTTTTTGTAATTTACGGTATTTGCTTCCAAAGTTATTATTCATTACTTTTTGATCTGTGCATTTATAACTACTGTTTTACGCTACCTGTTTTAACGAAAAATTATATTATTATATTTCCCTAAGTTGTTGCTCTTAAAATCAAGATATTTTTTTATTTAATTTTCGGGAGCGAGGTGTAACGGGGAAACATCTTAGAACATTAATATTTCTAGCTAGAATTATCTCGCAAGCCCGGATTTCTGGATAAAACATGCATGCCATGTATTGACTCCTCGAAATTTGCTCGAGTAATAAAGTGAATATATTATTTTGAGCAGTATCTGAAACCGGTTTTCGATGGGAGATTTTTAACCTATCGAGCCGATAACAAATCACGATCAAACTCGATGAAAATTACGCCTTTTCATCAGATTTTGATCGGATCAAATTTAATGAATTTCGATTACGGTTTCATCTATGCCCAGTGAGACATTTCGGATGAATTTCTAATGAGATGCATCCTTCTCCATAAAATTCCGATTATCGGTCACACATAAATTCATTAATTTCAATGACGGCGATTACATCTTGCTTCTATGGATAATTTTTATTGATATAAACGCAACAAAAGTTTTTTGTTTTAACAGAACCTATTTGTTCTTCTCTATACCGAAGTTAAATTATCCTCATTATACTA
Organism: Salticus scenicus; assembly: GCA_963930645.1. Classification (NCBI taxonomy): domain Eukaryota; kingdom Metazoa; phylum Arthropoda; class Arachnida; order Araneae; family Salticidae; genus Salticus; species Salticus scenicus. The sequence continues at coordinate 288,407,641 of OZ005653.1, read as the reverse complement.
CATATTCAAAAGTACAATTTTGATTTCTAAAAGTTACATAACTGCCCTTAAAAACAAACAGTGTTCCTATTCAGAAGTACGTATACATTTTCTTTATAATAATGCAACAATTACACTAATTTTAAAAAGAAAAAAAATACATGACTTTATGCTAACAAAAATAATAAGAGAAAAATCAATATCTGTTTTGCAAAGATTTTATTATTTTCCAATTGTAACTTTATGTATTTATGTGTCAGATTTTATTATTTTCCATTGTTTAACCTTTAAGTGTATTCTTAACTCAACAGTAAATCCTTAAAATATATTTTATTTTTTATTATGAAGGAAGGTAACTGTTAAGAAATTGTTTATAGCTTTACTTTTAAAGGAAAAACTCTGCAATATATTGTTTTTTTCTTCCTGTATATTGTCAAAAACAAGAAGGCTACAAATATCGTGTATTTCATTTTAACTGTCGTGAAAGTAATCTTACAATAGCATCTTTACAGCTTTATTTCTCAAGAAAAAGCATTAAACATTTTGCGTTAGCATAGATCTATATATTGTTTTAAATTCGCTTATCTACTTTGTAGTGTACTAAATATACTTTCATAACACACACCTACAAAAAAAATATGTGCAAGGTATATATAAAATGTTGGACACATTTTGATGCTTAATAATTCATAAAATAATGAAGATAAATTTAAATTGATAACATTAATTGTTAGATATACTCAAAAAGTTTTATGATCTTTTAGAACAGACTTCCACATGTGCGCCGTTCGTCGCACAGAGAATATCATGACGGTAGTCACTTTTTCGCTAGGTACGAACAAGCATGTCGGCATCCCCAGAGGCTATTGCGGCTGCAATCCTGGGGCTCTATTCTCGTCTAGTCGTTACGCGGAAACCGGTTGTTGTGAAGCGAGACAACGACGATTTGCCATTCTCGTCCAGTTGCGTCGAAATCTTGACAGTTTGTTTACAGTCGTTAAGTTACCGTTAGCTAGGAGGAAGTTGTTCAGCTGAAAGATCGTCGTTTATCACAATGAAAATGGACGCGTCTGTATAATGTTTTAGTCTGCTGAATTAAAGGGACATTTCACATTTTCCACCACTGAAAACCGGTTGTCAACATCACTATTCAAAACTTTCCCCTCCCAAAACGGATTACGAATGACCCCTTGCAACTGATTGGTTTAAAATGTCACCCTCGAACACAGAGAGTTTGTTCTTCCACTCAAGATAACAACGGCAGACCAGAATAGCACTTAGCCGGAAGATGGTTATTACGGTGAGTAGAATAGTAGTTACAAACTGTCGTTAACGATTAGAAGTGGTGGTTAATAAGCAACTGGACGAGAATAGAGCCCCTGGCCTTTATGCTATCAACATTCAACACTTTCTCCTGTAAATGATCGCCTTTACGAATCCCTAAAGAAAAAAGTCCAATGGCGTTATATCAGGTGATTTGGGTGGCCTAGGAATTGAGCCATCTCGCCCAATTACTCTTTCTGGAATATGGTCATTCAAAGAACTATGAATGGTGGTACTCCAATGATGAAAAGGCGTAATTTTCATCGTGTTTGATCGTGATCTGTTATTGGCTCGATAGGTTAAATTTCCCCCCATCGAAAACCAGTCTCAGATACTGATCAAAATGATATATTCACTTTTTTACCCAAATTTCGAGGAGTCAATACATGGCATGCATGTTTTATCCAGAAATCTGGGATTGCGAGATAATTCTAGTTAGAAGTATTAATGCTCTAAGGTGTTTCCCCGTTACTCCTCGTTCCCAAACATTAAATAAAAAAATATCGTGATTTTAAGAGCAACATCATGGTGTAATATCTGTACTGATAAGTATAAAGGATTTAAGTCCAAAAATGTCGATTTTGAGTTAAGTACATAGTCAGACTCAGAAAAAAATTCTCTATCGATTGGTATAAAGGATTTAAATCCATGTCATTTAGTCTTTGAGAAAATCCATTGGTAAAAAAATGATTGAAGTCAGAAATTTAGCATTAATCTTTGGTATAAAATATTTAATTCAATTTTTTCCCTTTATTAAATGAAGATTGACAATCACTGAATGGTATAAAGCGTATAAACCAACATATTCCCTTTTTCCTAATCGATTCTGCTGAATAGTTTTTAGTTAGTTTAACTTTATTTTTCGTCACCTGAAAAATCAAGAATACGGACTTAAATCATTTATACTTATCAGTACAGATATATTAATATCAATTTTTGTTAAAACAGATAGTGTAAAACAATAGTTATAAATGCCCCGATCATAAAGCAATAAATAATAACTTTGTAAGCAAATATCGTAAATTACAAAAACCGTCTAACAATCGCGGCTGATCGAAATAATATTACGGACTCTCATCAGGCGGCGAAAGAAATTTTCAGAACTGCTTTAATGCATAGAGAAAAAAATATATATTGCCTTTATGTAGAACGAATAAGGAGTCATTTTCTGAATACCTAAACTAGAAATATAGATTTCCGACCTATGCGTGGAAATTAAACAAATAACATGGATAGACAAAATGATCTAGAGTTTCTAGTCTATACTTTTCTCGATGGTAAAACAATATTCTGAATAGTCTAAATATTCTGAATCCTTTGCACTGCGAGAAATTCTCGCTTGATTTTCTAGAATTGGGTCATATAAACCAAGATTATAGTTGCTAGAACTCGCCTCTTGTGTACGCATTTATTTACAGAGAATTTTAAATAAGTTTGACCTCGAGAATGTAGGCAAACGCTCTAGAATTCAAATAGGGGCTTCTAGAATTCGCTTTCAAATGGGACTAGAATTTATAAGGATGACATGGAACTATTTTTACTAGAGCCACAAACTAGATTCTAGATGTCAGTTAAAGAATTTTTTCTCAGTGAGTTATTCCTTTTTTAGTATAGAATGGAAAATTTCCAAGAATTAGTTCAAAAATGTACAATTTAAAACAAAATAATAATAAAAGAAATATTCAACCATTCTTTAATAATATCAACGTAATGATTGAAAATTTCTTTTGAAATGCGTTGACAAATTAAAAATAAAAGTGATAAAAAATTATATAAGAATTTTTGTTGTAATGCTGAAGAGCTAAATTAAAATATATCCAAATTATGTAGTATGTATAGTCAAACCTCACTGTTGTGAACCGGGATATAGTGAAATCTCGGTTATAATGAACTTTTTCAGCAGTCCCAAATGAACACCTATTTAATTAAACATCTTTTTTTTTTTTTTTTTTTTTTTTTTTTTTTTTTTTTAATCAAAGTTTCGTTGTAGTGAATCTTCGGATATAGTGAACTTTTTTAATGTCCGAAAAAGGCTCACTATAATTGGGTTCGACTGCATTTATATATACATACTGAGAGAGAGAGAGAGATAATAGATAGATAAAGTGGATAAAGTAATTTTTGACTATAAAATTTCTTTAAGTTATTTAATGAAAATTAAGTGTGAATTTTATATTTCAAATATGTTTTCTTTTCAAATATTCAGATATTATAATTACAATAATTTTTCATTTCAGATCTTCTCGTAACGTCCTCGTCATCAATCTGACACTGTCAGACATCATCCTATGTGTGTTTTGCATGCCTTTCACTTTAGTAGTTCTAATAAGAAGAAGCTGGTTTCTCGGAGCCTTTTTGTGCAAAATGGTACCATTTGTCCAAGCCTCAACAATATTCGTTTCTGCTGCAACGGTTCTTGCTATCGCTGTTGATAGATATAATGCTATATTGAGCTTCAATCCCCAAAGCCGCAAAAGAGGCACCAAGGAAATGGTTCTCAGCACAATTTTTATTTGGGTTACAGCCTTAATTATGTCTATCCCCATATGCATATTTCAAGGAACTGTTCCTGTAGGTCTTCCAGGATTACACTTCTACTACAAATGTGTTGAAATGTGGCCAGGTGCTACTTCAAAAGGAATATATACCGTATTAACACTAATTATACAGTTTGTTATTCCAGCATTGGCTCTTCTCTTCACACATTTTCACGTCAGAGTTTATTTGAATGCTAAAATTTTTAAAGTAGACAGCGATGAAATAAAGAGTAAAGAATGTGATATGAATCAAGAAAGACTCAAACGGGATCTTAAGCGCAATACAAGAGCAACCATGGTGTTATTAAACATATGCATAGTATTTACTTTGAGTTGGTTACCATGGAACAGTTTAAATCTTCTGGTCGAATTCAAACCAGATATTCTCGATCCAAAACATTTGTATCTGGCCTTTGCAGTCTGCCATATGGCAGCAATGTCTTCGTCTGTCACAAATCCTATATTGTATGGATGGTTGAACAATAATATCCGTCGAGAGATGGTCCGTATGGGGTGGATGATTGCCAAAGCTGGGTCTGCTTTAATGTCAGTTCGCAGTTCGCAGAGTGATAACCAAGCGATACAGCAAAATAACACAGTTATACGTTCTTCCGGAGGTGAATCGTCATTAAACAGGAGCAACAACCCAGAAATTCATTTATAAATAAAGTTAATTTTTTTTTATTACTGCAAAATAGTGAGAGAAACTACATGACGACACAAACAAAGGGTTTCATTTCTTTTTTTCTTTTTCTCCCATTGAATATTTATCTTGACTTTTGTTTTTAAGATAAGGTATAAATAGTGAACTGTTGAATGGCTTTAAACAGTTATCTGATTGAACTTTATTTTGAACCGAATCAATTAATATGTGATGAAAGCCATATAAGAGTTCGATCAAGTTTATACAGTACTTTATCATTTAACCAGCACTTGTGATGAAACGGAAATTATGCAATTGTGAAAGTAAAAATTTAATATATGGAAATTTTCTTATGTGTATCGGAATATATATAGGGTAGGTGCTCCAGTAATTGACATGCTCCGGTAACTGACATATTCTCCGAAATAATTAATAAATAAGAAAAAAATAAAAGCACGTGTTTTACATATAAGAATTGTATGTCAGACATTGTATGTCAAACACTGAAGCATAGGGTGTCCATAAGTGATAAAATGAAAGACTAGCAGTGTCAAACACTGGAGCATAGGATGCTAATTACTGGTAAAATGAAAAACTGTCAGTGTCAATTACTGGAACATTGAGTGGGTGTAAAATAAAAATTCATTAAAAAAATTATTATTATTATTATCAAATGCATATATTTAATATATGTGCGGTTCTGAAAGTCTTTCATACCATATATATTAACTTAAGATTTCCAAAAATAGTTTTTTGTGACTAAAACATTAAAAACATCAGAAATTGCTCTTAAAGTGTCAATCACAGGTGCACTTTCCTAACATATACATACATACAGGTTTACGCATATGCTCGCTCTCATGACAAACTCAAAATTACAAACTTTTCTGGAGAACGAAACAGGCAATTCGTTAGGGGAAAATATACAATATATTCTGCATAGTAACTGTGAATTCATATAACACGAATCATTCGAGGCGAAAGTCATCGTAATCATAGGTCTCACCCCTGTCAAATAAACACCAAATATAAAATTCTCTAGGGGGAAAATATATTATAATACAAACAGTAAATCTCCTATAACTGGGCAATTAATAGGAATTGAGCTACGTCAATTTGACAGGTCACATATACCACTTTAGTCTTAAAAAAAAAGGCTTAGCTCAAATGCTGGATTTTTTGATTTACGCCTTTTTGACATGAGAGCGACGATATTACCCTCAGATTGAATGATCTTTTACAGGTCAAAATATAATTTCACATTTAAGAATTTTCTTTATCATGAAATTATTATAAAAGATCGCCCTGGTACTTTATTATTTTTTATTACAGAATTACATAATTAACTGATAACTTATATTGAATGTTGCTCAAAACAAATAATATTGTTTTTCTTTTATATTTATTTGCAAAAAGGTCTTACAACATACACTTTTTTACTTTAACTTATTTTTAGCTTCTTCTTTGGTTTCATAACTCTTAACCGATGTCTATAAAATGACATAAACGTGGTGTATTGATTGTTAAACTATTTATCAGTAGATGTCACACAAAACTCGCTTTGCAATCTCTTACATCACCGATATCAATTTAATTATCTTTTATTAATACTTAAATTCCTCTCTAAAATAATGTCAAACAATAAACATATAAATACAATCTTTTAAAAATTTAAGAATATTAATAAGTTTATTGTATTAGTTAATTCCCTTTAATTGCTTTTTTTTTTTACTTAAACAATTCAATTCCAGTCAAATAGACAATATCATAAAAAATGCATTCATCTAAACTGTGTTAACTCATCAAAGATTTTAAAACTTGAAGCTTTTCTACACTATCCATTAACATATGCTAATATTTCACATGTGAATTAGTACATTTGAATTAAGAAAAAAAAAAAAAAATTACTGATTTACTCTCAATTTTTATATAAAATATATTCATATCAAGATTATTCCTTTAAGCATACATACATGATGTTAAACTATAAAGTTTTACTTAAATTGTTGTAAACATTTTTGTAAAATAATATATTTTTATGTCTTTCTTACTATTTAAAATTTCTCAGTATATATACGGAGTGCCCACTTAAGTCCGTTCTAGCCCTTTTAACTGATGCATGCCTGCAGATATAGTCATAAAAGTGGCTGTGCGCTACTTGATGCAAACGCCACCAGATGCAAAACGGCGTAGTTTGCGTTCCAATCTCAAAAATGGCACTATAGTTAGAGGAAAAAAGTACATTACAAAGTCGTAGAGCATAATCCATTTGGTACAAAATGACACATTGGTGACATGAATGCTAAAATGAATGCATAAGTTTGTTTGCAGTTTCGAGCACAGTGACGTGCCAAAGCTATTTAGAAAGGAAAACACAATTATTCATTACCAGATACATTTATTCCGTTGTTCAGACATCTGTCTGTGAGCTGCAATGCACAAATGACTCTTTTTGGAATATTACGTTGCACACTTTGTAGCGTAGCGGTTAACAAGTATGAGACATAAAGTTTAAAAAACGGCCCAGCTAGCTGTGCATTGCAGTTGAAGAAAAAAAAAAAATTGAACATCGAAAATAAAAAAAATATTGTAATAACTAGTTATTTTTTTCTCTCTTAAACATTTAAGGGGAGTCTATACCTTAAACCTTTGAAGAGATCTTAGAGGAATTTTGAGAAATGAATACAGCCAACGATGCTAGTGACTGAAATACTACTTGCCATTATATGAAAGAGTAGATTATATTTAGGCTTGCCGTACTAAATTAAATCCTGTTTACGAATAATGTATGTAGAACTTTACTTTATGTTTTAAATTATTTTTATTTTTGTTTATTTATTTATTTATTTTTTAATAAACCATTATATGGCCGCCACTTTGGCGTCCAGTGTTTGACATTTTAGAAGCCATATTGAGTGTAATTGTCGTCCATTAGCAACAGTAAACCAGTAACCTAAAGCACTAACTTTGGGAATACTACGCCACAGTGTAGAGTATCAAGAATGAGCAAATATATACGTTTTAAACGTTCTATTTCTAGCATTCATGCACGAAAGGTTTAATTTAGTACTTTATCGATGTTGTGCTACAATTTTGTATTTTCTTTTGTTCAACTTTCTCTCACCAGTTTCGAGATATGAATGATAAATTCTCCATTATTCACCACAGAGCGTTATAAATACACTGTTAAAAATTTCAACAGTAAACTACTGGTAATCATTTATCTTAAATCTTATGTAAGATTACAGAGAAAAATAAACGGAGATGTTACAAAAATCTATTTTATATACGTACTTTAAAGACTAATATTAATTTCATTAATAACTGGGGAGAATATATTTGTGTCATATAATGCTTTTTCTAAAGTAGAAACTTTCGTTTATATTTTTTATTGAGAAATTAAATAATAAGAATAGATAGAAGTACAGAATAAAGATGGATAATCTCGATTACTTATTTTTAATTAAGAGTTATTATAAATGTACAGAGACTCTTCATAAACATTTCAGTAAATTTATAGAATTTTGTTTTACAGTGTAGGCTCATTTAGCAGTGTCCCTAACAGCACTTTTATCCATAGTACATCCTGAGGATGTCCCATGGATGTACTTTCATCCACAGGATATCCTAAGGATGTTTTGGGGATGAGCAGTGCTGTTAGGGGTATAGCACCTAGACACAACATTTATGACTTCAGCTATAGCTCTTCATCAGTTAAAAAGATGGAAACAGATTTTAATGGAATCTAGGATTAATGGGCACCCTGTATGAATTTTCCAAAACTTAAAAAAAAAAAAAATAAATAAATAAAAATAAAGAATTGTCATAAATGAGTATTTTTAACTTTTAAAAGCAATCTTGTAATCTAAAATATTTAATATATATATATTATATATTGATCGGGTTATTATTGCGCTTTCTTTCTTCTTTCACTCTATCCTGAATTTACTAACACTATTATTTTGTAATGAATATACTACATGTAAAAATAAATAAGATAATAGATTTTTGATAATTTTAATTGTCCTAAAATTTATTGTAAAACTGTGCATTATACAACTTTATAAATAAGTATTTTTTTCACTAAATCTGTGTATTTTTGTGGTCTTGGAGTGTTTAAATGTTTTCCTATGTATTATGCCTCACTAAAATAATCGTTCATTATGTGGATTAAATTATTTTGTTTGTGCTTTACGCATGTGTGTTACACAAATTCCTATATATAGAGAGAGTAGAGCACCGATTATCCGCAGAATTGGGTGGCAAGGGCATCGGGGATAGTGTAAATCGCGGATTACCTGATAAGCAGAGTAAAATGGGGTGCAAACATGAAAGAAACATATTTCAACAAAGAAAAAAAAAAAAAAAAAAAAAAAAAAAAACTATGTTTTATGGTACAAAAAATATTGTGCAAAGTTCAGCAGTTTGTCTTTTTGCTTTAAAATGACTCACACTGCTGTTTTCCCTATACTGTAATCCAAACACATCTGCTTTCTGGAAGAGCAATTTTCGATTTTAGAAATCATTTCAAGTTTGCGCAGTCGTTAACACAACTTTCTTTCGTTTTTCAGCCATTATTAATTTTTCACGCCTCTCGCGTTCGCGGATAATCGGTGCTGTACTATATATATAAAATGTGTTTGTAAAAGTCCAGATGTAAATTAATTTGAATAAACTATTGTGGTTTGAAACAAATTGTAAAAGTCCATGATTTTATTTGTCCTTTTCTCTTTTTCCGTTTTTTTCTTTTTCTTTTTGTAAACGCAAATACATAACCACCTTTAGCAATGAACTTCATTTAAAAAAAAAAAAAAAAAAAAAAAAAAAAAGGAATTTTTATCAAAGTACGGTTAAGCCGCTATCCGACGAAGTATGATTTGAAAGTCATTGACTCATATTTAGGCTGACCAGATCAAAGTACTTTTATAATAGAAAAGCATTAAAAATTGCTACAATAATCAAATCAGGGATGTATTTTTTCATTCCTAATAAATAAGGACTAAAAATAATGCGTAATTGATTAATAATTTAGTTTCTACAATTTTTTAAAACTTAGAAAAATGCCTTCAAAAAAAAAAAAAAAAAAAAAAACAAGGGCGTCCCCATTTGTCTCCAGAAAATGGGGACGTTTGGTCAGTATACCCATATTACCCCATAAATAAGTTTTTCAGGGGGATAACGGTTGAAATATCTTTGTTTGATGTAATTTACCTCACGTATAATTTTCAATCGGGTAATTTTGACTGTTTATATCTCATACAGTAGTTTTCAGAATGAACTCCTCTAATCAAACAATCGCTATTTTAAACTATTTTTTACCCTTATTTATACTTCCTTCAGGGGAATTACAGCCACATGTTGCGTCCGTTGTTTACATTTGTGGATTTAATTTATGTTTAAAAATAACCCTACATAAAGTTTAATAAAGTCGTTTGGTGGCTTTAAGAGGCATGAAGTGTACTTTTTTTACATAGGAATTTTTGCTAGTGTTCGGACACTTTTGTTACCGACTGTACGTTATTCTGTGTGATAGCAGCTTTAGATGTTTTAAAATCAGAAAAACTAATTTATTAAATAACACAAAATATACAATCCACAGTTTCTTAGAACTCTTTTCTTCTCTCAATGCAATGAATACAGTTATAAATGATTTTCATCATATTTTAGTCAAAGAATACAGATGAGGAAAAAAATATAACCTTAAGTTATAAACTTCTTGGGTGAGAGACGTCTTGTAAACATATCAAAATGTATAAAAGTACTACCTTCTCTTCATATACAAAAGGTGCCTCACAAAGGATTGTAAAGCTTATTAACTCTTCATCTATTAGAGTAGGTAATGTAATTTGTAAAAGTATTCAAAATAAGGTTACAAAATAAATTCTCGTTATTAAAGTTTTGATCCCATTGATTTCAAAAAGTTACACTTATAAACTTTTATAGACACAACGATTTTCTAGACAAATTTGCTAAATTAGAAAGGTCTTACTTTTAATACAACTACATCGCATAAGAATAAAGCATGCCTGTATTTTTAAAACTCCGTGAGTTATACTTCATTGAAAAGTGAATGATGTTCTGGGGGACTATTTACCAAAAATAAAAATGTAAATTTGTGACACATATAAAATATAAAATTTGGGATAATGTTTGCATTAATAATTTTCGTTTGTGTAGGGTTGGTTCAGGAAAAGGTCATGCATTTTGAAGGACTTTTTTTTTTTTTTTTTTTTTTTTTTTTTAATTAAAACTGCCATTTATTATTAAAATAAATAAATAAATAAAATAAAAATAAAATATACAATTATCTCATTTAAATCCATCATACTTCTCAGAACGGCTTTCTAACAAAAAGACTCCCAGGTAATTTTAAAGATTTTATATGTTTAATGAAATCTATAATAAATTTTTATTGTGAGATAAAGATTAAAACAAATAGCCAATTTTTTATTTTATTTATTTTTTTTTATTTTTTTTTATTTTTTTTTTATAAAATGTGTTTCATAAATATCTGTATATATATATATTTATAATTATTTACTAAACTGAAAACCTATATTCTAAATTATGTGTCTCAACTGTGAGGCTGTTATAAAATGAAATCGTTTTCCGCATGCATCCTCACAAACCTCTATTTTTTTCTATGTTTTAATATGGTTCCTTTTAAAGATTCAGTACTTTTTTTTAATGATTTATTGGATAAAAAGTAAAACTTTCTAACTGACAAAATTTACATATGAGAGGTCGTATAAAAATCTAAATCATATATTTTTTTGAAAATTAAAGTCCACAACGCAGTGTTAATTTCCACCACATTTTGAACATATTTTAATCCAATCACATCTAAGAGTTAAAGAATTAAATTGTATTACAATATCTTTGGGACACCTTGTATAATAAAAAGTTCATCAGAATTACAGTCATTTGCAAAAGTTTAAGACCAGTATCCGATTTTCAGTATTTTAACACATTGCATCATTTGCCCAGATTATTGCGTCATCTCATGTACAGATTGCATCAGACGCATTCTACTGCTATAAATAAAGGTGGCCGGCAACAGTGATGCCAGATTGGGGATTTTGTTCCCATTTTTGAGATTTTTGAGGCTTCTCGGGACAATTTTGAGGACCAAATGCTTCTGGGGACTTTTTTGGGGAATTCTAAAATTTTTGGAGATAAATCTGGGGAGTTCTTCACTTTCTGTCAATGTTAGCAACGTAATTATTTATCCCTACGACTAGAGACTTTCAGTAGCTTTATTGTTATTTGGGGATTTTTTTCAAAAATTGCTTTCATTTGGGGAAAAATCCGAGCTTAAATCATAGAAAAATCTGCTTGATATATATATATATATATATATATATATATATATTATTTATTTGTTTTATTTTATTTTATTTTTTTATTTTTTTATTTATTTATTTTATTTATTTTTTTATTTTTTTTGAGAATTTTTTTATTTTCCTTTTTTAGTATAAATCAAGTTGGGGATTTTTTCGAAAAAAAAAAAAAAAAAAACCCTGATTTGAGGAAATTTGAAGACTTGTTTGGAGAAATAATTTTCGACTATCTGGCATCACTGGCCGGCAATTTTATCGCCAGTTGTTTATTGGATTTTGTCGTAATCAGTGCTGATGTGTAATTATTGTAATGGATAAAAAAAAAAAAAAAAAAAAAAAAAACTTCAGTTACTGTTACAAAAATGTCAGAAATACTGACCTTGCATAAAATTAGGTTTTCTGAATGTCAAATAAGTTCGAGGGTAGGTAATGTGTGTGAAGAACAAGGGGATCTATTACATCAAGACATCAAATAAATGTAGAGAAGGTATCAGGAACGATGGTGTTTTAGCATGTTAGCAGATTATTGTTAGATGCTGCATAGAGAATCCCCCCCCCCCCCCACAAAGCCTTCAGGCCGTGCTCAAGAGAAAATTCGACTAAATTACTTATCGACTTAAATTACATATTTTTATTATTCTGAACTTATTTCAAAAATGTCCATTAGACTCAAAACTGATCATAAAGGAAAAAAAAAAAAAAAAATAGCATTTTTAAAGCGCCAGAAATTTACGGTTTAAAACATCTTTATGGTAGCTTGATTAAAACTAAATAACATTTAAATTAAATAAAAAAATGTCTTTGTATGAAAACACAAAAAATCGAAACAGTTATTTGAGGTCAAAATTGTAGCATGGCACTTCATCAGGGCAAAAAAGTAGGCTTTATCAAAACAGCAAGGCGAGTTCTCGCATACTAAGAAATTTCAAGGAATTTTTGCATTTAGCTTCCTTTGAAAGACCAATCTTTAGATTTCGGAATAAAGTTGTTTATCTACCTAACAGAGAACGAAAGTCAAAAATCAATTAAAACAAGGAAAAATTATTAAAAGTTGTTGCATAACAAAATGTTACGTGTTCGACTTCAATACGAAACTAATGAACTTTAAAGGATTAAAATAATATACAGAATATTTGAACTTCCAGTGTCCAACTTACCAGCGTAATAAATTTGCATTGTTTTCAAACAGTAATATTAATACACCAGTGAATACAGGGTGTTTGAAAACTCATGGGCAAAAATTTAAGGGGTGGTACAAAACATCTAAAAAGCCATTTTCACTATACAATGCATTAGCAGAGAGCAAGCGGTGACCTCTAGAAGGCACTGTAAAGGAAAGTATAAAGCGTACGTTTTCTTACACATCGTCATTTCTACCGTGGATTTTAGAGGCATGGCGACATACAGTAATCGGAAAAGTCGGGCATACATTTCATGTATGGTCTGGCTAATGGCAATGCTCTGGAAGCCGCTAGATTGTACAGGCAGCGTTTCTCGAGAAGACACGTGCCAGACCGAAAAATTCCACAGCAGTCCTGCGGCTTCCAGAGCATTCCCATTCGCCAGACCATGCATAAAATGCATGTCCTGAAATCTACGGTAGAAATGACGATGTGTAAGAAAACGCGTGCTTTATACTTTCCATTATAGCGCCCTCTAGCGGTCACCGCTTGCTCTCCGCCCGTGCATTGTATGGTGAAGATGGCTTGTTCAGATGTTTTCTACCACCCTTTAAATTTTTGCCCATGAATTTTGAAACACCTTGTATTTAGCCTCCTTTTGGTATTAAAAATAAATAAATAAATTTTATTGAAGCCTCTTTATTTTGCTGCTTTTTGTGTGGGTGATCTAACTGTATCTTACAACTGGCTTTTATATACATATATATAATGTGAAAACTTTTTCAAACACTGCACAAGAGGAAGCCAAGTATATATTGAAAAACTAAAATGAACATGAATAATGAAAAAAAAAAATAATAATAAATAATAATAATAAGAAGAAGAATCCTTTAAATGAAAGCTGCAACATACAATACTTTTTTCAAGATTTGTGATTAAACTTTGTATGCAAAATAGGTGTTATTTCTGTCACACTGTATGCAATTTGCTAAAAATGTACAGTATGTAGAACCCAAAACACCTAAAAGGGCGTATAAATAAACATGATTAGTAAAAGAAAAAGTAATACAAACATATTTTAAAAACTTCAATCACTAAAATCATCTAAAAATAAACAAATGATAAAATAATTCATAAGAAAAACAATAAAATTAAAATTACTTACATAACAATTGCAACCGTTAAATTTTGTTTCAAACTTTCAGTGTAGCCACAAGGCGATATAGATATAGAATCTTAACTATATTGTATACATTAAGACTGAAAAAAAAATTTAACTAACAATTACTTTATAAACTAAACCATTAAAATTGAATTGAATTAAATTTTAATTTAATATTTCCTTGTCAGACAAAATTATTACTTTCTTAAATTAAATTTGTTTGAATTCGTAATTACATTTGAATAAGAGTTCGCATTTTAAGGCAGAATTTGATTAAAAAATATACTGAGTAATGGCATTCTCTGTGAAACCATTGACAAATTAGTCAAAAGTTTAAAATCAAGTTAGGTGAAGATAGCCCTGGTAAAAATTATGTAAGTAAAAATAGGCAGGGTAATTAAGTAAAAACAGACATGTAGTTAACCCATAAAATAAGTAGTTAACCTATATTTAATATATATATATATATATATATATATATATATAGTATCAGGTGGGCTGGCGAGCGGTTTAAAACTTTAAGAACAATACTAATTCTAATATTTACTTAACTTTTAATAAAGAATTAAAATATCTACACATTTACATAGATGCTAATGAGCATCTAGAATTAATTATCGAAGTAAATTCAGCAATCAAACAAGTCATCAAATTGATTATATTTCACGTAAACACATTTTGGTAATGTCCGTCGAAGTAGTACTTAATTAACTACGTTAATTACAAAACGAAAGTCATTAAGGCGATACAGCCGTCAACACTGTACGCTTCGTCCAACCTCTTCCAAATCCGATCGTCAACTGAGCTCTCTCTGGAAGGTGCTTTTTAGCTGCGGCATGTCCCGGAAGCGGCGCACACGTCAGAGGTGACGTCTTCCTGACATCACTGCTACGTCATTCCACGCTTGCGGGCGCTCCGTCACATGATCAGCTGACTACGGGAAAACAGAAACTAAACTGCCTTGGATTTCAGGAACGGCAAAGAGAAATCAAATAGCTTTAGATTCCAATGTTAGGGAAGGAAGGTGCCTATACATCACTCGGCCATCACTTCATCGGCTGGACCTCCAGGCGATCACACTGAAAAGATACAAAAAAAAAAAAAAAAAAAAAAAAAAAAGCAACACAAAATAATAACATAAATATTTACAAATTTTTACAAATCTTCAAAAATTTTTGTTTTTAAGTTATTCCCCATTTGAGGAATTCAGCTTTTGCAGATGTGTAATAGGAGCCTTCATGGCATCCATTTCTATATTTTTTATCAATATTTTCAATATTATCATTTTCCATTTTTGCTGTTATAAAGTTACAAAAGGAAGTCAATTTTGCGTTTACGGCAACTTGGCCGCCCATGGCATGAGTGGATGTCTACTCAACTTGCATTTCAATCTATTTTTCTTTCTGACTCTAGAAAGTTGTTTTTTATCATGTGTACTTAAATCTTTACTTTGGGGTTCAAAATTATTTTGGGACTCGAACTCGAGACCCTCCAATCGATCATTTTCAGTCTTAATGCCTTTTAAGGCGTCTGTTGCATCAAGTTCAGTCGAAAAGTCTATAATGGCAGTCTTATATGCAGGAAAAACTTCTAATTTTATTTGTATAGCTTTGGGAAACAATATGGCTATTTCACCAATCGTGGTCGTCAATGGAAGTGATGGAATGAACACTTTTCTCGGATCTATACCGGCAGTCTCTTTTTTTGGCAAATTCTGTCTTTTACACTCAGTGGAATCTATTGTCAATGGCTTTTTTCTTGATTTCTTTCTTTTAAGGAGTTCGGAATTCTCGTCAACTTTTTCTTTTAACTTTTCCAACTCTTCGGCTAACTGTGAAATTTTTCTAAGTAGGAATTGTTTTTCATCTCTCTTCAAATAAGTGTTTTCAAGGTTTAGCGACTTCATTCTGGAAACATTCGTCTGACTTCGTCCCTTTCGGCGCGGCTCCTCCTCTTCATCACCATTATCATCTATTTGGATAATGCTCCTTTGGTTTTGTTTCTGTCGTCGAGGCTCCTCTTCTTCATCACTGTCATCGTCCACACTATTATCATCCTCTGAAAGCATCTTATCGTCATCACTCTCGTCGTTTTCGTCTTTATCGTCATTTTCACTTATGGCTTTTTCGGGAGATTCTAATGATTTTTTGACAGCATAACAAGGTTGGGGAGTTTTAATTTCACACTTTTTAACACTATTCACTGTTCTATTTATCTCTAGGGATTTTTCAAAATTTTTGTTCTTAAAATTCATAGGGGCATCAACAACAACATTCGTTTTAATTTCACTTTGATATTTATCTACAGGGAGTACTGTTACTAAATTTACCTCTAGAGAATTACACTTATTTTTCACAAAAATACCTTTTTCATTAATTGTTGTTTCACTTAACATTAATACATTCATACCGAGGGTTTTAATTTTTTTTCATCCAATCTTTTAAAATAAATGTATGCATATTACCAGTATATTTTTCAAAAAACTGGGTATTCATTTGGAACCCAGGAAAAAAATTACTTTTATTACAAACTCTCAAATTCAATTGCAAGACAAAAATTCATGAAAATTTGAAATTTTACACTTTTTTCTTTGTAACTAGTTCCATAATTAAGATTAAAAGCATAATAAGTATACAGATTTCAATTACATAAAAAATGCATAAGAAAACATTGGGGATTAGGCAATCTTTTGCATTGTTTTCCTTACACAAAAGAGGCCTGTCTTTCTATCTCTACAATTACATTTGGTGGATTAAAATATGTTTTATGGATGAAAAAACGATAGATTTCATGAGAGCAAGTGACAGAATGTAAATCATAAATAACTGATTCCAACGTCCCTTGTCTCCTTAAGTTACCAAAATCAAAGCGACAGACTACAAAAATAAATAAATAAATAAATAAATAATAATAATTGGCTATCACGAACTTTTATTTTATATCAGCCTATTTAACAGCTGCCCCTAACATGTAATCAACACTAATTCCCTAAGTTAAAATTTTGCATATAAACTGTAAATACTCTGCTTTCTTTTTACAGCAGAAACATGTGTAAAGCAGACTTTTTCCACAGATGTTTATGCTTCAAATTACTTTTTTTAACAGAATAACGTACTGGCACACATTTTTTAAAGCACACACATTCACACACACAATGAAAAAAAAAAAAAAAAAGAAAAAAAAGAAAGGAAGAAAGAAATGAAAAGGTTAGTTGTCTATCCCAAACTTTTCTTTTATATCAGTCTATGTAACAGCACCCCTATTATGTAATCAACACTAATTCCCTCAATTAAAATTTTGCATATGCACTGTAAATATATATATGTATATATATGCTACATTTTACAATAGAAACATCTGTAAAGGAGACCATTTCTACATATGTTTATGCTTCAAATTACTTTATTTAACAGAAGAACGTGCTGGCACCTATTTTTTAAAGCACAGTCTTTTGTAAATACTAGCGTAATTTTTTTCAGTGTGTGGTTTGGTTCAATTTTGACTAACAGACTTAGCTATTTGAAGTAGCACAAAAAGTTAGTAAAATCAGAGCAACCTGTTGACCAATCCATACAAAAATCAAATTAGCATAAGTTTTCATATTATTTATTTCATAAATCGAATTTGGTGTATATAAATATCATGGAAGTTGGGATATAGACTTCTTGTAAAAAAAGAAAATTGCAGTAAAGCAGTACTTTTTATCGGACGATATACACTCAAATTTAATTAGCAGATTTTTAAAATAGGCAAGCAATATGTAAAGATTATTGCATTTCAATGCTTTTGAAGCTGAGATGAAGCCTTCCTGTAAAATGGTTAAATTGCAGAATAATAAAATACTTGTTTATCAATAAGAATAGTTTTCCTCTCACATATAACATTTTGTGACCTTGTACTCTGTATAAGTTTAGATACATTGTATATGCAACTGAGACAATTTGCAGTGAGCTGTTGGGTGATATATGCGAAACCTAATGATTGAAGTCAATGTACAGCCAAACGTGGAATTTTTCAAAACACCTTTATTAATTTCTGAAATTTATGCCATCATAATTCTGGTAACGCAAAGATGCACAGATGTACAGGTATACACGCAGACAGACATTTTCTGAAAGTATTCATCCGAGTTCAGGACAAAATGAGTAAATCGTAAACGAGTAAATGAGTCAAAAAGAATAAATCTATAAATTTAAAACATTTCTCGACTCCAATATTTTTTTCATATGTATTAAGGAGAAATTAAAAGTATGTGCGAAAAATATATAAATGATAAAGATTGTTTATGAATACTTATGTTAAGATGTGAGAATACAAAAACACAAATGTTCTTTTTTGACAATCGATTAACATTTAAACAATTAAAATACTGTGAAGTGTAATGATAAAATTTTAGAATATCGGGAAAAAGCATGAAGTGCTCTTCTTTCAGAAATTGCCAATTACCTTTTTTTTTTCTATAAACTATAAGTTTCATGCACCACAAGTGTCAGCGGAACAAAAATAGTGTTTGGAATTCAACTGATTAATTTAAATTGGAATAATTTTAGCAAACATTTACAAAACACTACTAAATTTTATCAAGTTGTAATACCTAATATACTGTATCCTGACCAGATCAAAGTACCTTTATAATAGAGAAGCATAAAAAAATGCTACAATTATCAAATTATGGATGCATTTTTTCATTCCTAATAAATAAGGACTAAAAATAAAGTGTTACTGATGAATGATTTAGTTTCTACAATTTTTTAAAACTTAGAAAAATGCCTTAAAAAAAAAAAATAAAAAAAAATAAATAAATAAAAAATAAGGCGTCCCCATTTGTCCCCAGAAAATGGGGACTTTTGGTCAGTATAATATACTGAGATGGTTAGTATAATATACTGATTTGGATATTTGTAAATGCAAGGTGAATCAACTATAACTGACACATTTTAAATTTTAATATAAAATGAAATAATTTACATAGGCGAGTGTGGCTTGTACTACAGTGTTTATTAACCCTTTCAGAAGACGTGGGATGTATTTTATACCTTCTAATTTTAGTTCCCAACTGCAAAAATTCATCCAAGAATTCTTTAATAAAATTGACTTTTTTTTTATTTAGTCAAAATTTTTTTATTTCGTTAATTCTAATCTTGTTCTCAAATTCTGGTGGCTCGTATTTTTAAATGAACCTAATTCCACAGACAATATATATATATATATATATATATAAAAGAAAACTTTTCAAATTTAGAGAAGAGTAAGGGTAGATGGAGCAGTTTTGCTAAAAATATTTCTTAAAAATTATTTTTTGATGGTACAGTTCTGTAAGTTTCTGAATAACAAACTGAAAATTTTTAACATACTCAAAAAGTCAAATTTGATGATAATTTTTAAAACGGTAATTTTCTAAACCAATTAATATAGATATAAAAATATTCCATTCATTCTTTGCCTGAAGGAGGGGTGTAAGATGTTTTTGAAAAATGGAATATATGCATAACTTACTTACAACATAATAAGATACATGGCAAATATAGTATTTCAGTTATGTATATAAGATTTATCGAGTACTAACAACATATAATTTCATTCAACTTTAAATTTTAATAAGTCCACATCCAATGAAAATTTTTCCAATTTGAACTAACTTCTTTTATTTTAGCGGTTTAAGTTTTGTTTTGTGATTTCTCCATGTTTTACATTTTTCCATTCGTTTATGCTTACTTAAAATCAAGTGCCACTAGAATTTGAGAACAAGATTCTATATGTACTTCGAAACTTATTGTTAAATTTTTTTGTTAATTTTATAATAATGTAAGGTAGGTGCTCCAGTGATTGACATGCTCCAGTAATTGACATTTATCCCGAAATAATTAAGAAATAAGAAAAAATAATAAAAGCATATATTTTACATATAAGAATTTTAACATTGTATGTCAAACACTGGAGCATAGGGTGCTATTTACTCGTTAGTAGTCGCTAGTTGGTCGATTCGCCGCCCATCCTTTCAGTGTTTATTCGACAGCCACCAACAATTTTTAGTAGTGGCATTTGATATACATAAAAGGCGAATCTACTGGAATAATCGTCGATTATGTATATTAAATGCCACTTCTAAAAATTTCTGGCGTCTGTTGAATAAACACTGAGGGAATGGGCGGCGAATCGACCACCTAGCGACTACTAACGGGATAACTGGTAAAACGAATAACTAGCATTGTCAAACACTGGGACATAGGGTGCCAGTTACTGGTAAAATGAAAAACTGGCAGTGTCAATTACTAGAACAGTGAGTGAGTGTGAAATAAAAAATTCATAAAAATGTATATATAATTGTTATCAAATGCATATATTTTAACATATATGTGGTCTTTATATATGGTCTTTCATACCATATGTACTAACTTAAGATTTCCAAAAATATTTTCTCATGACTGGAACATTAAAAACATGAGAGATTGCTCTAAAAGTGTCAATCACTGGAGCACTTACCCTAATTTTGTTTTATATTTTACTGAAAATTATTATCATATATTATTTTTACAAATTAAATTTAGATACATCAATAAGGTGAATCATGTTTTTTTTTTTTTTTTTTTTTTTTTTTTTCCGGGGGGGGGGGGGGGTTAGTTTAGCAGCAAATTTTTAAATTACTAAAAGTATACAAAAAAAAAAAAAATCACTGTTTACTTACCTTTCTGGTCTTTAATGTTTCTCTTCTGGTTTTCTAATTTCCGCCAAAAATTGAAAAAATTATCTGTGCACTTGACATGTCTTAATTTTTTAATTTCTTCGATTTATCTTTATTTGTTTTGAAGATAGGATAGTGAGAAGATTCTTTACTCACATACACACACACATATGCAGATACACACACACAAATTCAGATGCATACACGCATATATATAGAACAATTGCCAGAAACTACATTTTTGGCTTCAGGAGACCTTAAAAAATGTAAGTCAGGTGAAAACTCGATATCGAATTTTTTAACCGAATGCAATACTTCTATTACCTACGGTTTGTCGGTTAATGAAAGTAATAATGAATAATACATTTTTATTTTATGATGACTTTGCCCTGGAAGCAAAATAAATTAATTAAATGTATACGATTTTTCTAAACCTTCTTTTTTATTTCATAATTTAGTCAACATATTGATATTATTATTATTATTATTATTATATTACATATTCCGATGTTTATAAAATACGCAAAAACTTTGTGGGTAAAAATTTCCCTTTCCACGATATTTCTTTTATATGAAAGTTTAAAATAGGGATTCCACATAACATAACCTTAATTTTACCATGTTTTTATTAATTTCGAATCTTGTTTGTTTATTTGTCCAGTACAAATCTTGCAATCAATTTTTAGCTAACTTCCCAACTAGCTAGACATTTGAAACTTTCAGGACAGTTCAGAACACGGGGACAATAATTTTTTTTAATACTTTAAGTCAACTGTTTCTTGTCACTATTGCCTTCGGCAGCGTTTATGTGATTCGACAGAAAATTTATTTGACTAACTTCCCGACTAGCTAGACATTTGAAACTTTCAAAATAGCTCAGAACACGGTGAAAATGCATTTTTAAAATATTTTTAACCAACTGCTTCGGGACCCTACTGCCTTCGGCAGCGTTACCAGTGCAATGCTTGCAATCGATTTTATAACTAACTTCCTGGGTAGCTAGCCATTTGAAACTTTCATAATAGCTCACGATAGCAATGATTTTTTTTTTTTTTTTTTTTTTAATACTTTTAGCCAATTGTTCCGGGTTTCCACTGCGTTCGGTAGCGTTTATATGATTCAACAGAAAATTTAAAAACATGTTATATAAAAAGTTCTTTTTATCTTGTAATTATTTACAGTTTGAATCAAATTTCCTTGTCGTTTTAACTAACTATTTTCCTAATAAAACATGTTATCTAAACCTTTTTCCCCTACATCTGACATTAAATTATGTGCAGTTTTCTAAAATAAGTAAATTTTAATTTTCCATCATATTTAAATAAATTAACTTTTTAGCGTTTTCCTTCAATCAAAAAATACAAAGTTAAAATCCCGAAATAAATAAATTGTTTACTGACTACAAGAAATAAACATTTTTTGTAAATCTTAATATTCCTTGACAGTTACCAGTTACTCGCTTTTATTTTTGTCTGATAAATGCCGTGCTTTTCAACTATATTTATCTTCCCCTACCTAATCTATATTTTGTTCCTTTTTAAATATTTTTACTTAAATTCCTAAAACCTTAAAAAAGAATGTCTAAGATTATCCTGTTTATATCAAATGAGGTTCACTATTTTTAAAAGCAATGCTATTTTTAAATCTCCTGAATTTTAATTATTATGTAAATTATACGCAACTTGAGAAAGATAAAAGTAATTACATAAACGCTGAAAGATATTTTCTGTAATTTATCGCGTCAACTAATTCAAAAGTTTGTTGCCTTTTGACATTGATAAATAACCTTTCAGCGTGTTAAAGATATTAGATTATTAATGAAAATTTAACCCAGTATACAAACTGACATCAGAATACCCAAATTATATATTTACCATAAAAATTATTTTGAAAGTTTCGATAAAACCTTTTTCAAAATTTTTAATACATGCATTTAAGAATAATTTAAGTATGATTACAATAAAATTAGATAATTAATGGTATTTTGATATAATATTTCTTATTTTGTTAAATAATAATTACTATTTATATATTCTTTTTTTTTATCTTTTTTTACTGTGTTTGTGGCGTTATAATATCTTGATATTACGACACAATATCTGTGTGAGAGTTTTAAACACATAATAATTCATTTTTTTCTTTTTTTGAGGTTTGCTTAAAAAAAAAAAAAAAAAAAAAAAAAAAAAAAAAAAAATCCTTTAATGTTTATGAAAGTTTTGAGCATTTTTGAATGCGTTGAGCCTGAATTAATTATTCGAAAAAAAAAAAAAATGGTGTGTTTATACGTTACTGAAATACACCGTGTCCCAAAAGTTTAGATAATCAATAAAATTTGCATTAACATAAAAAGTAATATGGTACAATTAAAATTCATGAGAAAGGTAATAAATAAAAACAGTTTTGCTGATATACACATATACATTATAATCAAAGGTTTGAAATTATAAAATGTACATTAAATTATATAAAAATGTGCTCTCCCAAAATTATAGACACCTTGTGAGGTCGAAACTATACACCGTCACCCAGGTTGGGAAGATTAATTCACTTCGTCGCCAGTGACTCGGCGAAAGTCTTGGTCAGATGAGTTTTATGTCGACATGGTGCTGCAGTGAAAGAATTAGGTTCTGAGAGTTAGATGAATGAGAAGTGATTTTAAAAGTTTTTTGATTGAAATGAAGTGAAAGGAAGTTTGTAGAATATAGTATAAGATGGAGATTGTTTTGGTAGATAAAAGGGTGAATTGCTAGTAAGATAGTGAATTGGTAGTGATAGAGAATGGTAGCTGATTAGTGTGTGAGGAGGTGGAGTTAAGAGTAATGTTGGTGGTGATAGTTTTATGCGTATGTTAAATGATGGTAGAGAGGTGTAGTGTCGTAGCGTAAAGTAAGAGAAGAATCTGTCGCGCTTCGGGAATCCGGCCGATGATTCTAGTGTGAGAATAGCTAGTGATAACAGAGAGCAGTCATCGACAAGATCAGTATTGGTAAGATAAGATACCTTTTATGTTATGCTTTGTTAAAGTTATTTCTTAGGGTTTATTAAAAGTTATAACAGAGTTAGCCCAACAGCCTCCTTGATATTGAATGTTAAATAAACTCTTATTTATTTGTTTAACTTTGTCTCGAGCTCTTATTACTATCTAATTAAGCAATTAAGTAGTAATTAAGTTAATCTTTAAGATCTACGATTGAGAGGTATGGCGACCACTTATTCTTTACAACCTGTAAGTGTTTTTGGTTTTACATTTATAAAAGTAACTAAAAGCTTACTTTTAATATTGAATTGTATTGCCACAATACTTTATAACATCAAATACACATTGTTCCATAGAATTAATTAAGCATTGCATTACAGAAGGAGATATTTCATACCATGCTTTGTCAGTTGATGTTTTTAAGTCATTTACACATGCATATTGCTTTCCATTTCCATATATTTTTTGAGATAAGATTTACATGGGCTTTGCGACTGTGCCCTCGAACATGCCTAACTAGTTTATCGTAATTGAACGCTTGTGTACTTCATATAATGTGAGTACATAGGTCATAATGATAATGAATATTTTCCTGTGTCCCTGTAATATAACTACAAATTTTACACTCATCAAAATCTACACAGTTCGTGCGACGGCGAGCTATAACATATCTGTCAATTTTAAACCCAATCTAATGAAAATTTGAGACATCATTGTGTTCACACACACACACCTGCATACACACATACATTGTACAAAAAAAAAAAAAAAAAAAAAAAAAAAAAAAAAAAGTTTGCTATATTACACAACAATATTGATGCAGCCTACACTGTAAAAAAATAACTATTACCAGCTGCAAGAAACTCTCTGTGATTGGAGAAAATAATTATTTTCTCCAAGCACAGAGAGTTTCTTGCAGCTGGTAATAGTTATTTTTTTACAGTGTACTTGCAACAACTATGCAGAGAAATGTTACCAGCTGTAACTGTGTGATTTGCAACGGTTATACAGCTACAACCGGTAACATTTTTCTTTATGGTTGTGCTATTTCTCTAAATGATAAGCTGCCTCAATATTGTTGTACAATACTACATACATATATATATATATATATATATATACATATATATATATATATATATATATATAACAGTGTACACAAATATACAATTATACACATGCATACATTATTACTTACAAGCTTTGAATAAACACCATAAAATGCAATAAACTCGCAACAATTGTTTCGGGTCGAAAAAACGCACGACCCTTCATCAGGCGAATAAATTAAGCACGAGTGCTGCAGTCAAAGCGGCAACGCATCGATGCGTTGTTTGGTGCGTTGCCGCTTTGACTGCAGCACTCGTGCTTACTTTATTCGCCTGATGAAGGGTCGTGTGTTTTTTCGACCCGAAACAATTGTTGCGAGTTTATTGCATTTTATGGTGTTTATTCAAAGCTTGTAAGTAATAATTTTTACAACGCCAGTTTTGTGGTGCTTTTTTATTAAACATGCATACATCACTGTAGAATCAGCAAAAATGAATTTAGGATGCCTCAAAACGTATAGAAATTCCATTGTATCATAGTATATTTTCTCTTGAACACTTTTCTTTCCTTGCTTCATGCGAGTTCGAAAAAAAATCTTGCGTTTCATTATTTTCATTTTCGAATTTTCTTTGTCCTGTTCTTTAAATTAATATCATATTTCATATTTTAATTTCTTATATATTAGTTCAATTTATGTGGGCCTTCATAACTGTTTAACCCTTTAACGTTCACTACTTAATATATTTTAAAAAGCACTAAACTAATTGTAAAAATGGCTTTTAGGCACATAGCTGATCATAAATATTTAAAAAATAAAAAAATTAACATAGTTCCTTTTCGATAAATTTTTGTTTGAAACATCTATACGTTAACCTTATTAAATTCGAATATTATTTAATTTAATAAATAAAATACTTTATAAGTAAACATTATCGACTACAAAAACTTGTAAAAGTTGTTTCAGGTGAAAATAATAGTCCAGCTCTTCATTAAATGAAAAAATAAATAAATAAATAAATAAAAATAAAAAAAACTAGACATAAGTGCATCATCAAACCAGCAATCTCGCGCACACTAAGAAACCTCAAGTGACTTATGCATTTAGCTTCCTTTGAAGCATTATTTGTTATATTTTGGAATAATGCTTCTATCTACCGCACAGAAAAGGAACAAAAGTTTAAAACCTTATGAAAATAAGGGGCAAATGTTAAGAAACTGCTGCAGAAAATAATTGTTAAATTATGCCAAACGTTTGGTTTCGCTGCGAAACCAATGAACGTTAAAGGGTTAAAAGTTTTTAAATTATATTTCATAGTCTATTTACACTGCATTTAAACTGGTTTCGTCGTTGATAATATAATATAAAATAAGTTTCTAGAAAAGTACACTAAGTACCATACGTGATCGGCCACTCTCGATTTCAGACGGTTAGTGATACATCTCAAAAAGAAATATCGCACGAAAGAAATATCACACGAATCATCTTGAAACTTCAGCATTGTACAGAGCATGTTATATCTCGTATATTGCATTGAAACTTTTGCCTCGAGAGCAAAAATGGGACCAGTAAAAAATTAAAGAAAAATGAAAATGTTTGAAATCATACTATTAAAAGTAATGCTTGAAATTCATTCTGGCTGAAGTACACTGTAAAAAATGCTGCAGTAAAAATACGGGCAAAGCCCGGCAGCAGAGATTCCAGAGAAAGCCCGTAAAAAAAAAACATTTAGACGATGAATGACGTATCGCCAGTAATTTTACGTTGAGATGAAAGTTTGCGATACAGCCAACCTGTAAAAAAAGTAGTATTGCCCGTAAAATTAAAAGGGAGCTCGGTATATTAAAATAGTAGCACTGCCCGTAAAATTAGAAGGCATCTTGGTATGTTAAAATAGTAGTGTTGCCCGTAAAATTAAAATAGAACCTTGTGTGTTAAATAGTATTGCCCGTAAAATTAGAAGGCTGTTCAGTATGTAAAAAAAAAAGTACTAATGCTCGTCAAATTAAGGGAATTTTGTATCTTTTATGGCAGCACTAAACTATGTTTGATATAAAAGCTTATTATTTATTAAGGGAACTATATTACGTCTGTTTATTCAATGAAATAGGTAACAATTTTTATGGTTTTTGATATATTTTTTACAGCTATGAATATTTTAAATTGCGTTTTCTCAGTTTTCGTTTTCTCACAAATTTTTGATTTTCAAAATGCTAAAACTGCTTCACATATTTAAGAAGAGACTTAATTCTTTTAACGTTTAACAGAACATACTTAAAAGAGTTAAGAATGGGTGTTGAAATTTATTGATTAGTCTTCGTGATAAAAAATAGAAAGTGAATGTCTATGTAAAAATTTCAGGGAAAAAAAAAAAAAAAAAAAAAAAAAAAAAAAAAAAAAACAGATTTTTGTTATATTTTAATTTTTAATATTTTTAATTTTAAATATATTGCAAAACCCATCCTTAATTCTTTCAAATAGGTTCTATTAAATATATATTATAAAAAAATTAAGTTTTTTTTTTTTTTTTTTTTTTTAGTATCTATAGAAATTTTAGCATTTGAAGATCATGAATTCATGAAAAAAAAAATGCAAACTGAGAAATTTTTGCCTGAATATATATTTCATTGAACAAGCCTAATGTACTTCCATTTATAAATATTAAATGGTAATATAAGATTTTATATGACACCTACAGCAGTACTGGTGTAAAAAGTACCACGTTTCCTTTTAAAAAAAAAGGATTACGTAGAAAAAAATGTACAATTCTCTGTTTTACAAGTATATGGTTATATGCAAAATTTTCTACCCCCCCCCTCCTGAAAAAAAAAAGAATTTGTATGAATATTACAGATAGATTTCCAATAGAGGTCAATGTTAATAAAGCCTCTAATTAGCTTTCCGATTTCCTTTACTATAATGGTAAACCTGAACGTAAATGCTTTTGTATTTTCAAACTATGTCTATACTATTCAAAAAATGAATATTTTTAACTGTTAATATGCATACTCTTCTTAAAACCTGCCTCTTATAGTCTCATCATTGCAAAATATTTCCAAAATGTGCATTTTTATTTGAATTGTTAAAATCTTTCACTCTCAGATTGTTAACATCGGTAATTTTAATACATCAAATACAAAATTAAGTGTATGTTTTAGAAATATATATATATATATATATATATATAAACAACCACCCTTTAAGATGTCACAGAAAATACAGTTAAAATACACATTCATTGAGGAGATAGTTTTTGAGATTGCGATAGCTTTCCACAACATTAGGATTAGAATTTCTGAAAGAAATCATAGCGCTAAGTGATGAGGGGGGACCTAAGTGTCTATGCTCATATCATAAAACAAACTCACAAGCTGTTAATCCCACGAGTTCGTATGCTTGATAAATTATTTGATTGTACTGTTTTTCAATTTTGGTTGCAGTTTTTCTGTTTTGAGGTTAAAAAAAAAAAAAAAAAAAAAAAAAAAAAACTACACATGAAATTGAAAAAATTATGCAATTAAAAAATGTTTCAAGAAGCTGCTGCCATGGATTAACATTAGGTGGCAATTATGTGGCAGCTATAGATCATACATTTGTATTCGGAACCTAGAGTTACGTTTAGATGTATGACATTTTTTCAGCAAATTAAGACTGAATTTCATCACGAAAATAAAACTTATGTATACTTAATAAAGCATTGATTAAAAAAAAAAAATCATATTTAAAATGTAAAAAACATTTTGTTTAGTAGTTTGTAGTCTACAAAGGTAGTTACTAATTTCTATAGTTAACATGAGATACTACTGTATTCAAGATATTTTTTCTAACTTTTCTATAGTACTTTATAAAGTTATTCTTTTATTTGTGTAACTTTTTTTACTTCAGAGAGAATTTATATCAAATACAGAAAATTCATAAATGGAGTTTTGAAATTTCTTATTTGTTAAAGAATATGTAATATTTTTACTTTAAAATTTTGTTTTACGGAATCTTGAATTTGGATTTATACAAAAGCTTGCGAAATCTAGAAATTCAGATATGAAATCAATGCCATTATATTATTTAAGTATGAGAAAATATGAAAAACTGTAAAACTGAACATGAAAATATTCAGAATAAAACAGGAACAAAATATATTTAAAAAATAAAATTTTAATATTTCTAATGGGATATAAGATTCTTTGCAAAAAGATTCCCCCTGCCCCATTTTTAATTCAACATGAAATTTTTAAAAAATTTTTTCTACATACCTAAAACTTTTGTGAGTGAAATTATTCCTAGAAAAACTTTTGTTTTGGGGAATACAAAAGCATAGGGAAAGAATCTTAAAATTAAAAAAGTTTCTAAACAATATATATATACAATAAGAAAAAGAAAAAATGCTTTTAAATATTTTATCAAGAACTCATCCAATATAAGAAAAGAAAATATTTACAACATATTTATTTATTAAGCATACCATTTTCAATTATTTACTACACATACATAATTAGAGATTAAATTATAAACTCCACATTGATTTATATCAGCTTCATTTGACATTAAGTTTTTGTACTTTTGCATTTATATTCGATCTTCTGGTTCTTTTGGGTGATTTCAATCTTTTTTCTTGTTTAATACACAAGCATGCCCTATTAAAAAATATATAAACATTATATAGGACATACTATTTATTAATAGACGATGCTACTCTACTACTAACATTCTAATAAATATTGCAAATACTAAATAAATATACAAACACAATTTCAGTTGTGTCTCAATTAAAAAATAAAATAAAATAAATAAAATAAATAAAATTCATAACTATTAATTTATTAAACACCACACTTTGAAAGTTCATTTAGATTCAAACAAATTTATTAAAAATTCATGAGATTAAATTTTGCACAATCCTAAACCACTAATATGAACTTCTTGCTCTTCAGTTTGTTTCTTTCAGTAGAAAGCTTATGAAAAATTGAAACGAGGAGGAGTTACTGTAATTAAGACATTTACAGAAGAACAAGTTGAGAATAGGTTAGGTTATCGTAACCCGATCAGGTTATCGTATTTTTTGGCACCTTGTCAGTTTATCATAAGTTGCTGAAGACTCGGGCAATGTTAGAACACGTAAATTGTAATGAAAGAAAATGTGATAAAATTCTTGAATACTTCTAATTTAAGGGCAGACAATGAATATTGCAAAATAAATTTTAACAAATATTTCATATTTCATCAGAAATACACTCATTTCTATAAAATTCAGGCATCTACTAAAAATTTATAACTTTTGAATAAATTGAGATATTTGAAAAATTCAAATTGCATAATAAAGTTAAAGAATGTTATTTTTACGAAAAAAGTCATGGACACGGTAGATAGGTATTTACGTGGTATACACGTATAGGTATTTACTTTTATACGTGGATTCTGACGGATGAAACATAAGAAAAATATCTCGGGTATCCAATGACCCACTATAACCTGATCGGGTTAATATAATTAAATGTACAGGAATCTTAACAAAATATAACTCTAATTAAAAAAGAAAATCACAGTTAAACGACGCTATTTATTGATCATTATATATAGAAATAATACTTCATCAAATACTGCCAGCATCAAGGTTTAATTTCTAATTAAGAAGCATTAAAGTCTAACTACCACAGCGTATGTATCTTTCTAAATATTTATATCATATTTTTTACAGATTTAAGCAGAAAAACTCTTTTTAAAATATATAATTAAAATGAATGAAAAGTTATTAAGTATTTATAATTAAGCGAGGTTAGTTGGTTAGTTGTAGGATTTAAGGCCGATTGACTCCGTATGTGTCCTAGGCATACAGGGGGAATGCCGTCAATGGGGGTCTTTCTAAGGGGCCCTAGCTCGTATTTACGCGAGTTTCGGAGGAAACCATGGAAACCTCCGAACGGCTAGGTCGATGAGTGCGAACTGGGATCGAACCCGGCACCTCCCATCTACCAGCTTTCAGCGCAGAACCGCTCGACCGCTGGTGGGCATAATTAAGCGAGGAAAAGCTTAAAAAAATCTGAAAAGGATTTTTTTTCCTTATCAGATAACAAACTAAAACAAGCAGACGAAACACATACTATAAGTCACATAAACACATCGTTGAGTATTTTAACTTTTAAAACTATATTTTCGAGCGTATACTTACACGCGTATAACGCAGTATTTATAAACATTAAGATGAACTTTATAAGTTTTGTTGGGTTTAATTTTTTTTGTATATTTATTTTAATTTATTACTCGAAGTAGACTGGGCCTGGTTCAATTTCTGGGAGAGGGGGGGGGGCATCACAAAATTTTATTTATAGTTAAAAATATCTTTTCTAAATACCCCAGTTTTTTTTTTCTTTTTCGTGTTTTCTAACTGTGTTTTATTTATATATATATGAAGAAAATTTTAAAATAAAATATCGTTTGACTGAGTGAAGTAATTTTATTAAAGTCAGAAACATATTGATTTTTTTGCCAAAATAATTTTCAAAATCAGCCTTGTTTTATCGCCTGCTATAGATCATAGTATAATAACAACCTTTTTCCTTTCTGGAGGAGGGGGGAGGATTGGATTTTCAAAGAGGGAATAAAAAGTAGAAAGTGCCACGGGCACAAAAATTTGGGACTCGGGCCCTGAAAGTAGAAGCGAAATTTAGCACAAATTAAACTATATTTAGCATACATATGAATTAATTAGTAAAAAAACACCTAAATTTATGATCTGTAATCCGAGAAATATGTGCAAGCTTCTTAGTACCATGCTTTTCGCAAGCGTTACAAAACTTCAAAACATAAATACGATACATATAAAAAAAAAACATATTTAAATAATTTAAGACTTAACAAACCTCTAACTAACTTACCTTGGTAATTCAACTGGCAATTCAAAAAGCATACTATTAAACTTGATTTTCAATATCTGTATTGAAGTGATGGAAATCAAACAGTCGGAAGCAATCGGGCATGTTTGTTATGAAAATAAGAACTTTTCTTTGCTATTCCTTTTCTATGACATTACTCTGTAGAAAATATGTATATATTGGCAACAAAAATACTTTGAATTAAAATAGGAAAACAATAGCTCTTCTATATCAATCGCTATTTGTACGAATGTGTAAATAAAATCTCTCAATCGATAAAAATACAATTATATTTTTCATTACAAATATGCAGTGTTTTTTATGACGTCACAGAAAAGCTAACACTTTACATTTGAAAATATTTGACCATAAAATACAGTTTTATGACATATTTGAGCTATTTTGGTAGATTAAGGGTTTACATGCAAACGGAACGCTTGCAATTTCGATGACGTAAATTTTGCAAGTTTTTTGCAAATACAGTCGGCAGCAAAAGTCCTGTTCTTAGCCAGTCTAAGAACACGATTCGACAAGGATTTATTTAACAAAACAGTGTTGAGTGTGCTTTTTTCATATAGGAATTTTTGCTAGTGCTCGGATACTTTTGCTGCGGATTGCAGTCATACATTTGGAATGCCTGCAAACGGCTTTGCAACTGGAAGTGTTTCATTTGTATGTACCCCTAACGGCTTTTGCCCGTAAAAAAAAAAATCCAGTGTTCCACAATTATGCTTTCATAATATCAATTTACGGACTACGACCGTTTAGCTAGCAAAATGGTCATTTCCCGTAAAATTATATGGTCAGTTCCTAAATTGTACTTTCAAAACATTAATTTAGGGATTATGACCGTTTAGGTACCAAAACGGTCATTTCCCCTAAAATTATATGGTCAAATACCGTGATTTTGCATTTTTTTTTTTTTTTACAGTGTACTTGATTAATTGGCTTCTTTTTACATTTGTGTAAATTGTTATTAGGCTATCGCATATATTCATGAAAATATAACGGTTTTATAAAAATAAATAAATAAATAAAAATTAAAAATAAGTCTGGGACACCAAATTTTTGTTTTTATTATGTATTAATGAATTGCATTAATTATTTTTTTCTGAAATTGGATCTTTTTTGACGATGAAGTTGAGCAAGAAAGAATCTTAAAAAAATTTAAATAAAATTTTAAAATTTTAAATAAATTTTTTTAATTTAAAATTAAAAGTTTTTGCTAAATTTAAAATTTGTAATATCTCATGAACTAATCATTCAATTTACAAACTTTTTTCACTCTTATATACAGAAAAGATTTATCTTCAATTTTTCTTCAGGATTTTTAATTAGAAGCAAAACTGTTTTTGGTAATCCAAAAGTTATGCATGAAATAAGTACTTTTTTCAAATTAAAATTAATATTTAAAAAATTTATTATTATAATCAGAAATCCTGAAGACAAATTGAAGATAAATCTTTTCTGTATATAAAGGGGAAAAAATTTTGTAGATTGAACCATTAGTTCAATTTCAGAAAAAAATAATTGCAGCAATTCATCAATAAATAATAAAAACAAAAATTTGGTGTCCCGGACCCCCTTAAATTATAACACATAATATATTAAATCCAGTGCAAAGACACTTTAACTTGATATACTACAATAGACACAGCATACTGCAATCAAAAAGTTAAACTATTAAATATTTAATGAAAATGAGCATACTTAATAAAAAAATTGCGTATACACAACATTTAATGCATATTTTAATAGCCCAACAATTAGCATATTTTAATAGCCCAATGTATTGAACTAGTTATATGAAAACTCCAAACAAATATCGTGTATTAATAGGAGACTTGGAGCTGGATTATTAAAACCAGTAAAAACTACAACGTCAGAAACGCCAAATAAAAATACTGGGGAAGCATACAGCTGTTTCGGTAGCCTTAAGCGTACCGTCTTCAGTGGATAAAGATGACTTCTTTATGCACTGAAGACGGTACGTTTAAGGCTACCGAAACAGCTGTATGCTTCCCCAATATTTTTCTTTGGCGTTTCTGACGTTGTAGTTATTATTGGTTTTAAAATTATCGTATAAATTGAAAATGTTGCACGAAATAAAATTGAATTATTAAATTTGTAAAATATACAATGAAATGTTCTGGAACTAGTTTTAAAATTTATCAAACTTATAATGACTAATTTGATTTATTTGTAAATATATGATTCTAATGTAATATTTTTGTAAATAATATTTTATAAAATGTCATCCGGTAGATATTTTATAACTGTTTTTATATTCCGAGAAAAATAATTCAATTAAAAAATTTAGAAAATTTAGAAAATTTTCATAAATCTTAATTTGTATTAACACAGCATACTGAAAATTACTTTTAACATGCAGTAAATTAATTTTAATTGTGGAAATTCTCACTGCCCATTTTAGCATGCTTAAAAAATTAAATTCATCTGTTTTTTAACATCTGCATATTGTAAAATTAACTATGCTTCTTTACTTTTCTGCATTAATTGTAAAAATTTCAAAATATATTTATAAATTCCAAAATGAAAGCATCGATAAAATCAAACTTAAATTAACATCTTGTTGATTATATTATACATTCATTACAATCATCATACATCATATCATTCTATCAAAATGAAAGAAACTATTTTGAGAACTGTAATAGAGAAGCACAATCTTGAGACAAACCAAATTATCTCTTTAATGATACGGCCTATATTTTATCTTTTTCCACGTGGAAGAAATTATATTTATAAAACTGTCAATAATTTGCCTGAATTCTTATTATGATTTTCTTTAGTGTCTCCAGATCCCTTTATAATAATGTCATTATCATGTAAATGACAGTCTAAAATTAGAAGTTGAACATAAAAGCACTTAATATTATTCATGAAATGGAGAATTTTAGGTACATACGTCAAATATTGACTGATCAGAAAGGAATATATATATATATATATATATATATATATATATATATATATATATATATATATATATATATATATGTATGTATATATAAATTGCACAATGCGGGGTGTTTTTAAGTAAAGTAAGAAATATGAAAATTATTATGTAAGATTTATTACTTTTTCCTAAATACTATACGTAATACCAAAATCGATTATAATATGGCAAATATCATTTATGCAAAGTTTAAAAAGATATTACAATAAAAGATATTACAGTTATTTATTATTTATTAGACTATCTTCAAAAATGCAAATATTATGCTGAAAAAATACTGAAAGAATGCCATTAAAATTTTTAATTCATAATACATAGATAAAAATGGAAAGTGTGCAAAACGAAATTTATGCCAACAAAAATTTAAATTTGATATTAAAATTAACACATGTGTTTTAATAATGTAGGCTTAGATAATACCACAGGCCGACATGTAAAATTTTGATTTTATAATTTATGCTAATCTTTTTGTTTTTTGGTCTGCTGAAACCGAAAATGAAGCCAGTTTTTCTCTATCACGTATATTTTTGTCAATACAGGGTGCCTTCCTATATAATTTCTTCCATTACTCATCCACCAATACGGTAAGTTTTATAGTACGTTTCCATGATTAATTAATCATGGATACCTATTGTTGTAATAGCGCAGTACTAATGCAACGTAAAACCATACCAACTAACCAACCTATTGTTATGATGTTATATGTAAGAAATTGTGTCGGTAAACACCCCGCATTGACAAAAATCTATACGTGATAGGGAAAAATGGGCTGCATTTTCGGTTTCAGCACATCAAAAAACATGAAGATCAGCTAAAGTCATCAAATCAAATTTTGTCAACTTCATTTTTGTAGGCCTGTGTATTTTGAATTATACATCATCACTATTATCGTGTAGAGTCATTTATCATTTTGTGACATTTTGTTTTACAAATACACTTAAAGAAACCTTTTCCGCTTCCACTGGATTGAGCTATTGTAACTTCTAGGAGAAGAATTTCGTGGTAAGAAATATATTCAAATTTAAGAAAATTCTTACGACATGAAATTAATCGAGATCTCATTTGAATTTATTTCAAAATTATTTAAAGCTGAAGTTGAAATTCAATGTGTTTAAAAGTGCAATTGCATTATGAATTAAGCTATTGGTGAGAAAAATTTCTGAAGGAGATTTAAGTAATTAACGTTGTCTGCTATATTCGTTAGAATTTCCTATACATTCGCGAATCACTTCGTCATTTTTCAGTGTCTGTAAAAAGAACTAACTGGTAGAGTAGTTCCTACACTGTAAAAAAAAAAAAAAAAAAATTCAAAATCACGATATTTGACCGTATAATTTTAGGGGAAATGACCGTTTTGGTACCTAAACGGTCATAATCCGTAAATTAATGTTTTGAAAGTACAATTTAGGAACTGACCATATAATTTTACGGGAAATGACCATTTTGCTAGCTAAACGGTCGTAGTCCGTAAATTGATATTATGAAAGCATAATTGTGGAACACTGGATTTTTTTTTTTTTTTTTACGGGCAAAAGCCGTTACGGGTACATACAAATGAAACACTTCCAGTTGCAAAGCCGTTTGCAGGCATTCCAAATGTATGACTGCAATCCGCAGCAAAAGTATCCGAGCACTAGCAAAAATTCCTATATGAAAAAAGCACACTCAACACTGTTTCGTTAAATAAATCCTTGTCGAATCGTGTTCTTAGACTGGCTAAGAACAGGACTTTTGCTGCCGACTGTATTTGCAAAAAACTTGCAAAATTTACGTTATCGAAATTGCAAGCGTTCCGTTTGCATGTAAACCCTTAATCTACCAAAATAGCTCAAATATGTCATAAAACTGTATTTTATGGTCAAATATTTTCAAATGTAAAGTGTTAGCTTTTCTGAGACGTCATAAAAAACACTCCATATTTGTAATGAAAAATATAATTGTATTTTTATCGATTGAGAGATTTTATTTGCACATTCGTACAAATAGCGATTGATATAGAAGAGCTATTGTTTTCCTATTTTAATTCAAAGAATTTTTGTTGCCAATATATACATATTTTCTACAGAGTAATGTCATAGAAAAGGAATAGCAAAGAAAAGTTCTTATTTTCATAACAAATATGCCCGATTGCTCCCGACTGTTTGATTTCCATGACTTCAATACAGATATTGAAAATCAAGTTTAACAGTATGCTTTTTGAATTGCCAGTTGAATTACCAAGGTAAGTTAGTTAGAGGTTTGTTAAGTCTTAAATTATTTAAATATGTTTTTTTTATATGTATCGTATTTATGTTTTTAAGTTTTCTAACGCTTGCGAAAAGCATGGTACTAAGAAGCTTGCACATATTTCTCGGATTACAGATCATAAATTTAGGTGTTTTTTTACTAATTAATTCATATGTATGCTAAATATAGTTTAATTTGTGCTAAATTTCGCTTCTACTTTCAGGGCCCGAGTCCCAAATTTTTGTGTCCGTGGCACTTTCTACTTTTTATTCCCTCTTTGAAAATCCAATCCTCCCCCCTCCTCCAGAAAGGAAAAAGGTTGTTATTATACTATGATCTATAGCAGGCGATAAAACAAGGCTGATTTTGAAAATTATTTTGGCAAAAAAATCAATATGTTTCTGACTTTAATAAAATTACTTCACTCAGTCAAACGATATTTTATTTTAAAATTTTCTTCATATATATATAAATAAAACACAGTTAGAAAACACGAAAAAGAAAAAAAAAACTGGGGTATTTAGAAAAGATATTTTTAACTATAAATAAAATTTTGTGATGCCCCCCCCCCCTCTCCCAGAAATTGAACCTGGCCCAGTCTACTTCGAGTAATAAATTGAAATAAATATAAAAAAAAAAATAAACCCAACAAAACTTATAAAGTTCATCTTAATGTTTATAAATACTGCGTTATACGCGTGTAAGTATACGCTCCAAAATATAGTTTTAAAAGTGAAAATACTCAACGATGTGTTTATGTGACTTATAGTATGTGTTTCGTCTGCTTGTTTTAGTTTGTTATCTGATAAGGAAAAAAAATCCTTTTCAGATTTTTTTAACTTTTCCTCGCTTAATTATGCCCACCAGCGGCCGAGCGGTTCTGCGCTGAAAGCTGGTAGATGGGAGGTGCCGGGTTCGATCCCAGTTCGCACTCATCGAACTAGCCGTTCGGAGGTTTCCATGGTTTCCTCCGAAACTCGCGTAAATACGAGCTAGGGCCCCTTAGAAAGACCCCCATTGACGGCATTCCCCCTGTATGCCTAGGACACATACGGAGTCAATCGGCCTTAAATCCTACAACTAACCAACTAACCTCGCTTAATTATAAATACTTAATAACTTTTCATTCATTTTAATTATATATTTTAAAAAGAGTTTTTCTGCTTAAATCTGTAAAAAATATGATATAAATATTTAGAAGGATACATACGCTGTGGTAGTTAGACTTTAATGCTTCTTAATTAGAAATTAAACCTTGATGCTGGCAGTATTTGATGAAGTATTATTTCTATATATAATGATCAATAAATAGCGTCGTTTAACGGTGATTTTCTTTTTTAATTAGAGTAGTTATATTTTGTTAAGATTCCTGTACATTTAATAATATTAACCCGTTCAGGTTATAGTGGGTCATTGGATACCCGAGATATTTTTCTTATGTTTCATCCGTCAGAATCCACGTATAAAAGAAATACCTATCTACCGTGTCCATGACTTTTTCCGTAAAAATACAATTCTTAAACTTTATTATGCAATTTGAATTTTTCAAATATCTCAATGTATTCAAAAGTTATAAATTTTTAGTAGATGCCTGAATTTTATAGAAATGAGTGTATTTCTGATGAAATATGAAATATTTGTTAAAATTTATTTTGCAATATTCATTGTCTGCCCTTAAATTAGAAGTATTCAAGAATTTTATCACATTTTCTTTCATTACAATTTACGTGTTCTAACATTGCCCGAGTCTTCAGCAACTTATGATAAACTGACAAGGTGCCAAAAAATACGATAACCTGATCGGGTTACGATAACCTAACCTATTCTCAACTTGTTCTTCTGTAAATGCCTTAATTACAGTAACTCCTCCTCGTTTCAATTTTTCATAAGCTTTCTACTGAAAGAAACAAACTGAAGAGCAAGAAGTTCATATTAGTGGTTTAGGATTGTGCAAAATTTAATCTCATGAATTTTTAATAAATTTTTTTGAATCTAAATGAAGTTTTAAAGTGTGGTGTTTAATAAATTAATAGTTATGATATTTTTATTTTTTTTATTTATTTATTTTTTATTTTTTAATTGAGACACAACTGAAATTGTGTTTGTATATTTATTTAGTATTTGCAATATTTATTAGAATGTAAGTAGTAGAGTAGCATCGTCTATTAATAAATAGTATGTCCTATATAATGTTTATATATTTTTTAATAGGGCATGCTTGTGTATTAAACAAGAAAAAAGATTGAAATCACCCAAAAGAACCAGAAGATCGAATATAAATGCAAAAGTACAAAAACTTAATGTCAAATGAAGCTGATATAAATCAATGTGGAGTTTATAATTTAATCCCTAATTATGTATGTGTAGTAAATAATTGAAAATAGTATGCTTAATAAATAAATATGTTGTAAATATTTTCTTTTCTTATATTGGATGAGTTCTTGATAAAATATTTAAAAGCATTTTTTCTTCTTCTTATTGTATATATATATTGTTTAGAAACTTTTTTAATTTTAAGATTCTTTCCCTATGCTTTTGTATTCCCCAAAACAAAAGTTTTTCTAGGAATAATTTCACTCACAAAAGTTTTAGGTGTGTAGAAAGAAAATTTTAAAAATTTCATGTTGAATTAAAAATGGGGGAGGGGGAATCTTTTTGCAAAGAGTCTTATATCCCATTAGAAATACTAAAACTTTATTTTTTAAATATATTTTGTTCCTGTTTTATTCTGAATATTTTCATGTTCACTTTTACAGTTTTTCATATTTTCTCATACTTAAATAATATAATGGCATTGATTTCAAATCTGAATTTCTAGATTTCGCAAGCTTTTTTATAAATCCTAATTCAAGATTCAGTCAAACAAAATTTTGAAAGTAAAAATATTACATATTCTTTAACAAATAAGAAATTTCAAAACTCCATTTATGAATTTTCTGTATTTGATATAAATTCTCTCTGAAGTAAAAGAAGTTACACAAATAAAAGAATAACTTTATAAAGTACTATTAAAAGTTAGAAAAAATATCTTGAATATAGTAGTATCTCATGTTAACTATAGAAATTAGTAACTACATTTGTAGACTACTAAACAAAATGTTTTATACATTTTAAATATAAAGATTTTTTTTTTTTAATCAATGCTTTATTAAGCATAAATAAGTTTTATTTTCGTGATGAAATTCAGTCTTAATTTGATGAAAAAATGTCATACATCTAAACGTAACTCTAGGTTCCGAATACAAATGTATGATCTATAGCTGCCACATAATTGCCACCTTTTATATAGTTCTTTCTTGTCACTAAAAGTTTGACTTATTTAATAAATGAGAAATTTCTGTTAAATTTTAGTGGTAAATGAAAGTTTAAAAATGCCAGAGAAAAATATTTCTAAATATCAATTCTCTAAAAATATTATTAGTGATCATATTATTGGTGATTACTCATATTGCTACATTTGAGAGGCTACATTCTTGAAGAGACAAGCTGATGTCAATCCATGGCAGCAGCTTCTTGGAACATTTTTTAATTGCATAATTTTTTCAATTTCATGTGTAGTTTTTTTTTTTTTTTTTTTTTTACCTCAGAACAGAAAAACTGCAACCAAAATTGAAAAACAGTGCAATCAAATAATTTATCAAGCATACGAACTCGTGGTATTAACAGCTTGTGAGTTTCTTTTATGATATGAGCATAGCCACTTAGGTTCCCCCTCATCAGATAGCTCTATGATTTCTTTCATAAATTCTAATCCTAATGTTGTGGAATGCTATCGCAATCTCAAAAACTATCTCCTCAAAGAATGTATATTGTTAACTGTATTTTCTGTGACATCTTTAAGGTTTATATATATATATATATATATATATATATATTTCTAAAACATACACTTAATTTTGTATTTGATGTATTAAAATTACCGATGTTAACAATCTGAGAGTGAAAGATTTTAACAATTCAAATAAAAATGTACATTTTGGAAATATTTTGCAATGATGAGACTATAAGAGGCAGGTTTTAAGAAGAGTATGCAGATTAACAGTTAAAAATATTCATTTTTTGAATAGTATAGACATAGTTTGAAAATACAAAAGCATTTACGTTCAGGTTTACCATTATAGTAAAGGAAATCGGAAAGCTAATAAGAGGCTTTAATAACATTGACCTCTATTGGAAATCTCTATCTGTAATATTCATACAAATTCTTTTTTTTTTTTTTTTTTTTTCAGGAGGGAGGGGGGGGGGGTAGAAAATTTTGCATACAATCATATACTTGTAAAACAGAGAATTGTAGATTTTTTTCTACGTAATCTTTTTTTTTTAAAAGGAGACGTGGTATTTTTTTACACCAGTACTGCTGTAGGTGTCATATAAAATCTTATATTTCCATTTAATATTTATAAATGGAACTACATTAGGCTTGTTCAATGAAATATATATTCAGGCAAAAGTTCTTATTGTTTTTTATCCTCCCCCCCCCCCCCCCCCCCCCCCAAGATTCGAAATATTTAAATTGCGTTTTCTCAGTTTGCATTTTTTTTTCATGAATTCATGATCTTGAAATGCTAAAATTTCTATAGATACTAAAAAAAAAAAAAAAAAAAGACTTAATTTTTTATAATATATATTTAATAGAACCTATTTGAAAGAATTAAGGATGGGTTTTGCAATATATTTCAAATTAAAAATATTAAAAATTAAAATATAACAAAAATCTGTTTTTTTTTCTTTTCTTTCCCTGAAATTTTTACA
The DNA here is from genome assembly GCA_963930645.1 of Salticus scenicus. Taxonomy (NCBI): domain Eukaryota; kingdom Metazoa; phylum Arthropoda; class Arachnida; order Araneae; family Salticidae; genus Salticus; species Salticus scenicus. The sequence goes on along the minus strand of OZ005653.1, from coordinate 288,366,005 downwards.
TAGACATTCACTTTCTATTTTTTATCACGAAGACTAATCAATAAATTTCAACTTCCATTCTTAACTCTTTTAAGTATGTTCTGTTAAACGTTAAAAGAATTAAGTCTCTTCTTAAATAAGTGAAGCAGTTTTAGCATTTTGAAAATCATAAATTTGTGAGAAAACGAAAACTGAGAAAACACAATTTACAAAAATCCCTTTTCGGCAAGCTTAAAGGCAAAGGTAGATTCCTTTACGTTAATGTTACAAATGTAAAGAAATTTTACATATGCATTAATACTTAGCCAATGGCTTTGTTCTCACACATTGAATTTTTTACGCCGCTATTCTGTTTTCAAGAAATTTAATTTTCAGCTAAAAAATTATTTTATTCAATCTATTTAAAACTTTAGGCTAGATTTATTGGTCTGTAAATGCTTCATTTTTTTTTTTTTTTTTTTTTTTTTAATTCAAGCTTATAATTATTCAACAAATAGAAGTCTTAAAGATATACAATCCCAGTAATGGTGAATCCCGGAGGGGGCTATTGGGCTACACACTCTCCCCACACAAGCTTAATCAAAATTATAATTTTTATATTAATTCCATATAACTGAAGTTCAATAAAGAAAAAAATATTAGAAACGGGAAAATGCACTTGTGACCTTACTATGGTCAAGCACTGGTAAGCCTGGCGTTACTATGGTCAAGTCAAATACAGTTAAGTGGTAGCGGTTTTTAGATAGTTATTTCATTGTAATTTTTATTGAATTATTGAAAGTTTTGTATTGTGTTTTTATGATTCTTATTGTCAGATGAGTAAAAATTGTAAAGTGAAACTGTTTTGGTTCACATAAGCTGGAACATTAACATTAACATTAGTTAACATTGGACCATTTAGCATCGCTGAATTTCAATGTTAATTGGTATGAATTTAGTAAATTGTATGATTTGGCGAGATTTTGGTGGCAAAACTTGCGACTTATCAATGAAGTTTGTAATTTGCCGGCAAAATTTGATAGTTAACGACGAAATTTTTGACTTGGCGACACACTTCGTTGTCAGCCGACAAAATTTGGCGAGCTTGGCGATGGAGAAAGGCAGCTTTGGCGTCATTATATTTTCTTTCCACGCGAAAACCTCATATCTCTTCACAGATCAATATCTTGTTTCGACGAGATAAAAAGTCAAAGGAAGCTGTAACGTATTACTCTCAATCGTAAGTTTTAAATTCTTGCCTAAACCGACATTCTAAACTATTCACCACAAACGATATTTGTATTAAGATTGACGTATTATTTTAATTTTATATTTTTTAAATGATTAATTAAAGCATTTAACATGGTTTTTAATTAACACACTTTTATTAACTTGACATGATGCAACTATTAATGTATGTAACGGAATTTTGCAATTCAGTTTTTGGTAACTTCTTGTCGTCCGAAGAACCTGAAATTTTGCACACGACTTCATAATCAATGACAATACTAGATACAAGTATTTCCAGGCACTTTTCTCATCAGGAGCAGGTTCCAGGGGCAAACAAGAGATCTATACTTATACAAAACTATCGTATGTGACACAGGATTTGGACGTATTTACATAATGTAGAGTGGCAACAATTAATTTTTTTTAATAAAGATTTAAAAGTATGTAATAGTTTTCTAAAGTCTTTATTAGTTCACTTTTCAATAAAAGAGTGTTCTTTATTTTTTAAAAAATGGTATAATTTTATTTATCAAAATAAGAGAATTCGAGCAATGAAATAGTTTAGTTTAAATTTAAGTTTTTATGAAAGTAAACTTCAACGGAAAATTCATTAAAATGGTTCCTAGTTTATTTGTCAAAGGGAAAAATACCTAAATGTCCCCAAATTTATTACTTTTTCTATCATGCCAGTTTAATTCGTTTAGCATCGATTTACACGATTTTTTTTTCTTTTTTTTACGATGACATTTATCTTTTACATTATCCGCGATTGTAATGAAATGCTCGCCCTCTGGTGGGCTAAGGTGAAATTATCATACCACTGATAGCTTTCACGCTGAAACAATGATAGAACAACAAGAAAGCACAATAATAAATGCACGTGGCAATTATTACACGTGGCAATATTTACTAACAACTGCAGTTGAGAAAGCGGCATCTATCAATCATTACAAACGCGGATAGCATCTATGTCATAAAGCTAAGTCTAAATCTGCTTAGCCCTAAGATATGTTGATTTTATTTACATATTTATTTATTTATTTATTAACTTTTATTTTATTTGTTTGAAATCACGGATAACATTTTATTTCATTTTTCTCAGTAGTTCAGTACATTGTTGTAATTGTGACGTCATATTTTCTGTTAAATTTTACGTTTTTTTTTTTTTTTTTTTTTTTTTTTTTAAATCAGGTTATTATATTGTTTAAAAACATGATTAAAATTTTATTATATTTTCAGTGATCTTTTTTATTATCGTTTGCACGCGACATGTGCATTAGATTATAAATTTTTGCAATGAAAGCTATATAGAAAATGTCGGCTATATAGAACAGTTGACGAAAAACCACTTTTTAGCTTGTAAATTCTAAGCAATTGAAGTTATCGAAAAAGTTTAAATACAAAAATTGTTCTTTAGGGTAAGGCGGTAATTCGCCTGATTTGAAATTTTTTCCTATTTTCAATATTAAAGAAATTATGGGTGAAGAAAAATTTCCACCCCCCACCATTTCCACCCCCTTTGAGCTGGATACCCCATCTACGAACTCGACTAAGATTTCTACTGTCCTGACAACATATCTTGAGTTGGTTCAATTTAAATAAAAATTACTCCAGTTATCATGTTCACAACTTAACATGGGAAAAAGTGTTATACATATATATATATATACTAGCTGACCCGACAAACGTTGTTTTGTCATATAAATTATTTCTAGAGAATATTTTGCTAGAAAAAAATAACTAACTTATTGTAAGTGTGTAAGGATGTGGTATATAAGTGGAAGATGTATGGAGCGCTGTGAGCGGTGAAAGAATATAAAAATAACAAAACACCAATCATTTATTTTTTTAATTTATTAAAATTGATTCTTTAAAATTATATACATATCGCTACTTATAACAATATTACTAAAAAACAATATCAATCCCTTAATGCAACAGAGTTTACAATATTTTTTGTTATCCCATCTTTCGCCAATACAAACAAACTGGATGGTTTGCCCACTCGAGAGCCACGTATAATTGTCCGTGTGAAAAACATGATGTGCTCAAATCTAAGCCACAGACAGACATTGTTTGGCCCTGAGACTTATTGATAGTCATTGCAAATGCCAATCTAATTGGAAATTGAGGGCGTTTAAATTGAATTGGCACATCTGTGGGTATAATAGGGATTCGCAGTAGTAATATATTTTCACCTCGGAATTTGTCATTTAAAATGATGGCTTCGATAACATTTTTCATTAATTTTTTTATGACTAATCGCGTGCCGTTGCACAACCGTGGTGGGTTCAAATTACGAAGCAAAATAACCGGAGATCCAACCTTCAGTTGTAAAATATGCGGTGGCATGCCTGGTAAATTCAATGAGTTTAAAAACTTTGTTGGATAATTTACAGCTTCGGTGGCATCGCAAACTGTATCATTAGATTTGTATGACACCAAGTCTCCTGGTAACAAATGTTGTATCTTGAGATTCAATTCGTTGACGTCCACATTTTTTGCTGCTAAAATTGCTCTTTCTGCCAGCCACTCATGATTTGTGTATCGTCTGTGTACATCGGGAAATATCTGGTCAATAAGAGCATCTTGAGAATCAATGATTGTGCAGAAATCGGTCGGTAATTTTATGCATCCAGTTTCATCTGTAGTAACTTTTCCATCGCCGATATCTAACAATTGTTTTGAGAATGTTTCAGCGGATGGATCTTGAAGCATTTGAACGCACGAATTTACTTTCAGTTGTACTTTTTCAACATTACGCCACAATGACGATGATTTTAAGCACGCGTTGATCTCATCAGCGTATGTTGAACGCGGACTAACGGGAGTGCTTGTCTGAAATCACCTGAAAAGAGTAACAGAGTGTCGCCAAATAGTTTGTCGTTGTTTTTTATATCTTTCAATGTCCTGTTCGACGCCTCAATCGAATGTTTGTGTGCCATAGTGCATTCATCCCAGATAAGAATTTTACACTATTTCAGCACTGTGGCCATGGACGATTGTTTTTTTATGTTGCACACTGCGTCTGGGTTATTTTGAATATTTAGTGGCAGTTTAAATAATGAATGAGCTGTTCTGCCTCCATCCAATAAAGTTGCCGCAATGCCAGATGATGCAACAGCCAATGCGATGCCATTATTTGATAGTATTTCGGCGAGAATTAGCGAAATAAGGAATGTTTTGCCAGTTCCACCTGGTGCACCCCAAAAAAAAAGAATCCACCTTGTCCTGCCAAAACTGCGAGCATGATGCGGTCGTAAATGGTTCTTTGTTCTTCATTCATTAGTGGGACATTGCGAGCAACAATCGCTGCCATTTCTACAGTATTGTATTGTAGTTCACGATTCAATTCAGTGCTTATTAAATCAGATGCATTTCGATTTGTTGAATGCATACCGAAATGACTGAGTGGTAAGTTGGCAATGATAATGCAAAGATCTTCAATAGCAATCAATGCTCCATTGTACATAGCGTCACTGAATACTATCGTTAGATCGTTGCACCGTGAACGATGTTCATGCAATATATCATCAGTCATTGAACCTTTGTGATTATCCCATAATGTCTCTGCTCGGGCCGGGAAACATGTAGTCAACACTATAGCGAATAGTAGACGAATTTGTTTTGCTGTACAGTTCAGTCCTACTTCAGCAAGCATACACTCCCACTGGTTGTCGTCTTCCAGCAAGCCGAGTGCAAGGCATGCATCTTTATACGTTGGATACTGTTGTCCATTCACTTTACGTAAATCTTGAAATGACAAAAGGCCGATGACATTAACCAATAACAGTCGAAGATAAAAGCACTCAGTCTGCCTTGGATTGACTGTAAATACTCGTCCCAAGGTATTTGATTTGAATAAACCGGGACATGCATCAATCGGCGTGCCTTGCTTGCGGGGCATCCATTTTTTTGTTGGAGCCCATGTGAAATAGCGTGGTACTTCTGAATAGAGTAATGTCCGTGCAAAAGCACCAAAAGCATCCGCACGATTACACAATTAAAAAAATTCGGTGAGTGTAGTTTTTGGTGGATTTATAGCACGATCAATCGCTGTCTCGCTCGTGAAATATACGCGCTGACCATTTTCAAGATGGACGGCTAAATGAAGAACTGCTGGATCCCGTTCATGAATTGGGAAACCAAAGATACGCCAAACAGCTTCATTGGAGCTGACGTACCGGCCAATTTGGTAAAGTGTAATTTCATCGTTGTTATTCACCGGAGGAGCATTCACATTGGTATTTTCAACTCGAAATACAGCCATATCACTGCCTTTATTCACATACTTGCAAATGTATTTGATGCTCTTCACTGAACTGCAGAACTGAACATTAATATGAGCATTGAATGTTTTGCTCAGCAGAGGCGAATATGGGACCACCCAACGGTTATCAATGTCAATATCTATGTTGTTGACATAGATGACCGCCATAGATGATAAGATTGTCCGCCATTATCGGGATTTCTTCGACGATATATTGGATACCCGTCAACATTTGTGATCGTGAAATTTTTCGGAAAACTTTTAGTACATTTTCCATCTGCACAAATAATAATGGCCTAAAAATTCATTTTTCATTTTAACATAAAATAACTCCGTCGGATATTGACGAATTTTTTAAAAGAATATACCATTTTAACTAATTTTAACATTTTAACAATATTAACGTTGAAAAAACATTTTAAACACTTACGGTTAAAATTTCATTTTTCATTTCAACATTAAATAAATTCTGACATCGTGTTTACGATTCTAAAATATTAACTTTGAAAAAATATTTTAAACACTTCGTAAGATACGGTTACGATTCTAAAAATATTAATTTTGAAAAAATATTTTAAACACTTCGTAAGATACGGTTAAAAATTAATTTTTCATTTCAACATTAAATAAATTCTGACATCGTGTTTACGACAACTCACGCCATCTAGGTGGAAAAGTTGTTGAAAGAGTTGGTTAAAAATTAATTAAGAAAGAACTAATTAAGTTACAACTTTCATTTGTAAATCTAAACCATTCTCGAATCCACCTGAAGACCCACAAAAAATTTCATTAAACTCAGTCCAGCCGTTTAGGAGGAGTTCAGTGACATACACACGCACAAAAGAAATATATATATAAAGATATATATACCTATATATATATATATATATATAAACTTTTGAACGGAGGGTGGTTTTGGGTTCTAGGGGTGAAGATATGAAGAAATTTTCCAGGAGTTGTGTTATGAGAACCATTGCAATAGGTAGATCTCCTATAAGGAATCTACCTAAAATTCATAACTGTAAAAAATATATCAAAAACCATAAGAATTGTTACCTATTTCATTGAATAAACAGACGTAATATAGTTCCCTTAATAAATAATAAGCTTTTATATCAAACATAGTTTAGTGCTGCCGTAAAAGATACAAAATTCCCTTAATTTGACGAGCATTAGTACTTTTTTTTTACATACTGAACAGCCTTCTAATTTTACGGGCAATACTATTTAACACACAAGGTTCTATTTTAATTTTACGGGCAACACTACTATTTTAACATACCAAGACGCCTTCTAATTTTACGAGCAGTGCTACTTTTTTAATATACCGAGCTCCCTTTTAATTTTACGGGCAATACTACTTTTTTTACAGGTTGGCTGTATCGCAAACGTTTCATCGCAACGTAAAATTACTGGCGATACGTCATTCATCGTCTAAATGTTTTTTTTTACGGGCTTTGTCTGGAATCTCTGCTGCTGGGCTTTGCCCGTATTTTTACTGCAGCATTTTTTACAGTGTAAATAAGCAAAAATATTATTATTTTTTGCTTCCGAATTAATTTTCTTTTCCTAATTCTGTTTCTGTTTCTTTTCTTTCTTTTTTTCACTTGTATTTCCAGAGTGATTTTAAAATTAATTTTACCATCAAAATTATTTTCATAGTTGAGACAAAAAAAAAATAATGCACAAATATTCATGTCATCACTTTTTATTAACACAGCCACATAAGGTATAAAAATATTTCAGAAATTTGTGCATGTATATTCATCACTTGTATTTTTTAAACACACAAGTAGCAGAAACGAAGATATTGTTGCGCACTTGGGGGTTCGTGAGTTGTCCGAGAATGAAAGGCAAAACTTACAAAAATTCAGTAATTTATTCACAGAAAGTTCAAGAAAAATACAGGTCTACAAACCAAGTATCAGCTTCAATTCAACCAGTAAACACTGCTTAAACAACAGCTGGCAATAGCAAATCCACAGTACAAACTGTATAGCAATAACACTTAAAGCAAGTCTCTTTCAAAGAGGCTCAAAACAATGCAAGCATTAGCAAAGCTGGCTGAGAACTGAACTGACTGCCTTGGCGGGAAAGCTCTCCTTATATACCCCTGTAGAAAAGTGTGGAAAGTTCCAGAAATTTCCGTATCTCATCAGCCAATCAGATTGGAGCTTCCATATTTGGTATATCCCAAATAAGGATTTTCTCGCCAAGGTCGCCAAAATAATCGCCAAGGTCGGAAAAAGGCGCCAAATTTGGCGCCAAATCCATTACCTGCCATATTGGGGCTTTTTAATGCGTTTTTAAGGGAAAATATGGCTATTTTAACGCTAAAACGACTAGAAATGCACAAAATTAGCACTTTATCAACTTACTAAGCCTCTTTGAAAGAATTTATACAAAAATAAACACAATTATCTACAATTTTGTAACAATATTCTCGGTAACCATGCCAACATAGTGTTGATTCATTCCTACAGTATCCCATATTTTGGATTTTTTTTTCTGACATAAACTGATAAGTTTAACCTTTTTACATTGTTTTGGAGCTTTGTAGGATTTTTTACAACTGCTCCTCTGTGTTTTAATCCACGTTACAGAAGAAAAGACGTTGTAAAATCAACTTTAGATTTTCATCAGAAAAGCGCTTTATATTTCAAAAAATGAACGCAGACTTTAATTCAAGTGGTCAGATTTCTTTTCCAGCATTCTAGAAGAGAGTATATTTACGATATTTTTATAAGGTTTTTCTACTCTATTCTCACTTTGCAATTGGTAGGCTTACCTTGGAAAATCTTTAATGCTGTCCAGAACTTCTTCTAGCAGTCATTATCTTATCGGTATTGCCCCTGTTAGATTGTAATATCGATGTTTATGTCTGATAGATTATAGGTTACGAATTGAATAGAGACTTGAGAATTGAAAATTTTGTAAGTGTCAGAAATTTGTATTCTCTATCTCGCTGACTGAAAATCAATATTCTTACTTCGCAAATGGTAGGCTTCCCTTGGATAATCTTCAGTGCTGGCCAGAACTTCTTCTAGCAGTCATTACCTTATCGGTATTGCTCCTGTTAGACTGTAATATTGATGTTTATGTCTGATAGATTACAGGCTACGAATTGAATAGAGATATGAGAATTGAAAATTTTGTAAGTGTCAGAAATTTGTATTCTCTATCTCGCTGAAACTGAAAATCGATATTCTCACCAAATTGTAGGCTTACCTTGGAAAATCTTTAATGCTGTCCAGAACTTCTTCTAGCAGTCATTATCTTATCGGTATTGCCCCTGTTAGATTGTAATATCGATGTTTATGTCTGATAGATTATAGGTTACGAATTGAATAGAGACTTGAGAATTGAAAATTTTGTAAGTGTCAGAAATTTGTATTCTCTATCTCGCTGACTGAAAATCAATATTCTTACTTCGCAAATGGTAGGCTTCCCTTGGATAATCTTCAGTGCTGGCCAGAACTTCTTCTAGCAGTCATTACCTTATCGGTATTGCTCCTGTTAGACTGTAATATTGATGTTTATGTCTGATAGATTACAGGCTACGAATTGAATAGAGATTTGAGAATTGAAAATTTTGTAAGTGTCAGAAATTTGTATTCTCTATCTCGCTGAAACTGAAAATCAATATTCTCACTTCGCAAATTGTAGGCCTCCCTTGGATAATCTTCAATGCTGGCCAGAACTTCCTCTGACAGTCATTACCTTATCGGTATTGCCCCTGTTAGACTGTAATATCGATGTTTATGTCTGATAGATTATAGGCTACGAATTCAATAGAGACTTGAGAATTGAAAATTTTGTAAGTATGAGAAATTTGAAATCAGTACTGAAAATCAATATTCTCACTTCTCAAATGGTAGACTTCCCTTGGATAATCTTCAATGCTGGCCACAACTTCCCTTAGTAGTCACTACCTTATTGGAAAAGCCACTGTTAGACTGTAATATCGATGTTTATGTCTGATAGTTTATAGGCTACTAATACAATAGTGACTTGAGACTTGAAAATTTTATAAGTATCAGAAATTTGTATTTTCTATGTCGCTGAGACTGAAAACCAATAAGCATCTACCTGAAAAAAAGAATACGCATCACCCTTTTCAATACTATTCATTTTCTTTTCACTGACAAAGTTAAGAAAACTGGATATACAGTTCAATATAATGATAAGTGACGCTTTTGTGTTTGGTTGAAAGTTCTTTAAAAATTCTATTCGTATCATTCTATCGTCGCATATAACAGAGAGATGAACATTATGAAGTACATAAAACATTAAGTAAATAAAAACTTCGAACCTGTGATAAAATAGTGTTTATTATTGACTCCTTCTTTAAAATAAGTTTACAATAGTTTTTTTTCCCCTATTATCGCAGCAATGAGTTTAAATGATACAAATTCATCAATGAATAACTCAGAGCTCTTTCTAAGTAGGTTTTTTTTTTTTTTTTTTTTTTTTTTTCATAATTTATTAACTTAATGGGAAGGAATTTTAGCTACACCACAAAAATAACTGCTTTAAATTAACTCTACAGTTTATCGTCAAATCGATGTTGCATGTCTGTTGTCCATAACCTATTTTCAAAAAGGTCTTTTCACGCATAACAGCGACAATACCGATAAGGTAATGACTGTTAGAAGTTCTGGACAGCATTGAAGATTATCCAAGGAAAGCCTACCATTTGCGAAGTGAGAATATTGATTTTCAGTCTCAGCGAGATAGAGAATACAAATTTCTGATACTTGCAAAATTTTCAATTATCACGTCTTTATGTTCCTTTTCACGCAAGTACAGTATAAAACAAATATTTTATGAATAAATGTAAGTTAAAGTGCTCCTTATAACACTACCGAAATAAGTGCAAAATGAGAATGCTAAATTGTTAGCTTGGGGCGAGTGTTAAAATCACACGATTATTTGTAAAGAATCGGTAAATGTTACAAAACTAGAGCACTTGGAATAGTTCCTCCCACAAGGCCAGCAATAGCAGAAGAGCAACTAAACTCCTCTCCAGTTAAAGTGGGTGATACCGGAATGCCTCTGTTTACCGCTACCGGTGAAGGTAGAAGAAAGTTCTGTTCTGATCGTTATGTCGCTACTGTGCAAGTATTATTCGAATTTACTTTAATTTTTGGGACCTCTGTATATAGTTTGTATGTAATAGGTTATAAATACAAATGTTTATGTTCAGTAATGTCTGTTGATCGTAAGATGTGAAATGCGTGCAGTTTCATTAAAAATATTGAAATCATTTTATCGTTCTATGTTCTATTTCAAGACTCCAGCCTGATTTATTTATTGAAAAAATTATTGTAAAATCAACATTTGGCGCCCCCGGGTTGGGCCTGGCGTCTTTTTAAAATAGAATGAGTAATAATTAAGAGGTAAGAAGATTAGATTTTTTTTCCATTTTGAAGTTTTTCATTGATGATCTGAATAAAAAAAATATTAAAACGAAACTTACGAAGAATATTTCATAAATGAATACATTTTATTAATGAATGTATTATATCATTTAGATAGTAATACAAAGTGTATTATTTATTGATATAATGAAAATAGAAATATTTTGAAGTTTATAATTGTCAATTGGAAGTTTGTAAAACGAAAATATTTTGGTTTTGAAGTTTATCTTGTGGTGAATTCAAATTTATGAAAACGAAATTTACTAAGTAAAATTCAGTAAAATCAATATTGAGTGAATATTGTATTATATTATTTGATAGTAAAAATGGAAATAATCAAAAGAAATAAAACTGCACACAGAGCTTCCTTCACGAGGGCATATAATAAGCTAGAAAATATACTAGCAGACGAAAATTTTTCGTTCGAAGAAGTAGAGATCAGTTTAGTTTTATTCAAACAAAAATCTGATACATTAGAACTAACACATAATACATATTTAGAAAGTTTAAAAGAACAAGAATTTGTAACAGAATTTGATTCTGTAGAAGAATATAGGGAAAAGTCACTGAGAATTCAATTAAGAACTCAACGCTTTTTAGAAAATCACAAAAAATTAAATGTAAAAGAAAGTAATATTGTTGATAATGATAATCAATTAGAGGATAACAAATTGGGTAAAACATTATGTCAGCGTCTCCCTGAAGTTGAACTTTACACGTTCGGGGGAGATTTAAAAGATTGGCTCACATTTTGGAATCAATTTAAGAATATTCATAAGAATAAAAATTTAAGTAAATCAGATAAATTTCATTATTTGATTCAGTCAACTAAAATTAAATCAGAAGCTAGAGAAATTGTTCAGTCATATTCCATAACTGAAGAAAATTATGATTTAGCTATACAGAGCTTAAAAGAAAGTTATGGTCGAGAAGACCCTTTGATCGATTTTTATGTTCGTAATATATTAAAACTTGTTCTTAATTCTAATAATAAGAAAAATGGTTCTTTGAGCGGTTTATATAATAAATTATCTACTCAGTTACGAGCGCTAGGCACTTTGGGTGTTACTAGTGAAATTTGTCGCTTAATTTTATATCCCTTAGTTGAAAGTTCATTACCCATAAATATATTACGTTTATTTGAACGACAGAGAAAAATTCTAGAAACTGAAAATAAAATATGGAGTCTTGATGCCATACTTCTGTTTTTAAGAAATGAAGTACAGTCCCAAGAAAAGATTAAATTTAGCAGAACCGATCTTTGTAATACGCTTCCTGAGCGTGAACATAAAGGTTTAACAATATATAAAAATGTAAAAGATAATTATCCATCCGCAATGGAACTAATTACATATGATTAAAAAATAATTTATGTTCGTTTTGTTCAAAAGATCATGAAATGCGATTTTGTAAAAAAGCATTCTATATTCCTTTAAGCGAGAAGCTTTTCAGTTATTAAAAATAAGGGATTATGTCGAATTTGTTTAGTTAAGCGCCACGTAGTCAATTCATGTAAATCAAACACTAGGTGTCAGATTTGTAGTAAAAAACATTTAAAATTTATGTGTCCCACGTTGGAATCTAATAAAAAAACTGAAGGTTCTAGGCCACTTTCGAATCACGATGAAATAAAAAAAAGTGTGTTGACACACTATTTACACAGAAAGAAACTAAGTCAAAATCTCATGCTACTAATAGTGTATTTTTACAGACTTTAGTTGTAATGCTGCATGGGAAAAATGCGAAGCGCAAAGCGAGAGTTGTCCTAGATACTGGGTCTCAGAAATCATATATACTGAAATCCACTGCAGAAGAATTAAATTTCGATTTTGTAAGAGAAGAAGAATTTTGTCATTCGTTATTCGGTGGAGAGAAAACAGATATAAATAAACATATATGTTACAAAATTTATTTGAGTAAACTTCATAATGATTATATTTGTAACTTAGATGCTTTAGATCAAAATGTCATTTCTAATGATATTTTTGCGATGACTCAGGGAAATTGGATACGTGAGTTAAAAAATAAAAGAATCAATTTACCTGACATTGAAAATTCTGGGCCTATCGAAGTCCTTTTGGGAGCAGACGTCGTGGGTAAATTATTTACTGGTAGACGAGAACAACTTAAGTCAGGCATAGTCGCCATGGAATCGAAATTAGAATGGACCTTGATGGGAAAAGTCCCTCAGTCCAGTAGTTGTAGAGATATAAATATGTCTGTCATTAGTATGCTTTCTCAAGAAGACATATCGGTTTCGAAATTATGGGATTTAGAACTCCTTGGCATTAGAGATCCTATAGAACAAAGTAATAGGGAAGATATTGAAAAGGCTGTTATAATACATTTTAAAGAAACAGTCAAACAAAAGCAAGATGGAAGATATGAGGTCCATTTACCGTGAAAAAATGATCATGCTTGCTTACTGAGCAATTATGAAGTTGCAGTACAAAGATTAGAATCTACTGTTAAAAAGTTAGAAAAAACTGGATATCGTAAAAAATACCATGAAGTTTTTAAAAAGTGGATTGATGATAGAATTACTGAAGAAGTTCCCGTTGAAGAATTGGCTCTTGCTAATTCTTATTACCTTCCTCATCGTCCAGTAATTAAGGAAACATCATCAATGACCTCTATGAAAATTAGGCCCGTTTTTGACGCCTCAGCTAAGAAGCCTTGTTATCCATCCCTAAATGATTGCTTAGAGACTGGTATTAATTTTATTGAAACCATTCCTTCGATTTTAACAAGATTTCGCTTATACAAAATTGGGGTTATTTCTGACATTATAAGAGCGTTTTTACAGATAGCTCTGCACGAAAAAGATCGAGATTTCATAAGATTCCTCTGGTATGAAGACAAAGATGACATAAAGGTTTTCCGTCATACCCGTTGTGTTTTTGGGGTAACCAACAGCCCTTTTTTACTCATGGCAGTTATTCATCACCATTTGTCAGCTGAATCATTGAAAATAAAGTATTCTGAAAAATTGCTGGAAAGATTGCGTGACAGTTTTTACGTTGATAATTGTGTTGCCAGTGTACATAACATTTCAGAATTAGATAACTTTGTGAAGTATGCCACAGATATTATGAAAGAAGGGAAATTTGATCTAAGGGCTGGGGAAGTACAGCTTTTCCTGAAATCCCTTCTCAAGATTCTAAAACACAAGTGTTAGGCTTAATATGGGACAAATACTCTGATACCTTAGAAATAGATTATGAAGTATTAAAATTTGATAAGACAGAAAAACTAACGAAGCGAAAAATTTTGTCATTTATTAGTAAAATTTTCGATCCGACAGGTTATATTGCCTCAGCTTTAATACAACCCAAAATTTTGCTTCAAGCCACATGGAAAACTAAAGAAAATTGGGATGCGGAAGTTAGTGATGAAATTAAAAAGAAGTTTCTTGGTTGGGTCAAAAATTTACATTTTTTAAAAGACATAAAAATACCTAGATGGACTGGTGTGACTGAATCGTCACTTTTAAGTTTGCATACATTTGTAGATGCGAGCAAAGATGCCTATGCCGCATGCGTTTTTCTAAGATCTGAGTCCACTGATGGTGTGGTGAACATTCACTTATTGCAAGCTAAATCTCGAATAACTCCACTGAAAAAGATAACAATTCTACGCTTAGAGCTCATGGGAGCTACTATAGGAGCAAGATTGTTCAAATAAGTTAAAGATGCTCTGAAAATGGAAAAAATAGAATCCTATTTTTGGACTGATTCATCCACAGTACTCAGTTGGATTAAGCGGCAAGAACAGTGGTCAGTTTTTGTAAATAATCGCATAAATGAAATTAGGAAACTTACTGATGCTGAGAATTGGTTCCATGTTTCCAAGGAATTGAACCCTGCTAATCTTTCATCCAGAGGATGTGGAGCTAAACAGTTGTTAAAATCTCAGTGGTGGCTGGGACCAGTCTGGTTGAAGAATCCAAGAGAGCAACGGCCTAAGTCAGTCATAAATATCAATGAAGAAGAGATTGCTCAAGAAAAAAGAACCGTAGTTTCTGCTAATAATATTGAGTTTGAATCTGTTGTATCCGGATTAGCGAACAGAGTTTCGAAATTTTCAAAGATGGTTAAAATCATAGCTTGGATATTACGTTTTCAACCGAAATCTAAATACCTAAGAAAATATGCAAATATTACATCTGAAGAAATTGAAAATGCTCAAAAGACACTTTTTCGTTGTGTACAGACTGAATGCTTTACAGATAAAGAAGGCAAAAGATCTCTCGTAAATTTCCAAACTTATAAAGATGATGAGGGAATACTAAAACTGAAATCAAGACTTACAAACGAAAATGAAAACGCTGATTTTATTTTTCCTTTGGTTCTTCCTTCCAAACATCCAGTAGTGGAAAGACTTATCGAGCAAGAGCACATTGTCAACAAGCATGCTGGAGCGTCTGCTCTACTTGTTATTTTAAGAGAACGATTTTGGATTTTAAAGGAAAAAAGAATTATTCGAAATGTCATACATGAGTGTAATATCTGTAAGAAGGAAAAGGTTAAACATCTAGAAGTACCATTTCCTCCTCTTCCAGAAGTTTGAACGAAATTAACAGCAGTTTTCCAAGTCTCAGGAGTTGATTTAGAAGGTCCTTTGCTCACCAAGTCTAAAGAAAAAGTTTGGATAGTACTATTTTCTTGTGCCGTGTTTAGGGTTGTACATTTAGAATTGATTCCATCACTTAGTACGAATGCTTTCATTCAGGCTTTACGAAGATTTATAGCGAGAAGAGGACGGATTTCTGTGTTCTCTACTCCGACTACGGTACAAACTTTACTGGATTACATAATGCATTGAAGAGTTTGGATTGGACTGAGAATCAACGAACGTTTGAAATAAAGGAAATTAGATGGAAATTTAACCCACCATCAGCCCCATGGTGGGGAGGGTTCTGGGAAAGACTTATAAGAATTCTCAAAGATTTGCTTCCAAAAAACTTAGGTAGAGCCTCTCTGACACAAGAAGAACAACATATGCTTGTATGTGAATGCGAATCTATAATGAACAATAGACCGTTAACATACATATCTGAAGATCAAGAACTAAATGTTCTAACGCCTTCATTATTCCTTCAAGGATTACGAACAAGTGATGTACCTGACTTGGATCAAATTGAGAAAACTGACGTTGTTGAAAGATACAGATATATTCAGAGAGTAAGAGAATCTTTGAAGAAAAGATTCAGAAGAAAATATCTGGGTTTTCTACGTTCGTCGATCCCTAAAAGTCACGACACAGTTCAAGTGGGTGATATAGTCTTGATTGGCAGCGACGATAAGAAACGCTTATGTTGGCCCTTGGCAAAGGTCATCGAACTCTTTCCTAGTAAAGATGGAATTATTACACTGGTTAAGCTTAGAACATCGAAAGGGATTTTACTACGACCAATCCAGAGACTCTATACTCTTGAAATCACACAAAGACTTGAACAGCATGTGCCAAATCCTGCACCGAAAACAATAACAACACTAGTGAGAGACCTAATGATGGAGCGGTACTTAAGACACGTTTTGTCAGGGTAGTGAGACCAGTAAAAAGACTTGATGTGCATTTTTGACAAAAGACTGCTCAAAAACTATAAAAACATTTTTTTTCTTTAAAAAGTGAACTCTAAATTTTTTTTTTGCTATTTTTCTTTTTTTATTATTAGATGTTTAATGTAGTTTATATATATATTGTCATTTTTTAACCTTTCTATTAGTATTTTTCAGTGTCATATTTCTGTTGAGCATTTTTGCAGAACGCTCAAGTGGGGAGGATGTTTCAAAGCTAGAAAAGTTGGAATAGTTCCTCTGAAAGGATAGCAATAGCAGCAGAGCAACTAAACTCTTCTCCAGTAGAAGCGGGTGATACCGGAATGCCTCTGTTTACCGCTACCGGTGAAGGTAGAAGAAAGTTCTGTTCTGATCGATATGTCGCTACTGTGCGAGTATTATTCGAATTTACTTTAATTTTTGGGCCCTCTGTATATGGTTTGTATATAATAGGTTGTAAATACAAATGTTTATGTTCAGTAATGTCTGTTGATCGTAAGATGTGAAGTGTGTGCAATTTCATTAAAATTATTGAAATTATTTTATCGTTCTATGTTTTATTTCAAGACTCCTGCCTGATTTATTTATTGAAAAAAAAATGATTGTAAAATCAACAGTAAATGTATTTTATGCTTTCTCGATTTGTTATATGGAATTCTATAGAATACCTAAGATTTGTGTGAAATTTTGATCGTTTCGCAAATTGTCAGGTAATGTCCGGCCTTCCCCCTCCCCCCAAATGCTTGGGTATTCTATTGACTATCGGTTTCAGTGTATTGCCGGTAACATATATAACTGTTTAAAAAACATAAATCATTTTACGTCTGATGACAGTATTTTGAAAACGCTATTAATTAATATAATTTTTTACTTCATTACAAATTTTAAATTTAGTCCTTGAATGTATCATGATATCCCGATCATAAACTGACAAAGATTTGAGAAATTAAAATATTAACCTAAACTATATCATAATTTTCAGGTAGATTACATTATATAAAATGATGTATTTGTAGCGTAGAAACTAAAAACAATGTATAACTTTAGTACAACTAATTCAAATCATCTTTATTAAAAATATCCAGTTAGTTGAAAACATTACTTCTGTATCTTTAGTACAACTAATTCAAATCATCTTTATTAAAAATATCCAATTAGTTGAAAAAAATACTGCTATATTTTTTCAACTAATTGGATATTTTTAATAAAGCTGATTTGAATTAGTTTTACTAAAGTTATGCATTGTTTTTAGTATCTACACTATAAATAAACTATATCATTTACTTATTTTAATATTAACTTCTTTATTTTCCACAAAGTTTATAAATCTTTAGCAGATTAACCCTTAACAAAAAATGAAAACATATGTAACTTATTTATATTTGTATAAATTTTTTCTCTAACTTCCAAAAATAAGAAATTTCAGTGATTTTTCTTCTAATTTTATTTTATGATTTTCAAATACTTCAAATATTAAACAAACAAACAAACAAACAACAAAAAATAATTGTGCATTCCCGTGTTTTTTATACTTTAAAAATTAAATATCATACATAAACATTCATTTCAAAATAAATAAATAAAGTAAAATAAAATCACCAAAACTAAATTCAAAAGCTGGCGTACAATAAATAGAAAGAAATTAAAACTTCTTCACACATCATAAATTTTAAGTCAGCACAATCGGTTTCCAAAGGACGTAGCCTTTCTTCATCAGGTGCAAAAAAACACGTGCTAATACCTTGGAGGCAGAAACAAGACTGAGTCTTGCTTTTGCCTCCAAGGTAGTTGCACGTGTTTTTTGCCCCTGATGAAGAAAGGCTACGTCCTTTCGAAACCGGTTGTGCTGACTTAAAATTTATGGTGTGTGAAGAAGTTTTAATTTCTTTCTAAAATAAAACTGCAATATTTTTTTTAAATAACAAATTCTTGTGTTGCCTTTATTTTACTTTTTTTAAAACTAAAAATTGGATTTATTTTTATCATCATTTGAAATAAAAATGCTCCAACAAGCAGTTAATTACTGATTACAGTCAACCGATTAATGAAACATAATCAAGGCAAACGAGTTTCTTGAACATTAATTGGAAAGTAGTTTCAAACAATATCAAGTTTTATTTCCCTGTAGGCAAATAAACAGAATCATTATTTTCGAGATTGATTAGAATCATTAATCATTTCAACCATTTGTCAGAAGAGAAAGACATTTCAACTCGTAATGATTTATTGTAAAGGTTAAACAATCATACTCTTCATAATTACCCATTGTATTGTTCTGTCATAATTATTGGAAAAACATCGAACTTAGAATCCAATCAAAAGTTATATATGTGATTTCTGTTCAGTTCATATTCTCTTTCAAAATTGGCATTCGCAAAATGATTCAATTTTCATTTATGCTAAAAATAGAATAGATTACACTGCTTAAAAATAGATTAGAAAATGTCGAATTTAAATCATAACCACATAAGTCAATTTAAATGTTATATTGATTGACAAAAAGTGTAATTTGAAATATATTCTTGAAATAAATTTCCAGTTTTTGAGATTCAATTAAATAATTCCATTTTTGCTATTTTCTTTAATCATAAAATGATGTATTGGATTCTTAAAAGTTCTTAACTCCTGGTTTTCAATGTATAACCATACTTGCCAACATCCTAATTAATATTCCGTAGTGTCTTTAATCCCGCCCTTTTTTTTTGCACCAGTAAATTTTTTAAATGATATTCTCGAAATGCAGTTGCGATTAAATAAGAAGAAAAATACCCTAAAAAGATACTGGTGTGAAAAAGAAGGCGGAGCTAACAATACTACGGAATATTAATTAGTATGTTGGCAAGTATGGTATAACACATTTTGAAATGCCTTGAATACGGTTTGAGAGTTTTTAGAAAATTATTCAGGGTTGAAATGAAATTATTTCATTCAAATTATACCAATGTATAATTTATTATAAAGAATCAGATTGAAAATATTACAACTCCCATTTCATTAATAAATTACGGAAACCAAAGAAAACAACAAAATTCATACTTCTTTCAAATAAAATCAAATTATAGTAAAATTAAATCAAACACTTACACTTCATACAGTTGTAAAATCAGAATCATGATAAGTCCTATTCGGCCTATTTTCTACAAAATTTTTGTAATTAGCTTATTTTGGTAATTTGTTAAATATTTCCTATGTTTTCAAATGCAATTTTTGCCTATTCAAAATAAATAAAAAAATAAATAAAAATAAATAATAATAATAAATTATGGAACCAAGAAAAACAACAAAATTCATACTTCTTTTAAATAAAATCAAATAATTGTAAAATTATATCAAACAATTACTCTTCATAAAGTTTCAAAATCAGCATTATCATAAGTCCTATTTGGCATAATTTCTACAAAATTTTTGTAATTAGTTTATTTCTTTCAAATAAAATCAAATAACTGTAAAATTAAATCAATCTATTACTCTTCATAGAGTTTCAAAATCAGAATCATCATAAGTCCTATTCGGCATAGTTTCTACAAAATTTTTGTGATTAGTTTATTTTGATTATTTGTTAAATACTTCCTCTTTTTTCAAATGCTATTTCTGCCCATTCAATAAAATAAAATAAAATATAATTAATTAATTAATTAATTAATTAATAAAATAGAAAATAAATAAGCTTTTTCAAATCTGTCGTACAGTTGTAATGCCTTCCGCCTGCATGTGCTCTTGCTATTATGGTCTGTATGTTTTTTACTAGATTGAGACGAGACTTAAAGGAGGCCAATCGACAATACATGTTGCATATGAAAGGACCAATAACGTTGCAGTATGCACAGCCGCATTTCCTGTTACGACATGATGTGTGGTCCTCCAATGTGCTCTGCTTCTGAAGGAAAATGATGTTTAAGCAGTTGTTGATAGTCTGTTGTATTGTCTGCGACACTGAGAAAAAATTCTGTAACTGATATCTAGAATTTAAATTGTGGCTCTAGTAAAAATCGTTCCTTGCTATCCTTATAAAGGCTAGTCCTCTTTGAAAGAGAGTTCTAGAAACCCCTATTAGAATTCTAGAGCATTTGTTTATTTTATCGAGATAAAACTTATTTAAAAATCTCTGCAAATAAATGCGAATACAAGAAGTGAGTTTTAGTAATTATAATCTTGGTTTATGACTCAGTTCTAGAAAATCAAGCGAGAGTTTCTTGCAATACAAAGAATTCATAATATTCACTATGTTCAGATTATTGTTGCCCCCCTGTAGAAATGTATAGACTAGAAATTCTCGATTATTTCGTCTATTCAGCTTATACGCACAGCTCAGAAACCTATATTTCCAGTTTAGGGATTTAAAAAATGACCACTTATTCGTTCTACATGAAAGTGGTATATTTTTTTTTGTTAGTGAAATGCTCTCAGTATTGGCGAATTTCGAAACTTTTTTATTCATTATCTATCATTAAGTTTTAATAGTAAGATGGTTGCCTAATTACTACGAAGTTTAGTCGTCTATCGTGTACATCAAATATCACTTTTTAAAATTATTGGTGATTACACTTCTCGGCATGAAAATTGTCTCTGACACCATTTCAGCATATTCTTATGTAAAATGACCTCTTGACTCCGAATATAACGCCCCTTTTGCCCTATCACCCACCGTTTTTTAGGAATGCCCCCCCTCCCCGATTTTTAGGAAGGGGAATTATTTTTAACCGATAAGTATATTCTGATGGGCTACAGAGTTGGAAAATTCTAAAAGATGGACATTTGCGACAAGGGCAAAATTTGGGGGTTGGGGGGGGGGGGGGGTTGGGATTTGCCACTGAAATTTGGCATTACATAGCTTATATATATATATATTAATCTGTTATTAATGCTATTTTTTAAACTTTATATTTTTTGTTTTTAGGTGTTAAATTAATTATTTTTCATTCTTCAAATCAAATTCATGGTCATAAAATTATCGAACAGGGAAAGAAATTGATGGAGAGGGGGGGGGGGGGTGTATCTAGAAAACGGTGGGTGAGTGGGCAAAATGGGAGACATATTCGGATTCAGGAGGTCATTTTACATATGAATCAGCAAGAATGGTATCAGATCTCGATTTTTTTTTCTTTTTTTTCAGAGCAGTGTTGTTGAATAAAAATGTCTCTAAATTTGGCAACACTGCAAATACTACACTGATATAGCCTATATCAGCTTTTCCTGCACGTCGGAATATGATTCTTACAGTAACGGAACTACAACTAAATTACCTCTTCAAGAATATCTCTTTAGAGTTTAACAGATCGCTCCAGTGATATTTCCAATCATATGGACCATCCAGGGTGAATTTGTTTCTTTATGAATATCATTCTTGACTTCTTTTAAGAATATCATTTTCGGTGTAAATTAAATTATTTTTTATTTGTGTTTTTTAATAAATTTGAGATCCACTTTACATTTCTAGTAAATTAATTTCCGAAATTCTTTACTGATATATGGATCACTGGCCTTAGTTGTTAAGATCGTATTTCTGAATTTGACTCATATACGATAATCCTTATCTGTCGGAATATAATTTTTGATGGTTGCCTAGTTGATTATTATTTTTTTTGTTGTTGTTGTTGTTGACATAAGAATTTTTCAGCCGCAAATTTTTTTCAAATAATTTTATGCCATCTAGCTGAAAAGTTTAGCTATATTTCTCTATTCAATTTTTCGCATTTTTTAAATGCATCGTCTTTTTCCTACTCAATCTCTGAAAGACTATAACGAGAAACCATTTTCTTTGTTTACAACATGATACAGAAATATGCTCAAATAATTCCACAATAGTCAGCGTAATCTTGAAATAATCCTAAACTGCACATTTTATGTAAAAAAAAAAGGTTTGCTGCAGAGATTTATAAAAGTTAACTTATTTTTTCGAAACGACCTTAAAATAAAAATGTGTATAAAATAAGAATGAATTAATTGTTATAAACAAATTGCTTCCTAAACAGCTACAACGATTATTGCGCAATTTTCTTTACCAGAAAATTATTCCCATTATCTTTTAAGAAGCCGAAACTTTTAAAAATACATATGGATCTATCATTTCGATATACGCACTGTATTTGTACTATCATAATTTTTGGTGTATACCCCGCAGATTAGATAAGTCAGTTTTGCATCAAAAATTTTATTTGACAAATAAAGTTATATTTGTATGAGCTGTTTCTTCGGTGGAAAGGGGGGAGGGAGATAGGTTTTCCTATTAAATACAAATTCTGGCGGAGGAATGACATATCTTGCCTACGGATGATACACTGAAAATCACGATATTCAGCCGATACGGCCCTTTAAAGGGCCGTGGTAAGTATACTTATCACCAAAATCATCAATTTTGAATATTACAGGCGTTGTAAGTTACTTTACTACACCTGCCGTTTTTACTTTACAAAAATGCATAAAAAATAAATCAAAAGAACGAAGTGTTACACTCTGTATTCGCTTTTCTGAAATACGTTTTTTAAGGCCACAGTAAGTATCTTTGCTACAAAAATGGGTGTTTAGATTAAAAACAGTAGGCATAGAAAATTAGATTACCACGCTTTTCTCATTTAAAATTAAGGAATTGTATGATAAGTATACTTTTCTCATGGCCATATAAAGGATTAAAAATAAAATTAATTTTAACTAACAACTTGAACTTTTTTTCCCTTTAAATCAATCTCAATCCCAATTTTATTTTGATATACAATTACTAGAAATAAGATGCCTGTTAAAGAATTTTAAAACTTATGTACTTTAACCCTTTCAAAGGCGGTGATGCCACTACAGCATCACTATATTTATTTTTTAACTGCAAAAACTCATCCCGGAAAATTTTTAGCAAAATTTTACTTTTAAAACATAGCAGAAAACGTCGTCAAATTCTTTTATTAGTGCCCCATCATACTATAGGTATGGGGAACTTAGGTAATCGTGAAAATTTTCGACCTCGGTTATTTGACTTTCTTACACGTTTTCAGGTGCGAGGAATCCGAAAATGACAAAATTTGTATGGTGTCTGTCTGTAGGGTGTCTGTTAGTCCGTTAGTTTGTGCGTATGTGTACACGATATCTCAAGAACAAATTGCTGCAGAGAAGTCAGATCAGTTTTAAAATATTACTTTAGACACTGGCAAGAATCCTATTAACACGTTCGCTGCCGCTTTCACGTGACTAAAATTTGAAATGACGTTTTTTTCCTTTAACCCGCCGAATGTGTTTGACGTGTTGCACAAGAGCGCTACATCGCCAGATGTTATAGGCTTTGTGTTTACCTTTGCTTGTTTGCGTCATGTGTTACGTCAATACGCTGTATTACGTCAAACGTGTAAAAATTCATCTGCCCGTTACAAGCAAACTCTGGAGTTAATGAGTAATAAGTTAAATTTCCATAGCAAATAGTTTCGTTTGTATTGAACAGATAAAATATCTCGCTGACGCCATCACTTCGGTTGCATATTGATGATACGTGTTTTATTAGAGAGAAAGTATTCTATTTTGAAATACCCTTCCATGGAGGATCAAATTTTTGATCGCATGTTTCCGGACCACTTCTAGGGCTGAGTCCCCTACCGTTGCCAATCGCCCATTGCGTAGCACTAGTGTGACGTAAAACCCAACCAACCAACTATTTTGAAATATGAATATTTGTGATGTTTGCGTTAGTACTGTTTGGCTGGTTGAATTTAAGAGGTACTTTTGAATTTAAGAGGTTGGTTTGTTGATTGTGTTTTACGTTACACTAGTGCTGCGCAATGGACAATTGGCGATGGTCTGGGTCTCACCCCTAGAGTTGTCCAGGGACATGCCATCACAATTTTGATCCTCCACGGAAGGGATAACTCTCTCGCTTCGTAGACACCCAGAAGTATAATTAATATGGGAACATGGAAAACATTGCGGGCACGACAGATTTTATGAGCACCAGCCACCATTAGTATACACAATGGTTTTTGGCAGGCTCGAGTACCGAACCCGCAATCTTCCAATTCCGAGCCCGGCGCTCTACCGACTGGGCAACCACGGTCCTGAATTTTAGACGCATATTTTTGAATTTCATGCCAATACTGGTTGCTACAGTACAAAATTTTGTATACTTTTTAATTTCATGCATTTTGAGATAGGGGTATAGTGAACAGATCAGAGTACCATTATAATAGAGAATCGTTAAAATTTGCTATAATTATCCAGTTGCGGATGTATTTTTTCATTCCTAATGAATGAGAAATATAAATAAAATATTAATGATAAATAATTTACTTTATACAACTTTTGAAAACTTTTAAATTTAAAATTCCTAAGTAAAAAAGTATACTTCATACTTTTTTGTTAAACAAATCCTTGTCGAATCCTGTTCTTAGTCAGTGTAAGACCATGATTCGATAAGGATTTATTTAACAAAACCTTATGAAGTGTACTTTTTTTACATAGGAATTTTTGCTAGTGTTCGGACACTTTTGTTACCGACTGTACTTATAGCTGTTAAATTATTGGAAATAAAAAAACTATCATCTAAACACTTATCATCAATTACTAAAGCAACACACTTTTCAGGGACATTTGGTGTGATTGTATAATCTAAGTTTTATTTTTGTATTTGTGATTAGTTATAAATTCGTAATTATTTTTTTTTTCTTTTAACTCTATTTTATGAAAATTTTCCGTTTGTCCTATGTATATTATTATTCGGATTTTTTTTTCAAGACGCGTTTTCTTTTTAGGTTAGATCGCCGAAAAGCTCGCTTTCCTATACCGCCGCTGTAAGGTTGCTATTCGGAACACGATGCGAAATGGCGCCGTCTTGGCGATTTTCGAAATTTCGCCAAGCGGCAGCCTAAAGTAAACTTGTACCTTTAAAGCAATACGTCACATCCCGCGCTAGCGCGGGATCGGCAGCGAACGTGTTAATCTGCAACATCCGAATTAAAAAACTTCGTAAGTTGTTAGAAATTTACGATTTTCTTAACATTGGGAGAATAGGAACAAAATTCACTTAAACGTGCACTAAATGGAAACTTTTTACTGTAAAAATGTCAGACCAGTGTTAAAATATGAGTTTTGATGCCGGAAGGAACATCAATAACTATAAATATGCTACTTTGAAAATTTCGCAAGTTACTAGAAATTTACGAATTTCTTAACATGGCAGATTAGGGCAAAATTTCACATAAACGTCAATTTTTAGAGATATTTTCATCGTAAAGATATCAGACTACTTTTGCAATATTATTTAGAACACTGGCTTGAATATTTATGACTATGAATTTTCCAATATAAAAATTTCGTAAGTTATTGGAAATTTACGAATTTCTTAACATGGCAGATTAGGGCAAAATTTCACATAAACGTCAATTTTTACTTCCATTAACCTACTACCGTAGGTAATGGAAGTATTGTATTCGGTCTGAAAATTCGATATCGGGTTTTCACCTGATTTACACGTTTTAAGGTCCCCTGAGTCCAAAAAAGTGGTTTTTGGCAATTGGTCAGTGTGTATGTATGTGTGTATGTGTGTGTGTATGTATGTGGAGAATTTTCTGGCTATTATAGCTCAGAAACTAATAAAAATAGAGCTACGAAACTTTAGAATTCAAATACGTTCGGCGTACAGATGAAATTTCCAAATTTTGGTGAAAATTGAAAAGCCGGAAGTGGGACATCGGAAACCGGAAGTGGGACCGTAAGTCCGTATCTCAAAAACGGCTCTAAAGATTTTCTTCAAACTTGCTATATAAACACTCTATTAGATGTCCTTTCGAATGATATAGTTGGTTAGTTCAGTAAAATTGATAGGCGTCCTGTATAAATAGCTCAATTTCAGGCCTCCCAAGGGCGTTCCTTTAAAAAAGGTTGTACGGATTTTTTTCAAACTCGCCATTTTAACTCAATTTTAAATATGCTTTTGTATGTAATTATTGTTTTCCTGTCAATAATTGAGTTTAACCGGAAATGGGACATCGGAAACCGGAAGTGGGACCGTAAGTCCGTATCTCAAAAACGGCTCTAACGATTTTCTTCAAATTTGCTACATAAACACTCTATCAGATATCCTTTCGAATGATATAGTTGGTTAGTTCATGAAAATTGATAGGCGTCCTGTATAAATAGCTCAATTTCAGGCCTCGCAAAGGCGTTCCTTTAAAAACGGTTGTACGGATTTTTTTCAAACTCGTCATTTTAACTCACTTTTAAATATGCTTTTGTATGTAATTATTGTTTTCCGGTCAATAATTGATTTTTTGTGAAAGTTGGTATCTGAAAAACGGCTCTAACGATTTTCTTTTTTGGTCACTTTTATGTTTTCTGATCACATTATCTCTCAAAAATGCATATAATACATGTAATAGCGGGTAATGGAAGTCGTGTGGTTGTTTCACACCGGATTTTTAGAGATTTTTTCATCGTAAAGATGTCAGACTACTTTTGTAATATTATTTAGAACACTGACATGAATATTTATGACTATGAATTTTCCAATATAAAAATTTCGTAAGTTATTGGAAAATTACGAATTTCTTAACATGTCAGAATAGAGGAAAATTTTACATAAACGTCAATCTTGAGGGATATTTTTATCGTAAAGATGTCAAACCACTTTCGAAATATTATTTAGGATACTGGCATAAATATCATAGACTATGATTTTTCTAATTTAAAAAATTCGTACGTTATTTGGAATTTACGATTTACCTAACAGGTCAGAATAAGGCAAAATTGGGCATAAACTTCCATTTTGAGGATCATAAATACATTAGACAACTTCAAAATTACATCTATGATATTTGTTTGAACATGATACAAATATTCTAATAGGAAATTTTCGTAATTTATTCGTAATTTACGATTTTATCAACATAGCAAAATTGTAAATTTTTCATATAAATATGAATTTATAGGATTATTACATTGAAAGTAGTAGCATGAAAACTAAACAACGGAATTGACCCTGATAAAATAAATTAATAGATAAGTATAAGATAAATATATCGAAGTGAACGGTGTATAGCCTATTAAGCGATGATTTCTTTCTGTCACGGTATCAAGTTTTGGGCAAATTCATTTCTTTTAACATGATTATAATATGTCTCGCACTAGAAATTTATGAGAACATAAATATGATGGGGAACTTAGCAGTGTCCACGTATGCCAACTATTTTTAATTTTGTTCGGGGATTCCGGTGGAAGTGTAATTTAAATGATCCGAATTACCTTGCGTCGGAAAGGATTAATCAATGTGCTTCTCTGTTATTTGTCATAAATTAGTCATGAGACTAATGCTGTGATATTTAATAAACATGCGATAATGCTATCCTATCGCTAATCTTAATTAATTAGGGAGCACATATAATGACCGACTTATAACTGCTGGTGATCGCAATACTAAATCTGTTTGCAAGCTTTGTATATTTAACCCAATAAGTGTTGGATAATTTAAGAAGTTATGCTTTTGATAGCTCATGTTTACTAATTTACGTTATAAGGAGTTTCTTGTACAATATATTCAATATTAATAAGCAGGTTAAAATTATAATAAGATAAATATATGATATATATAATGTAAACATGTGATATAAATGTATACGATAACTAAATAACTGGTAATTATATAAAATAAAGATGGATAAAAGCATGTAGTTTTGAATGATTCATACATGCTACGATTTCGCTCTTACCTTAATTTTTCCATCCGCTATATTTATATTGTAATCTTCTACACTATGATCACAAGATTCGCGAAGCTGAAAATTTCTATATAAATATAGTGGTTTAACAGTCAAGGGAAAAAGCGGAACTGTACCATATATCATTATTTTTCTGAATAAAATATCTACAATCCTCATTTAGGAATTAGCTATTTTAATAATAAAAAATGATCATTTTTAAATGATATAAGAGGAGATGATATGTGCGGAAAAACACGAAGCCAACATCGTAACCGTAGAAGCCATGAAGGCCTGTATTCGAAACAAACACTTACGGCTCGCAACTCATTTTCTATCGCAAAGGAAAGGGATTTGCCTAGACCAGTCTACTAAGCTAAAATAATAACTGGAGGCTAGCTTGCTTTTTGCATGCCGTTTTAAAGAACTCTTCTTTCTCCCTAATTTTGTTTCCCAAGTGGATGCGGTAGAAAGCATTCGATACGTACATATTATAATAAAAAAGGTATAGTCTAATGCATTTTTATCAGCTTTATGTCAAAAAAAATATACTTAGGAATTTTGTTAATCCTAATATCTATATTACGATTTTTCAATTCAGCACGTTATCCCAGAGAGCTGACATTTTGCTAAAAAGCGTTTAGGGTCAAATAGGAAAAAATTAGAGGGTATGAGTATCGAAATGCGTATTAAAAAAAAAAAAAAACCTCTCCCTTATTTATGGGACACCCTATTGTATACCAACATCCTCATTAATATTCCTTAGTATTGTTAGTCCCGCCTTTTTTTACACACCGGTATTTTTTAGAGTATTTTCCTTCCTACTTAATCGTGATTGAATTTGGAGATTATTACTCTCAAAATTTATTGGTGTGAAAAAAGGGGCAGGACTAAAAACACTAGAGAATATTAATTAGGATGTTGGCAAGTGTGTTGTATACATACATATCGAATGCTTTCTGCCGAACCCCTTTGGTAAACGAAATTAAGAAGAAAGAAGAGCTCTTTAAAATGAAATCCAAAATGCAGTCTAGCAAAGCTCCAGTTATTATTTAGCTTATCCAAGAGTGATGAGCGGGGCCTGCTCCCTGTTAAATATGCTTAATTTTGATAATTTTTTGTGGTCGCTGTACTTAATTTCAGCCGATATTTTTTAACTTTCTGGTGTTTTATGAAGAGTAGAATCACATTTTTTTTTTCAATATTTTTTGAAGAGTCCTTTTGAACGTTTCCTTGTAAGTAGCACAATTATATAAGACACTCTGCAATTGTTATTGTGAAACTATGTAAAATGGATCATTCGAGACTTTAAGTTATTGTAAATATAGATCTAAAAGCTGTCAAATAAACATAAATAAATACAATAAGTGTTTGGTAGCCTCAATATGGCTACAGCAGTAGCCTTGGCTGCTATTGCGGCAGCCATTTTGAGTAGACAGCAGTTAACTTCATTTGCCCTGCATGCTGATACGTCGTTCGCCAACTCCTCGTGTAACATTTCTCCAAACGTAGCTTTGTGTTAAGATCATACTTCTGCTTGCCAGCATTCTTTAATGTTCTATTTTAGTATGAGTATTTTTAACTTTGCACGAGAGACACACAGTCATAAATTAGCGACGATATGAGATCCCCCCCTAGTAGTTTTCCGGAGACATGTTATCACAATTTTGTTCCTTCGCGAAAGGAACAGCATTTTTGAAATCTAATTTCAGGAAAACCTAGAACAACTCAACTTGTCTTGCTAGTGCGTTGCAAGAACAAGAACGTAACTTTTTTTGTAATACTGTTGAATATATTTTTAATCATTTTAGTGAATTTCTTTTATTCTTTAATATGAATGAATCAAAGATACAGTATGAATTTTAAAACACACCATAAGTATTTTGGGTGAAAAATTTAAGAAAAGACAACACCTAATCTGGCCGACAGCCGTAAATACGGGCTAGGATGTCTTAGAAAGGCCTCCACGGAAAGCACTCCCCTCTATGCCTAGAACCCTAGAGTAATCAATCGGCCTTATTCCCAAACATCAACACACACACAGAACGACAGCCCAATGCCTATGTTATTATACAGAAAAATTTGTTTCACAATTACTCGTTACTTAATGTTTTAGTTTTATTTAATTTTTATTTCTTCTCCGCATTCAGAAAATTCACAACCATTAAATAAATACTAATTTTCGAAAAATTGATAGTCTTTCAATTTTTATATTTATATTTTGAGTTCAAAAATGTGCATTTTCATTAAACGCATTTTTCTCATTCTTTTAGCCGCAAAATGAAATACTAAAAATTTAAAAAATCAATTTTTGGAAAATGAGTACTAATTTAACGAATGTGAATTTTCTGAATGTAGAAATGAAAAAATATATATATATGTTACGTAATGAACATTTATAGAAATAAATTTTCCCACAGAGTAACACAGGCCACTGCTGTTGACGAGCTCAAAAAGGTAGATAGGAAAGAGCAGTGTAAAAGCAAAAACGCTTTGTACAATTCTAAAATTAACACAGTTACAGTACCATGAATATAATAATAATAATAATAATAATAATAATAATAATGTCGGTAATTGAGCTTCTAACGATGTTTATCAAACACACAGTAAAAAAATAAATAAATAAATAAATATAATAATAAAGGAAGATGTCTGTCTGTCTCTCTGTCTGTGCATCTATACGTTCAGCCCCTACTGAACGCAGAAGTATAAAATTTGACATACGGGTGCTCAGAAGCATTCCCGAGTTCATAGTGAAAACAGAATTTAAAAATTTTAATTAGTTCCGGAGATATTAATTAAAATGCATTAATTGCATAAAAATAGATATTTTAACGGAATTAAAATCAGAAAAAGTGGAAAATAAATTAGAAATATTAGTTCGATCGTTACGAATTTGGTACCAAATGAAAGGGGATTTTTTCCGAATCTAAGAGTGCAAGTGGCTTATCTCTACAGAAATTAGATTTTTTAAAATTAACTAAAGTATGAAATTTAGTTGGAAACAGGCAGAACACTTAATTATTTCATTTATCAAAGATTCTTCAGTGCCAGGTGCTGGACATGCTGGCTCTCTTCCGGTCGGGAAAAATAGCTTTTCGTTTTTCACCCACGTGACAAAGTAGTGGAAATAAAAAAAGCAGTTTTTGAATTTTTCAATTTAAAATCGATCAAAAGCAGAACTTCGAAATTGCCCGTCATTATGGCTCACCTGTATGCAGTTAAAAAATCTAAAGTATAGCTTTAAAAATAAAATAAATAGACATATTATATTTATTTAAATTCATTTTTATTTCATCTGATAATGACACCAAAAGTTACTTTTAACAGAATAACATTGATTTTTCTTTTTTCTTTTTTTTTTTTTTTATGAATTCGGTTGTAAAAAAGCAGTTTTGGAATTCTTAAATTTTAGACGGATTTCAATAGAAATCGTTAATCGCCCTTGATAGATTAGCCATTTTAAGATATTCATTATTGTAATACATAATACATCATTCAAAAGATATTTTAAAGTATTTTTATTGCAGGCTATTAAAATGATATAAGCCGTTCAAATTCTGTACGAAACTTTCGGAGAAAACTACGGGAAAACCAGAAAATTTATATTCTTTTATATTTTACAGAGTTTCAAATTCAGATTTTCGCTCACATTTCGTACTAATAATCTTTAACGGTATATAGCCCGGAATTAAGCAAGTTTTGAAGAAAACCATAGATAAGTCAGACACAAATCTTTTTAAAAAATGTTTGTATTATCTTTGTATTTCAGCTTCTAATTAGTATAATTTCTTTTTATATTATCGAAAGTGGAATTCGAGATTTCACCTGATTTACACGTTTTAAGGTATCCTGATTAGGTTTTTCTTTTGTATCTCAGCTACTAATTAAACAATTTCATAAGTAATGCATCATTTGAAAGCTTTGTTGATTTGGAATTGAACAATATATTACAGAAATTTTTACCGCCAGATGGCGCTGTAATATTTTAAAATTTCAATATTTCAAAGGAAGGTGTTGTAAGTTCTGAAACGGGGATAAGGCGCCGCAGGCGCCACCGAGCGGGACTTAGCTAAAGTCAGAAATTTGAAAGATCATAACATGGTGAGCGAACAGGCTGTTTCAGATATTGAAAAGTGTAGAAGGCGCCGAAGGCGCTACCGCACGGATTTACTGCGATTTCAATAAGCTATTTTCACGATATATCAATAAACTGTTATTAGACCTGAAACGGGAAGAAGGCACCGCAGGCGCCACCGAGCGGGAATTTTGTAAAGTCGGATTTTTCAGGGATCGCGAACCAGCTGGTCGCCGAAGGCGGCTAGTAAATAAATAAAAATACACATGGATTTCGATTTCAATTTGTTTATACACGTGGATTTCAATCTCAATTTGTAATTTGTAAATACGTAAAAAAATTATTTATAAGATAATTAAGGCAACAAAATTTTCCTTTTCATGACTTAGTGATGATTTTTGCGTAGTCGCTATGCAGACATGAACTTTAGTTATAATAAATTTTATAGAACTATATTTGATATTTAAATAGGTTTAAAAAATAAAAATTAAAATATGTAAAGCTTTTAAAATATGTAAAGAATTAGCCAAAAGGAAAAGTTACAATTAAAGAACTTAACGGATAACCATGTCATGTGATAATTTAATAAATTTGAGACATACAATATTTAGCGGATGAAAATGCCATGTGATTATTTATTAAATCTGAGGGGAAAAATCATTAAAGAGTTAATGGGAAAGAAAAGCCATGTATAATCATAGCCCACTAAACTAGATGCCTGTCGCGTGGCTCGGAAATTTGACAGCAGTTGAAGCAGTAGACAGCGCCACCTGGTACAGATTGTGCGACTTTTTTATTCAACAGCCACCAAAAATTATTAGAAGTGGGATGTGATATACATAAAAGGCGAATAGAATCGAGGAAACGTCTATTTTATATATCATGTATGACTTCTTAAAATTATTGGTGGCTGTTGAATAAAAAAATTGCGCAATTTGTACTAGGTAGCGCTGTCTACCGCTTGAACTGTTGCCGAGTTTCCGAGCCACGCAACACGCATATAGTTTAGGAGGCTATTGTATAATATAACAATCCCTTGCGTCGAAACCTGTATTATTACAATACTTTCAAGTACCAGCAGATGTTTGATATTTAAAAAAAAAAAAAAAAAAAAAAAAAAGGTTCTTCTATGCTCAGAAATCTCTCTCTCTTTCTTTTTTATTCAAAATTATAACTTAACATATTAATCTATTCAGTGTTTTACATATGTAAATATTTTATTAAAAAAAATCTGGTGTGAAACAACCACACGACTTCCATTACCCGCTATTACATGTATTATATGCATTTTTGAGAGATAATGTGATCAGAAAACATAAAAGTGACCAAAAAAGAAAATCGTTAGAGCCGTTTTTGAGATACCAACTTTCACAAAAAATCAATTATTGACCGGAAAACAATAATTACATACAAAAGCATATTTAAAAGTGAGTTAAAATGGCGAGTTTGAAAAAAATCCGTACAACCGCTTTTAAAGGAACGCCTTTGCGAGGCCTGAAATTGAGCTATTTATACAGGACGCCTATCAATTTTCATGAACTAACCAACTATATCATTCGAAAGGATATCTGATAGAGTGTTTATATAGCAAATTTGAAGAAAATCGTTAGAGCCGTTTTTGAGATACGGACTTACGGTCCCACTTCCGGTTTCCGATGTCCCATTTCCGGTTAAACTCAATTATTGACAGGAAAACAATAATTACATACAAAAGCATATTTAAAATTGAGTTAAAATGGCGAGTTTGAAAAAAATCCGTACAACCGTTTTTAAAGGAACGCCCTTGGGAGGCCTGAAATTGAGCTATTTATACAGGACGCCTATCAATTTTCTTGAACTAACCAACTATATCATTCGAAAGGGCATCTAATAGAGTGTTTATATAGCAAGTTTGAAGAAAATCGTTAGAGCCGTTTTTGAGATACGGACTTACGGTCCAACTTCCGGTTTCCGATGTCCCACTTCCGGTTTTTCAATTTTCACCAAAATTTGGAAATTTCATCTGTACGCCAGACGTATTTGAATTCTAAAGTTTCGTAGCTCTATCTTTATTAGTTTCTGAGCTATAATAGCCAGAAGATTCTCCACATACATACACACACACATACACACTGACCAATTGCCAAAAACCACTTTTTTGGACTCAGGGGACCTTAAAACGTGTAAATCAGGTGAAAACCCGATATCGAATTTTCAGACCGAATACAATACTTCCATTACCTACGGTAGTAGGTTAATGGAAGTAAAAATTACGTAGTCACACACACACATGCAAAAAAAAAAAAAAAAAAAAAAGAAAGAAAGAAAGGAGAAAAAAAAAAAAAAAATTACTCAAATATAATCTAAAAAAATATTTTTAAACATTTATCGACTTTTTAAAAATGAAACTTCATTCACAAAACAAAATAACATCGTACAATGTAGGGAAACTCTAATATGTTACACGAAAATCATGTGGTAATTGATAACATAAAGAATTTTGTTTAAAGAACGCCGCAGGCATGAAGGATATAATATAATTAGTATTCTTTAAAACGCAAGCTGGAAGATTAAAACCTTCTCCCCATGCACTGAAGTTAGTTATATTTTAAGTAACAATTTATACAAACTTTTATTGCCTCTAAGCAAATTAATTAATATTAAAGAATGTCAAAACAGAGAAAAAAAAATACCAATACTTTATTGTTTCAGAAAAAAAAAAAAAAAATCCTAAAATTTAAAAAGCATTAAATATTATAAAATGTCAAATTAATTTAGAAAAAAGTTACAAAAAAAAAAAAAAAAAAAAAAGCTATTTTAAATATAATATTAAAGATATTTATTTTAATAAAATTAAACACAATTTATACGTCTTATTAATATATTAAAACCAATGTAACATTTAAAATGAGATAATGAATACAAAAATTTTAATACTTTAAAAAATACATTTTAATTAAAAACATTAAAATTCACGACAGACGTTTCGGCTAGAACACTAGCCCTCCTCAGTGTCAAACATACAAGCACAACATTTACAAAAATTCATAATACATCATAACAAGATTGTATATATTCAGGAGTAATAGCTTTAGCCTCGTTCAAGGCAGAATGTTGAATTTTAGTAAAAGCGCCCTCTAGAAAAATACGGGATTCAGAGGGCGTCTTTAATAAAATGCAACAGTCTGCCTTGAACGAGTCTAAAGCTATTACTCCTGAATATATACAATCTCTTTATGATGTATTATGAATTTTTGTAAATGTTGTGCTTGTATGTTGGCACTGAGGATGGCTAGTGTTCTAGCCGAAACATCTGTCGTGATTTTTAATGTTTTTAATTAAAATGTATTTTTTAAAGTTTTAAAATGTTTGTATTCATTTCCTCATTTTAAATGTTACATTGGTTTTAAGATATTTATTTATTTTATTTATTTTATTTTTATTTGTTTATTTATTATTATTATTATCATTATTATTATTTTTTTTTTTTGCCGGTGAGTGTATGTGTGTGTATGCCGATTATTTAATCATCTTACGTATTAAAGCGACAAAAATTTCACATCTTTACTGTAAAATTTGCTGAAATAGGCACCAGGAAAACTGGTATATCTGATATTAATCTTAATGAAGAGAAAATCCTGGCTAAATGGCAAACTTTTATACAAATTTTATTAGTTTCAAACTCCGTAGTTTCATTATTTATTTATTTATTTATTTTATTATTTTAAAAGAATTACCTTAACTTTGCAAACTTCAATATTAGTTTAATTTAGAAATATTTTTAAAATTTCATTTAGAAAAGTATTTAAACATTTACTAATGCAAGTTTTTATATTGAGGCAAGTACAATTTTACCATACTGCCCTTTCAAAGACAAATGCGTTATTTTAGTAATGCTGTTATTACATCTAAATTTAAAATTTTTTTGCTTAACAGAATATGAAAAAGGGTTTCGGCTTTGTTCAAATAACAATAATAATACCAATAATAATAATCCTATTAATAATCTCTGCATCTTCTATGACAATATATTCTATAAAATATATTACCATTGAAGATGGGACATAGCGATTAAACGCATCACGAAAAAATCTGGAGTGACCCCACTTGACTTTCGGAACATTGAGTAATTAATAGTTTTGTAGATAAGGTAAAGAAAGAGGAGTTGTTAAACAAACAAAAGAGAGAAAACGATAATAGAGTGAGTATTTTTCTCCATATATTACACGATGTTTTATTTAACACTACTGAACCTTGAGACCATAGATCATAATGATAAAGAATATTTCGTTGAGTCTCTGTAAAAACCTATAAAAACTAGATTCACCAAAATCTATACAAATGGGTGCAACTGTGACCTATAACATGTGTACAAATATTTTGCTCATATTGATAAGGCGTATAGACGCTATCACACTTTTAAAAATTTGGTCCCAGAGGCCATATTAATAAAGAATTTTTCTTTGTGTCCCTGTAAAAAAAAACATAAGCGCTAAATTCTCCAAAATCTATACAGATTGAGTATCTGTGACCTATAATACGTGTATAATTTTTTTGCTGAATTGAATAAGGCGTTTAGATGCTGTCGCACTTTTAAGATTTTAGTCCCATAGGCCATAATGATAAAGAATTTTTCTTTATGTCCCTGTAAAAAAACTATAAGTGCTAGATTCACCACAATCAATAGGGTTCGTACTATGGTGACTTACAATATAGTACTAACTTTCAGCTTATTCGAACAAAGCGTTTAGACGCTAGCGTGTTCACTCACAAACATACACACATACATATATCATCGTAAAAATAGTGAAAACGGACTCAGGGGACCTCGAAACGTATCGAAACATCAAAATCTCAAATTCAAATTTTTGACATGATTACAATACTTTCCTCTCTATAGTGTTATGAAAGTGAAAAATGGAACAATTGTATCATGTGTGAGGCAAAGTTTCGTTAAGTACTGTTACCGAATTTTATTGTTGGATCATTTTTTAAAAGGCACCATGCTTGGCCTCCTCAAAAATAATACGCATAGAAAGGTATGAAAGTAAAAAATTGCAAATGTTTTAAACCATGTTTTGTTTTATTTCTATAATGGATTAAATTATACATTTTATAAATATAGTATAGTTACAAAATATTTTTTTCAAGGGCTAATTTCCTATTGGCTTGAGATAATTATAGTTTAGAATTTATTTATTTCACCATTTTTTCAATGCTAAGCCACACACACACAAAACAAATAAATAAAAAAATAAATAAATAAACTTGTTTAATTTCACATTTTGAACAACAAATATAGAAAAGATGTGTTGTTAACTCAGATTTTGCAATATCCCTAGTGACAGCTCAAAATCTATCTACACTAAAGATAAACGTACCTACGTTAGGGAAAAATCAATATAATTTATGCATAATATTATGAAATTTCGCACAAAATTACCTCCAAAAAGTTCCAACTGTAGGGATAAATCCTTACACATGGACAGCAGTAAAGAAAAATTACAGCCAAATTACATTAAATCTCATTCATTAACGCCGAAGGCATTAAATAGCAGCTTGATTCTTAACAACTTTAATTCTTAAAATTATGCATCATATCTATATATTAAATCTGAAGTTTTAATTTATTTTATATAACTTCAATACTGTATTGAAATAAATGTACAGAGTGATTTCAAATTCATGCTACAATCTTGGAGTGAAGGTAAATAACGAAAATATGAATAATATTCCTATGGGAAACGCCTGTTACAGACCATTTCTTTATTTATAAATACAGGATGTCTCATTTTAACTGAAACTAACTGAAACCAGATGTTTTGTTTCTAACTTCTACACTTATGAAGGTATTTTAATGAAATTTTCAACAGTGGTACAGTTATTTAAAACAATCATTTATTGAATAGGAATGTATGGGAGCAAGTGACACGGTAAGTCCAAAACACAAGAAATTGCATGAAAGGATGAAGAGAAATGGAAATATGGGTTGGTTGCATTCCCGGTACAGGAGAATAAGTGTCGAACCGCTATTCAACATTATGCATCTAAGTAGTGGAATACGCCATTCTCAATTATCTTGTCGATAGTGATAGGTTAATTTATGTATACCGAAAATGCAGACATAAATTTGCATGTACGTGTACGGTCATGCAAACGGTACCGCTAGTTCTGCTCTATTTATTATTATTATTATTGTTGTTGTTGCTTGCGTCTCACGGAGTCACTTGCGCCCATACGTTCCTATACAATAGAATATTGCTTTAATAAAATGTACCACGGTTGAAATTTTAATTATTATATCGTCATTAGCGTAGAAGTTAGCAACAAAAAATCTTCTACTGGTTACAATGGGACATGATATTTATGACCAAAAAAATGTATTGCGACTTGGACTTTCTAAGTGAATATCATTCGTTCTCTACCTTTCCGCCGAGTTTCTACAATGAATTTGACATTACCCTGTATTTCTTGAGTAATTCTCTTAGCAACTGCAGACAACAATCACAATTCTAGTATCGCGAATAGGACGCTATTTTAGAGATATTGGAGAAATGAACTTTTATTAAATAATTTTCCTAGCTTTTTTACTGCGACTCATAGTTAATATTTTGGGTAAATACTGTATTTATTATTTACAAAACTTTGAATTAACACCATAAAATGCAATAAATTCGCAACAATTGTTTCGGGTCGAAAAAGCACACGACCCTTCATCAGGCGAACAAAGTAAGCACGAGTTCTGCAGTCAAAGCGGCAATGCACCAAATGACCCTTTTACGAAAATGACCCTGCGTTGCCGCTTTGACTGCAGCACTCGTGCTTACTTTGTTTGCCTGATGAAAGGTCGCGTGCTTTTTTGACACGAAACAATTGTTGCGAGTTTATTGCATTTTATGGTGTTTATTCAAAGTCTTGTAAGTAATAATTTACAACGCCAGTTCTGTGGTGCTTTCTTATTAAATACTGTACTTCATTAAATCTATATGACCAATCTATTCATTAAGTTACGAGAAAATCGGTGTTTTTTACTTGAACGATATTTCTAGTAGAACTTATTTTTTGTCTTAGACATTGCCCTGTATATCACTACCACTAACTTAGCTCAAATTTACTTTCTAAAAAAGTAAGTTAAAAGTAACACATGTGTGGTTATATCATGTTTAAATTATAAAATTTATTATATAACCTCAAAAAATAACAACTGGATAAATAAAACTTTTATGTTTATAATAATATGTATATAAAATGT
Organism: Salticus scenicus; assembly: GCA_963930645.1. Classification (NCBI taxonomy): domain Eukaryota; kingdom Metazoa; phylum Arthropoda; class Arachnida; order Araneae; family Salticidae; genus Salticus; species Salticus scenicus. The sequence goes on along the minus strand of OZ005653.1, from coordinate 288,326,591 downwards.
CTTGTTGCAATTTTTAGTCACAAAATTGTTATTAAAATATGTCTAGCAACATTTCTCTGAGGCAACGTTAACAGATGGTGGACGATGTTTCATTAGATAAGCCACCTTAACCCATTAAGCGTAAAACTAGAAATAATGATTTTTTTCTAAATACAAACAGTAATACTCATTATTTTGATCATATATAACAATAATTTAAAATAAAATTATTAAACATAGTCTTATCTTACTAAATACAGGGTGTTGTATTTGTACAACTTCAGTGGAATAAGAGTATATAATGAAGACAAATAAATGTTTACGGAAATTTCCTTGCGGGTGTATAAAACAGCAAACACTACAGATGACTTCAAAAGTAATTATTTTATTGTGAAATATTTTTCTTTTCTTTTACAAGTTATGTAAACTTATTCAAATATAATGATTTTCAAAAGTTTTGGATTGATTAGTGCTTCAAGTTTGAAATTTACTTTTAAATATAAAATTATTTTTCAGACCAAATTTTTTTGTAATAAAACAAACATCTATCCTTTCCTTATTTAAAAACAATACTGAATATAAAATATCTTTTTTAGTTTACTGTTAAACGCAATTACTTCTGGTGGGTAATGGGTTAAGCTGTTTAGTTTTCAGGAACAAACATAGATCTGTTAAAATCTTCGATTCTTTTTTTTTTTTTTTTTTAGTTCCCCATCATACTATAGGTATGGCGATCTTAGGTAATCGTGAAAATTTTCGACCTCCGTTTTTTGACTTTTTTACTCGCTTTCAGGTGTGAGGAATCCGAAAATGACAAAATTTGTATGGTGTCTGTCTGTAGGGTGTCTGTTAGTGTGTCAGTGTGTCAGTGTGTTAGTGTGTAAGTCCGTTAGTTTGTTAGTCTGTGTACACGATATCTCAAGAACAAATTATCGCTGAGAGGTCAGATCAGTTTTAAAATATTACTTTCGACACTGGCAAGAACCCTATTTATTTGCAACATTCGAATTTAAAAACTTCGTAAGTTATTACAAATTTACGATTTTCTTAACATGGGAGAATAGGAAAAAAATTAACTTAAACGTGCATTAAATGGAAACTTTTTACTGTAAAAATGTCAGACGAGTTTTAAAATATCAGTTTTGATGCCGCAAGGAACATCAATAACTATAAATATGCTACTTTGAAAATTTCGCAAGTTACTGGAAATTTACGAATTTCTTAACATGGCAGTATAGGGCAATATTTCACATAAACGTCAATTTTTAGAGATATTTTCATCGTAAAGATGTCAGACTACTTTTGAAATATTATTTAGGACACTGGTATGAATATTAATGACTATGAATTTTCCAATATAAAAATTTCGTAAGTTATTGGAAATTTACGAATTTCTTAACATGGCAGCATAGAGCAAAATTTCACATAAACGTCAATCTTGAGGGATATTTTCATCGTAAAGATGTCAAACAACTTTCGAAATATTATTTAGGATACTGGCATGAATATCATAGACTATGATTTTTCCAATTTAAAAAAATTCGTAAGTTATTTGGAATTTACGATTTACTTAACATGCCAGAATAAGGTAAAATTGAGCATAAACTTTCATTTTGAGGCTCATAAATACATTAGACAACTTCAAAATTACATTTATGATATTTGTTTGAACATGATTGAATACAAATATTCTAATAGGAAAATTTCGTAAAATATTCGTAATTTACGATTTTACCAACATAGCGAAATTGAAAATTTTTCATATAAATATGAGTTTTGAGGATTATTGCATTGGAAATAGTAGCATGAAAACTAAACAACGGAATTGACCCTGATAAAATAAATTAATAGATTAGAATAAGATAAATATATCGAAGTGAACGGTGGATAGCCTATTAGGCGGGGTTTTCATTCTGTCACTGTATCAAGCTTTTGTCAAATTCATTTCTTTTAACATGATTATATCTCTCAAACTAGAAATTTATGAGAACATAAATATGATGGGGAACTGAGCAGAGTCCACCTATGCCAACTAGTTTGGTGAGTAGTTTTTTTTTTTTTTTTCACTGTCATTATCATGTATACTTCTTTTTTTTTTATCTTAACAATAGAATTAAATCATAAACTAATGATTGAATATTATTCAAATTTAATTTCTTAAAGTTAATTTTAAAGGTAAATAATTTGTGTGTAGTTATGTTAGTATAAAAGCTAACCCTAATTTTTCGTCATTTCCCTGTCGTCAGCACTTCTCAAAATAAGTTAATCCATTAATTTAAAGAAAATGACCCTATGATGTTAAAATTGAAAAAAATAAATACTCTATTTATTCGATTTTCATTTAGAGCTTTTTTTAAATTACAGCGTTCATACAATTCATGCAGCATTGACACTCAGATATATGCATACAAACACACAAACACATTAGTCAACCTTTTCTAAAATAATCAAATCATATTCCAGACATTCCAATATGTGTATGAGTATTTAAAACCAAAATTCAAAAATCTTCTATTACTTCATTATTAAAAACAATAATAAAAAATCAAATTAGGATATATTACAACATATTAAGCTCCTCAAAATTGACAATAGATTTGTCTTGATATTTGTTTTTATAAAACTAATTAGAACTAGTATCTGGTTCTCAAAAAGTACTCAAATACGTAATGCTTTTCTTAAAATTTTCAGGTTAACTACTTTCCATGAGTTCCTTTTAAATATAGTATGATAAAATGTATTATATTAAGTTTAATGTAAAGCACAATCAAGATATATAGTTTAACTTTATGTAATATAAACTATTAACATAATCCTGTTCAAAAATAGCTTTAAACTGGGAAGCAATTTTACAAATAAATTTATCCTTTTCTTGTCCACGTGATTGTTAAAAATAAGATAATATTTCAAAATTTATTCTGGATAAAAATATTATGTTAAAGTAGTTCGTCTAAATTAGTTTTAAAACATAAAATATTTCAAACATTTCAGTGAAACTTCAGTTTCAATATTCGTTTATATAAATATTCTTCAAGTACTGTGAAAAATTTATAGAATATATACAAGCTATGTAAAACATAATTTTCTATAACATTTAGGATTTATTTTTATTATATAAAATTCAATTTGTTGTTAGCGAACAGTAAAATAGATTTCTCGAAGCATAACTTTGGTTTGCATACTTCTGTATCATCCATACAAAAATAAATTCAATAAGGAAATAGATAAATAAATAAATAAAAGTAACTATATTTAGAAAACATATGTCTTTCCCTCTCACATATCACCTATTCTATGAAAATATACTTGAGATTTGTTCTAAAATATTACTTTCAAACGGTTTTATGAAGATACTGCTAAGATAAATTTAATAATGGGAGATTTAAAGAAAATAAAGCCTGTTTTTTTGAAAAAAAAAAAAAAATATGCTGACGTTATTTAAATCTAAACTGACTATAAAAGCTACTTTATATATAAACTCTTCGTAGGAAATGTGGATAAAAAATTCATTGACTAAATGAAATTTATAAGTTTTCTTTAATATTTATATAACATAAGAAAAATCGATGAAAATAAAAGTAAATTCGAAATTACTTTTGGCATCAGTCGATATTTGCCTCCCAAAACTTTTTCTATATTGTTCTATATTGTAACATGTTAATATTACATTTGTTTTGTCTTAAAACAACATTAAGAAATATTATAGAAGATATGTAAATTATTCAAATATTGTATGACACATACTTAGATTTATATTCAAATTTAACACCTTAAAATATGATTAAAATATTTATATATGCAGATTTATCAATAAATTTTGTTCAGTACTTAATGACTTGATTTAATGCTAAAACGAGTATGCTGTGGCCACCACAAGACTTTCTTCTATATTTTCCTATACAAATTCACTTAGTTCAAATAATTTACAAAAACTATTATTTATTAAATTATCTACCATGCAGATGATTTTCATCTTAGATAAAACTAACACTAAATATACAAAGAAAGACAGTTTAACTAACATCTTAAAAAATGCGTTTTCATAATGATTATCTCATATATCAAATTTCGTACAGTTAAATGTCATAGAAGTTGAAATATAGCATTCCTGTTCTCGAGAAAAATTGCATTATAGCCAAGTTGAATAATAATAATCAACAAAAACTCAATTAAGTTGAATACTAATATATACTAGTATGAAAGGTAAAAATGGGGGGGGGGGGGATGCATAAAAAATAAAAGTATTTTTAAATACCTTCTTGGCATCGTAAGAAAATTATTTTTGTATTCTCCTCATCTGGCTAACCATACTTTTCGAATGATACCACTTTCAACCGTCTACTCCCATAATTAATATGTTAAAAAAGGACCACAAATTTTATGCTTGCCTATTAATATATAGATTATAATATATTACTATTGAGATCTTTGTCACCGTATAATAGGAAATTAATCTGTTATCTCGAAGTTTTTCTATCTCGAAGTTTTTTCGCTAGAAAACTAAATGTCTTCAAATGAGGATAGGTTTAAGAAGAATTATTTAATTTAATATATTTTACTGCCAATTGTATATATTAATTTAGAAGTGAAATATTCATCAAAATATATTTTTCAAAATTAATTTAGAATTAAGAACTGGTGTACAATAAATATTTAACAAAGCAAGACTTTTGCTTTTGCCTCCGAGGTAGCAGCACGTGGAGTTTTTTGTACATGAAGAAGAAAGACCATGTCGTTTCGAGACCATGATTGCTGCCTTTTATTTTATGATGCGTGAAGATGTTTTTAAGTTTAAACTTTTTTCTTATATTCTGGAACAGAATTTTAAGTAACAATACTGAATTTAGACGCTTTCAGATTACTTTCCCAAGGCAATCTATTCAAGGATCTTTTGAGTAAAGAACTTAAAATGAAAGTACTTAAAAAATAAATAAATAAACAAATTTAATTTATTATAGTGGTACGTCAAATTTTCATTACAAAAGAAACACCAATTTTCTTATATATCTATCTATCTATCAAACGTGGTGTTAATTTGCATATTATAAAATTTTTAATATTATAACAATAAGATGTATTTTCTCCACAATGAGCTTTGACAGCTCCTTAGACGTAAATATAGGAGAATTTTATGAATTGGGATTTTTGTCATTAGCCGATTTTGACATTTTGACATTTACATATCACCGATAAGTTTTGATGGATGATGGCTTATTGAATATTTTAATGGAAAATCCGTATACTGTTAGCTTCGAAACGTCAAAAACTTTTAGTTTTTAAAAAGGACATATTTTTTAATAATTAGAATTCAAGGAAAAATATATGAATTATGCATGATTATTTTCCCTTGCTACTTAAATAAATAGAAAAACTTTATTCAAAATTGATTATTTAATGAAATAGTAAGACTTTATTAAATATATATATATATATATATATATATATGTATATATATGTATGTTTCATTAACTCATTGTCTTAATTAAATCATTACATTGAGTTAATTAAAATTCATAGAAAACAAACTATACAATAAGTATGTTTTCAACTATAGAAATATTATTTGAATAAAAACAAACTTCTTTATTATAAATAGAATAATTTTCATTAAAGGTATAATTTAAAGTGCATTGTAAACTATAAGTAACGTAAATTATTATTTTTCACTAATATCATAAGACTGAAAAAAGGGGAAAAAAAAGTTTTATAAGCTGCATGTTTTTTTTTTTTTTTTTTTTTTTTTTGTAAACTTAGATTTCGAGGACACTGATTCCGAAAATAACCACAATTTATGCATTACGGTTTTTTGTAATAAAAATCACTAACTGCATTGCATTAAACGTATTCTTTCGCATAATTAAAAAAACAGTTCTTTCAGGATATAATTAACAATGTGTATTTCACTATTTTATATGTCCCACATACCACCCATTTTCCATATATTTTTTTCTTTATTAGATTGACTTTAATAAATATTGTTTTACTATTAAAAAAAAAAAAAAAAAATGATTCAATGTGTTTTTCTAATCAACAGTGCGATAACAAATTTCCTCATTTCATGCAAAATTCTATTAAATACATGCGTTTTGCAAAAAATAAAATAAAATAAAATAAAATAAAAATAAATATAAATAAAAATAAATAAATAAATAATTGAAAATAAAAATAAATAAATAAATAAACAACAACAACAACAACAACAACAATAATAATAATAATAATAATAATAATAATAATAATTGATCTGAGATATAGTAATAAGACATAGATTGATCCGCGAGAGGGAAAAGGTGATTTCATTTTTCTCGGGAAAAGTCACGCTAATGGCTGTCTTTCCCACACAGGAATACACACAGATACTTTAGTAAAAAAAATTATGAATAATTTATTTACTAAAGGTGAATGAAAAACTGCAGATACAGTTTCAAATTCATTTTTCATTTTTTTTTCTTTTTTTCAATACTATTTAATGGCTGATTTTAAAACTTTTTTTCAGCATCAAAATTTTTTGCTCGATAACATGAGGATGATAGATCTCTATATATATTACTACGTCTATGAATGTAACATTATAACTATAATTTTCGGTTGCATTACGTCTTCAAGAAAAACTTAAAACATCATATGCAGTTTGTTGAAAGTAGACTATTGCTGTTTATTATTGTATTTAGCACGGCGAGTACTGTGCCGCCACCCAGGGCCTGATTACCGAAAAGGCTCGGGAAGCACGAGCTTCCCCCTCTAAAATTTAAGAGGGCCCCAAAAATGACTAAAAATAGAGTCTTTAATTTTCTGTTTCAGATTTTCACACTGATTATTTAAATTTTTTTTTCCCGAGAATGTTTGCCTAAAAAGCTAGATTAGAAACTATTCGGGATTATTTCGGGAAAGTTCTATTATTTAACCACAAATTATCTGAATGTTCTTATTCAATAAGCTATACGGTTTGAATGTTGTTCGTATAAACCGTCCAGATATATGAATGAAAAAAAAAAAAAAAAAAAAAAAAAAAACTAAAAATACACATTGATTTTTAGCCTATCGTACTTTTATATTACAAATACAGGGAAACAAGATTTCCGAAATAAAAAGGGGACCCGAAATGATACTGAGCTTCCCGTAACTTCAAAGCTTAATCAGGCTCTGCCGCCACCCTCTTCCAAAACGAACGATTAACAAATCAACAGAATGTAAACGGTAGTAGACGAGTTAAAACGCATTGTGAATTTTTCCTCTACATATTGCTTTAATATTGAAAATGATGCTGACAAAATTTTCTCAATATATGTATATATATATATATATATATATATATATATATATATAAATAATTATTTATATATATATATAATTAATAATTAATAATTAGTTCCAATGGTTAATTCCGGGGTTAATAATTAGTTCCAAAATGTCCACCAGTGGGCGCCTTTTCCGGAAAAACATTAAAACAATAAACGACCAAAACGGAATACAGAATCAGTATTAACAATCCAGAACAATAAGTTCTAGGGGGGGAAAATGTCCAGATTTGCATAATTGTGAAGAAGAGTAAGTTTTTGCAAAATACTCGTAGGTTAGGGTGGACATTTAATTACATTTATTTATTTACGTGAATATTTTATTACTGATAATTCTTGTTCTGGATTGTTATTATTGTTTCTGTATTCCGTTTTGGTCATTTATTTTGCTAACTTTAATTTTTTTTCGAAAAAGGCGCCCTCAGGCGGATATTTTCGAACTTTTTTTTTTTTTTTTTCGAAATTCCGTGAGCGCATCTCGTTTATAGTCTATATACCAAATTTTGTTGCATTCCGTTCACCCGTTTGCGCTGTAGGATGCTGTTTATAGGAGAAGTTTTATTGTAACCACCCTGTACATGTTTTTTAGAGTGGAAGAGAATTTGTTTCATGCTATTTAAAATGAAATCCAGGAGAAATTTTTAACAACAATAATAACAAAAATATTGAAATAAAGAAAAGTCGTGATTTTCTTTTAAATAGAAATTATGACAAACATTGTAAATGCATCTTCATACAATGATTTTTTTTCTTGTAAACTAATATTAATATTTTGTGGGTATTGCGATTTTTTTTTCTTTATTCTGCAATGCAAATTATTTATTAAAAATATTTTCTATAGTAAGCGAAGACGGTTTTCACCTCACAAGAATGCAGTTCCAAATACCGAATAAGAAAAAGTCAATTTTGGGCTCTATAGTTTCAGAAACATTTGAATAAGAAAATATTTAATAAGTTTGCTTCAAAATATCACAAATATACGTTTCAATCATTCAATTTAAAGAAGTGTCAAGTTTTTTTGTATAAATGCACATATGGGAGATTAAAACCACTCAGAACAGAAAGCCGCGTCAACCCAGAACAACAACAAAGAAAAAAAAAAGGGAAGAAATAGATGTACAAAACTTTTATCTTGTTTTAGTATCACTAATAAAAATATACATATCTTTATTTTAATTTCTGAAGCGATTTGTTTTAGACCAAGTATTATTAGGGTATTAGACCCAGTGCAAAGGCATTTTCAGTAAATGTGGCATATTACATTAGACTCAGCATACAGCAATCAGAAGGAAAAAAATGTTAAATATTTTACGAAACAGGAGCACTTTTATTAAATAACTTTTAACTACGCATGTGCAAGCTTTATAAAAATTCCATTTGTATAATTTAATAACCAAAGGTATTGAGCAACCTATATGAAAACCCCAAACAAATACCATGTAAATTCAAAACGTTACGAGAGATAGAATAAACAGAATTTAAGCTCTTAAAAAAAAAAAAAAAAAAAAAAAAGGATGACAGGGTTTTTTATCAATATTTATTTACAATAAGCGAAAACACTGTAATATCATTGGACATTGATTGAATCAGATTAAAAATGTGAGTAAAACCCCTTATAGTTTAGCTTTTATTTTGAGAGAACTGAAATTTCTATTCATTCTATCTCTTGTAAAGTTTGGAATTTACATGATATTTGTTTGGAGTTTTCATATAAGTTTTGGGTTTTCATTTAGTAATAAGGAAAAATGAGGTTAGCCGTTCCGTTAATGTAATATGATCCGAATTTATATTATCTATTAATATGTCATCAGAAAATCAAATTTATCGTTGAAAGGCTTTAGTTTAAAGATAATATTTATTTAACTATATAAATATATAAATAAATAAGTAAAATAAAAATTGTACATAAATTATATAAACATATTATTTATTATTGGGAGTAGCTGTTAAGTTATGTCAAATGCATTTTTAATTAATAATGTAAAATTTATATATATATATATATTTTTTTTTTGAGACTGTAGTATATAATGAGGAATGAAAACTAATTTTAGAAATAAACAGTTGTTTTTCACACAATATGAATTTTTATATTACGTAGAAGAAAAAAAAAATGATAAAAAAAAAAATAAATAAATGACTTTTTTTTTTTTTATCATTATCTGCTTATACTTTTATCATTCTACCCTTTTGTTATTTTGCTTCTCTTTTAAAAACATAAGTCATTTTTATATTATATCTTCAAGATTTTTCAATTAACTATTCATGAAATTTAATTTTTAATGAGTTTTTAATTCGACGATTCTAACTGGGAGCACTAGCTTGTAAAAAAAAAAAGTGTCTTCATTGTTCAAAAGAGTGTTGTATATTGTTTTTTCGAAAAAAATAATGTCACATTATTACTTTAAGTAAACAATAGCAATATTACATTAATCGTATTATAAGCTCAAAGGAATAGAAATGCGACATACTTCATAAAAATAAAATGCGATAGTTAATTTTCTATTAATACTTAATTTCTTAAGTTTTTTTTTAATTATTATTATTTTAATTATAAAATAAACTATTTTTATCACGTACTTTTCCATATAAACTATGTTTAATTACAAGAATATGGTAGCTAAGTTCTCTTTTTAAAAATAAATGTAATAATTATTAATGATATTTTAATTATGTTTTCTTTGTAGTCCCATTATTTGTAAATGGAAATAAGGAAAAACATTTTATATGTATGCACTTCTAATTCAATAAAACTTTCAATTTTCTATTTATCAAATTATCATATTCTTTTTCCTACTTAATTTTCAACACTAGCAGGCTTTGCCCGCTTCGCTGGTCACTAAATTTAAAGAAAACTCTTTTCTATATAGCTTTATAAAAATAAAATAAAATAAATTACTGAAATTGCTCAAAAGCTCGCTTCAGGTCCCTACTGCCTTCGGCAGTGATTTGGTCATCCACTGCAACTCGGGCGCTTGTCCCTATTACCTGCGACAATGGTTTACCAATGAGCTTCCATTTAGGTGCTTATTATGTAACAGTTTCGAAATAGATAGTATCGAAAAAATTGTAGTTTCCCTTTTATATTTGAATCCCAGTTACACGTGAACAACACTATACGTGGTGCACATAATGTTTGCTTTTACGTTATTTCCTATGTTTATTTTGTTTATCCAATCAACCATAAAATGACAGCAATTTCACGCCAAATATTACAATATGCTGTGACCGGCTACGTCTATCGCATGAGACAATTAATTTTTTGTGTTTATATATAATTCATGTTTTGTAAACCTGATAGTACAGCCTTAATATAGTTCTCTTTGGCGACTTTTGAATTTTTGTCACCATTTTAGTCTTTTAATCCATTGTAACAATAAGACTTAATCCCTTGTAACAATATGCTATGAGCGCTATTTCTGCCGTATTTTAGACAACTGATCTTTTTATTTTTATATTTATTTCCCATTAAACATATTTTTATTTATTTATTTATATATTAATTTGAATTATTCAAATATTTCTGTTCGACAGCGTGCAAGTGCAGTAACACACAGAGGCTCATTTGCTTGTATGATAAATTATCATAGTGATTATTATATAAAAAAATCTGGAGTGACTCCACTCGACTTTCCGAACATTGAGTCATTAACAGTTTTGTAGATAAAGTAAAGAAAGAGGAGTTGTTAAACAAACAAAAGAGAGAAAACCATAATAGAGTGTTTGAGTATTTTTCTCCATCTATTACACGATGTTTTATTTAACGCTACTGAACTTTGAGCTCATAGATCATAATGATAAAGAATTTTTCGTTGTGTCCCTGTAAAAACCTATAAATGCTAGATTCACCAAAATGCTTATAGTTAGTGCAACAGTGATTTATAATACTCATATAAATTTTTAGCTCAATTCAATAAGGTGTTTAGATGCTATCGTACTTTTAAAAATTTAGTCCCATAGGCCATAATGATAAAGAATTTTTCTTTGTGTCCCTGTAAAAAAACTGTAAGTGCTAGATTCACCAAAATCTATACAGTTAGTTCAACTGTGATCTATAACATGTGTACAAATTTTTTGCTCAGATTAATAAGGCGTTTAGACGCTAACACACTTTTAAAAATTTGGCCCCATAGGCATAATAATAAAGAATTTTTCTTTGTGTCCCTGTAAAAAAACTATAAGTGCTAGATTCTCCAAAATCTATAGGGTTCGTACTATGGTGACTTACAATATGCGTACCAAATTTCAGGTTATTCGAACAAAGCCTTTAGACGCTAGCGTGTTCACTCACAGACATACACACATACACACATACATACACACATACACACACACATACATACATCATCGTAAAAATAGTGAAAACGGATTCAGGGGACCTCAAAACGTATAGAAACATCAAAATCTCGAATTCGGATGTTTGACATGATTACAATACTTTCCTCACTATAGTGTTCGGAAAGTAAAAATAAATAAATAGGTAAACATTATCGTGCTACACAACTTTATTATGTCGCTCCATTGGCGGCTTTTCAATTTTTGTCGCCATATTAGCGATGGAATTTTTTTTTTTTTTTTTTTTTTTTTTGTATGAAAAGGGGAAGACTGTTTTGCTAATAATTTTATCAGACTCTTTTTACTTCCTTATACAAAGTATAAGGAAGTATAGTAATCCCGATTTGCGAAATGGATTTTGTATTTCACATTGCTCGAAAACGAATGATCGCTGAATGTTGCCAATTTATACGTGTGACTGTCATGATGTCTAGTTGTACACCTGCAAGTGTCGTCATAACACGAGCTCTCGTTTTAGAGATATAAGCGACTTTACACGATTTTTCGTGACGTCTGTATGTATGTGTATCTGTGTGTGTGTGTGTGTGTGTAAGTCGCATAACTCAAAAACGGTTGGTCGTAGAAAGTTGCAAATTGGTACATAGGTTTGTTATAACATCTAGTTGTGCACCTCCCTTTTTGGACTTTGTATGATTTTCCGTTTTGGAGATATTTAGGAAAATTAGGTTCATAGTGACCAAAAATACATAGGTTTTGGCCATAATGTATCAAAAAACGGTAATAACTCAAAAACGATTTGGAGAAATCGTGCAATTTAACTGACTTCCCGACTAGCTAGGCATTTGAAACTTTCCGAAAAGCTCAAAACACTTTGACAATGCATTTTTTAAATATCTTTAGCCAACTGTTTCCGATACCTGCTGCCCTCAGCAGCGTTTATGTGATTCAACAGAAAATTTATTTAACTAACTTCACGACTAGCTAGACATTTGAAACTTTCAGACTAGATCAGAACACGGTGAAAATGTATTTTTTTAATACTTTTAGTCAACTGTTAAGGGTCCCTGCTGTCTTCGGCAGCGTTACCCGTACAAATCTTGCATCAGTTTTTAACTAACTTTCAGAAAAGCTCAGAACACGGTGATAATTCATTTTTAGGACTGAGGGCCTATTAGTCTCAGACAGCGATTTTTGCGTTGTCGTTTTCGATAGTTGGACATTTGTCGAAATCATTTTTCGATGAACATTAATCGAAATCTAAAATTTATCGAAAATATAATTGAATAATTTGAAAGCGATGTTATAATTGGGAAGAAAAAAAAACTAATAGTCCTCCGTCCGAAACTAAATTCTGCTTTTGCCAGAATTTCATCAAAATCTTTTCAAAATGACATTGACATGAGTCCCCCCAAGGCACAACTATGACATGAGTCCCCCCCAAGGCACAACATTGACATGAGTCCCCCCCAGGCCAAACTTTGACATGAGACCCCCAAGGCACAATTTTGACATGAGTCCCTCCAAGGCTCAACTTTGACATGAGTCCCCCCAAGGTACAACTTTGACATGAGTCCCCCAAGGCACAACTTTGACATGAGTCCCCCCCCAAGGCACAACTTTGACATGAGACCCCCCCCCCCCCAAGACACAACTTTAAAATGAGTCCCCTCAAGGCACATTTTTTTTTTTTTTTTTTTTTTTTTAATATTTTTAGCCAACTGTTTCGGGTCCAGTGACAATGTTTTTTAACATTTAGTATATTTCTAAAAGTGTATAAGGAAGTCATGTGGTGCCCATATCAGATTTTTTGTTTATACATAAGAATCCTTCATATTCTGCTTATATTTTTAATGGTTTTTAGGTTTAAAATAGTGCTTGTTGAAACAAATTCCCTATGTTTAAAACTGCATTTTTCCTGTAAATTTTGTGTAAAATTAAATCATTTATGTTTTCATATATTTGATGCGCTACTTAGATTAAAATGGCTGTTGCTATATTAAACTTCTTGTCGAAAAACGTTCGGTGTACTTCAACACCAAAATTTAAAAAATCGCCCAGCAGGATATATTAATGATACTGATAAAATAAAAATATGGTTCATAGAGTTTAACTAATCTATTTAAAAAACTTTTAAACCCAAATTTTTAATGTATCGTATCACATACATAGATATAGTAATAATATATAGATTGATCATTGTGGAGAAAAAAGGGATTCCTTTTCATTCGGGAAAAGACGGCGATTTTACCAAAATATGGCAGTTTTTCCCCGAGTGAATACACACGGGAGTACACACGAATATTATAGAAAATAAAATTCATGAATAATTTATTTACTAAAGGTGAATGAAAAACTCCAGATATAGTTTAAAATTCATTTTTCTTCTTTTCCTTTTTTTTTCAATACCACTTAATGGCTGATTCCAATGCTTTTTTTTCGGCATCAAAAATCTTTGCACGATAAAATGGGGATGATAGATCTATATATATTATTATATCTATGATCACATAAATCTTTTCGAAGTTAGAATAAAACTTAATTTGAAAAAAAAAAAAAAAAAAAAAGGATGTAACTTTTTTGTTTATTAACCAAAAAAAAAAAAAAAAAAAAAAAAAAAATTGATAAAATTTGAAATGCAAGTTGGTCTTGTGAGGTACAGGCTGTATATTATATTTTTGTGTTCGTGAGAGAAAATTTAAAAGAATTTGAAAACTGCAATTTTTAATCCCACTTCAAAAACATGTGACTTAATGTGAAGCAGATTTTTTATTTTTATTTTTTCTCCTAACGGTTTCCATACAATCTTCTGCTGTTGCCAACTAAAATTCATACTTTAGTTAATTTTAAAAAATCTAACTGTACGATTGATAAATTGTTTAATGCATCGGATTCACAAAAATTTTCCCTTTCATTTGGTATCTTATTTGTAACGATACGACTGATATTTCTAATTTATTTTCTAATCTTTCTGATTTATTTTCCTCATTTTAAATAAATGTACGTTTTTTTTTTTTTTTTTTTAATTAATATTATTCTGTCGAAAAAAAAATTGCCAACAATTAAATTATGGTTAAAATTTAAATGCTTATTTATCAGAAATTAGGAGGTTATTATTTTCACATTTTAATTAATTAAGAAAAAACTAATCAAAAATTCGAAAATCTGACTTTGATGTGCACAACGACCCTTCGGGGGGCACCTTTGTGTTAAATCTCGTGACTGTCCGAGCTACCGTTTTTGAGAACAGTGAAATATATATACAAATATTACTCACTTAATAGTATTAGATAAGATAGAACAATATTAATAATAGTAATAAAACCTACTTGTTTAATTCATTTCAGTTCCATCAGAATGTAAAAAGGAAAAAAAAAATGTAGAAAACTGTAAATTACTATGGATTTTCGCCGAACCTAAATTTTATGTATATATATCAGTACAAAAAACCCTTAGCGGCTTAAAAGTTTGTGACGCCGCTACTTTGTGGCTATAAGAATTTGAAATATGAGTCTTAAAAATAATGATATTAAATTTTAAGTGACGCTTTGCAATTAGTTAAAATATACATTGATTTTCTTATTTGATCATTCACTTTTATCCTTTATTTATATTTATAATGCAAACGTAATATTTTTAACTCGAAGATCAGACAGATATATAAAATACACTCACTGATGCTTTTTCATTCGCATTTCAAATTCAAAATAACAGTTTCAAAAGGAATGATATAAAAATTCCAGTGGCGCCTCGGTGTTATTTTAAAAGATTTGTTTTTAGATTCCATTAAAATTACTTTTGTTTTGTCTAATAAAGTATATTTACACATTTAAACAGTGCTTTTAATTTTCAAATATCCTGTCAAATAATTATACTTTCACTGAGTTAGCATTATAAAGTAAAATTATTTATTTCAATAAATTGATTTATCTTTTGCATCATGCTATCCAAAACATAGTATCATAGTGTCCAACTAAGTGAAAATTTGCTCAAAGAGGTAGTGTGACGTAAAGAAAACATTTACACAAATTTTACTGCAGTTTTGGATAGCGTGACGCAAAAGATAAATCAATTTATTGAAATAAATAATTTTACTTTATAATGCTAACTCAGTGAAAGTATAATTATTTGACAGTATATTTGAAAATTAAAAGCACTGTTTAAATGTGTAAATATACTTTATTAGACAAAACAAAAGTAATTTTAATGGAATCTAAAAACAAATCTTTTAAAATAACACCGAGGCGCCACTGGAATTTTTATATCATTCCTTTTGAAACTGTTATTTTGAATTTGAAATGCGAATGAAAAAGCATCAGTGAGTGTATTTTATATATCTGTCTGATCTTCACGTTAAAAATATTACGTTTGCATTATAAATATAAATAAAGGATAAAAGTGAATGATCAAATAAGAAAATCAATGTATATTTTAACTAATTGCAAAGCGTCACTTAAAATTTAATATCATTATTTTTAAGACTCATATTTCAAATTCTTATAGCCACAAAGTAGCGGCCTCACAAACTTTTAAGCCGCTAAGGGTTTTTTGTACTGATATCATTACTTTTTAGTTGTTTTTAATCAAAAAATTAAAGCAAGTCCTTCTGGCTCCTAGGAAGGGTATACTAATTTAATTTTTCTTATGAAGTTGTCACCATTTTTTTTCAAAATGGCAGCTACAATTTATTAATGGACTTAGTGAATTTATAAATGAAGGCTATGTATATATGGAGTTTTAAGCAAATCGGTTCATAAAACCATTCTAATGTAAATTTGAAATTTTCAGTGTGCTGGCACAGGGAAACAAGAGGGTGGATTAAGTTGGCAAATAAACATATCAAACACATTTCTGAGATAAATCTACACTACAAATTTAGTGTGAATTAATTCAGTATTTCAAACGTTATCATACTGACAAATTTTCAAGTAGCCTGCCACTTGGAAACAAAAGGGAGAAGCTTCGCACTAGAAAAATTTATTGACTGGAAATCTCAAACTCTTAAAAAAAAAAAAAAAAAAAAAAAGAAAGAAAGAAAGAAAGAAAAATAAGTGAAAAATTTCAAATTTAAGTTAGAATTACGTAATTTACATTTTGCAAATTTCTTTTTAGAGAATTACAAATTAAACAATTAAAAAGAAAAAAAAAATCAAGTAAATGTTAAAAATAGAATTTTATATATTTTCTTTCCCCTTTTGAAGCTAAGTATACTGCTCCAATATTCACAAATTAAATTTTCATCAAAAGTGCAGGTAAAAATTACTTCCTATATATTTTCATATAAAACGTTTGGGGGAAAAAATAGACAAAATATAAATTAAGCTTTACATTTCTATAATTTTAAAAATAAGATAAAATCACCTGGAGAAAAATTTCATGGAAAATATAAGTTAAGCTTTAAAAAAAATGAAATTTCTGCGTAAAAATACTATTTTATAAATATATTTACAACTACAATAAACAAAAAACCCTCCTTTAATTTTAAATAATTATTTCTACATGTTTCGAAGCTATTAAAAGTTTTTTCTTTCTTTCTTTTTTTTTTTTTTTTTTTTTTTTTTTCTTTTAGGAAAAATAAATTAAATGTAGTGGCGCCATATAGTAGTTTATATTCAAATCATATACATACATATTTAACTTTTTTTTTTCGTTAAAAAAAAAAAACTTGTTTAGAAACAGGTAGAAATAGTTATTTAAAATTAAAGGCGGATTTTTTGTTTACTGTAATTGTAAATATATTTATGAAATAGAATTTTTCATGCACAAATTAATTAATTAAAAAAAGAAAAGAAAGAATAATTTTTTAAATAAATTATTATGGGTTTCAAAGTAAAGATTTTATTTATTTATTTTGGCGTGTTTTTAATAATTGCTATTTGACACATTTTTCATGAATTTTAATAAATTTCATGAAAAATGAATTTTATTAAAACACTGTTTAAACACTGTTTATTAAAACTGTTTTTTCTAATAAACAGTGTAAACAGTGTTTAACAGTGTTTCATCCCCTAGTCATTATTGCTTTCAATACTAATTTAAAAAAAATTGATTATGTTAATATTTAAAATATGTATCATTTTAAAGTCTGAAAAATAAATAAATGAATAAACTCTAACTGTATTTTCAAAAGAGATTTTTAATTTTTTAAAAGAAATTTATATATATATATATATATATATATATATATATATATATGTATGTATGTATTTACGAAAGAGTATGTTTTAAATAAAAACGATAGATGGCGCCAAAACTCTATTTGCTTTTTTTTTTTTTTTTTTCATTCCCGGCGCGTAAGGATACATGAATAGGAATCGCAAATCATTGAGTTATTATAAAATCGATGTTCATGAATGATTAAAAATTTTTTCAATTAAAAAAATTGTAAAGTCATCATTAATATGATAAAATGGAATATCTAAAATTACAAAATACTTCCTTATTTAAAATATTATCTAAATATTTTTTTTTGACTAAATATGAAATTTTGAAATCAAAAATATTTTTTTATAACACAAGAGAAAATATATTTAAGTGAATTTGACTTAGTATATATACAATAAATATTTTAAACATGTTATAAAGTACTTTTGCGTTAAAAAAAAATTCTAAATAATTCATTGGCTGCATTCAAGTCGGTCAACAAACCAACCCACATACCTCACAAGTAAGAACCGCATAACAGCGTTTTCACCCGAAGAAACACACGTAACTGGCGGAGTAATATAGTTCCATATTTAAAGCGATTTATATAAAAAAACAAGAGTTTTCCTGAAAAAAACGAAAACGTTACTAGATTCAGAAAGATCCTATTAACAGCATATATTAATTATATGAAAATCCTTCGAGCCGTTTTAGAGATATTTTTCATTACATCCTTACATCGTTACACCACACATTTTCCCGTTTTGGCTTTAAATTGAGATTCAGATCTCAAAACATACTGCATGTAGAAATGTAAAATTTTCAGGATAGATTAAGACCGAAGATAAAAGACTATTTTGAAAAGATGAGAACAAAATATGGCATATTTGCTGAGATATTAAGTGTCGGCTTTTACAAATCTCTTTGATGTCAAACTAGACGTATATATGAGTTCGCAGCGTCCCGTTTATCCCTCCGCTTGCGTCACTCAAAAAACTGCCGTTTTTCATGATATGAACCGCTTTATTTTAAAAGGGGACTTCTACCATTTTTAACGAATTTCGCTTTTTCGCCTTTTACAGTAAAAGGGACATAGATCTATTATTTAATGAAGAAACGAGACTTTTTGGCTTATAAGTATGTCTACAGGAATGCTTTGAAATTTGCGTTTTATTTTAAAAGGGGACATCTGCAGCACTCTTTCATGCCCTGTGATATGGATTTTTCTATTATTAGAAGGATTGTTAGAAAAACTGAAAGAATTTATACAATGGATGAATATGTTGACTTGATAAAAAAGGCTTCGAATAAATTGCAGAAATTTACAATTGTCCAACCTACACATCGTGATGTTTTGGATTTTAACAGCTGGTATCGAGAATTTTTCAAAGAGACATGCCTCAGTGAAGAATCCCACGGTAAAACTGTACCAAAATCAGAAAAGGTTTCTTTTAGAATATCAACATATCACTATCTGAAATGTGAAGATTCTAATCCTGGGATACTTGCCACCAAAAACTTTATTGTGGGTTTAACTCAGCACAAATTTAGACTAAGAAACACGCAAAGGAACTTGTCTGTGCCTGGTAAAGGGAATGTTTCTCGAAGGCCCATACTGAAAAGTAAAGTAGACGATATTAAAAAAAAAAAAAAAAAAAAAAAAAAAAAAAACTCTTAAATTCATTCCTCGGGAGCGTCTGGCTTTTTGGAATGCAATTATTACAGAATATCGTACGACTGAAAGTGAAATTAATTTGTAAATTACACATTCTGGTGAATTTACTTTTGTATTTATTTACTTTCTTATGTATTCGCAATTTATCTGGAATATTTGATATAAGATAATTCATTACACTTTATTTTTTCATTTGTTCCTTAAAAATTGAAAGTCATTTCTGCATTTTATTTTAAAAGGGGACTTCTGCTGCATAAATAATTTCCTTTTTTTTGAAAAAAGTATTGACCATAAATTTGGTTTTTATACATTAAAATATGTATATCAATAAGTACTATTAGCTGGCAAAAATTTGTACATTAAGATAAATTAAACCATAAATTAGGAAGTTTTTTGACTCTCCTGTAAAAGTACAAAAATGGCAGAAATCCCCTTTTAAAATAAAGCGGTTCATATACCTAAATCATCATATTTCAATATTTAGTAATATTAAACAGAATATGCTGTATTCTAGAAAATAAAAATATGTTTAGATTTGAAATTACTAAACAATTTTCACAAGCCCCAAATGTGACTGGCGCTGTTTTATTGTCAATATTTACATACAGCATTCAAATAGGGAAGTAGAAATCAGTAATATTAAATTTTAATTTGTTTTATGTTTATGATAATATTGCTTGAGTATGTAATATTTTTTTCTAGCAGGCTACGCCCGCTTGCTGGTCACTATTTTTAAATGAATTTTCAAAAAGTATTGAATCACTATTTATTTTTTATATCACATTACAATTAAAAACTAAAAAAAAAAAAAAGAACTACCTACACTGAAACCGCTGTAATCCTCGTTTCGGGTACCCGCTGTCTGCGGCAGCTCTTTTTCTGTCCGCATTGCATCAGGTCCAGGTTCCCATTGCCTGCAGAAAGGCCTTTTTCGGGCACTTAAATTTGAGTATTTATTGACGACAGGTGGATCCGCTATTATTTAAGAATTATGATTTTAAAGATGATTGTAGCTCAACATCTATTAAATAATTTAGATTTTGAACCATGTATTTTATATTCCCCGCTCTTCATACTATTTTACGATTTGATTCTGACCAATCTATACATATAAAAGAGTACTTCCATTCACTCACTCACTGACTCATCAACGCACAGCAAAATCTACTGGAGCCACTGGCTCGAAACTGAGTCCGATTATAGAACATATAGTGTAAGCACCCCCTAAGAAGCGATTTTACGAAATTCGCCCCCCAAGGGGGAGTAGGGGGCAAAATGTTATTTCACAAAAACCTTCATATCTCAAAGAAAAAAACAGATATCCGTAAAATTTTTGCTTTAAAATATAGCCAACACAAATATCTAAATCCAATTTCTGGAATTTTAAAAATTTGGTTCCCAAGGGGGGCAAAAGGGGCAAAACGTGATGTCACGTGTGCAAAACGTGGTTTCACATACTCCTATATATCTCAAACAAAAAAATAGATATACAGGAAAATTTTGCTCTGATATACAGCTAATACAAATACCTAAAAACCAATTTCTGGAATTTTGGAAATTCAGCCCCCAAGAGGAGGGAGAGGGGGCAAAATGATTTGAAATAATCCTTTATATCGCAAACAGAAAAAAGATATAAGTGAGATTTTTGATCTAAAATATAGCTCTCACAAATACATAAAAACTAATTTTTTAATTTTCGAAATTCCTCCCAGGTGGGGCGGGAAAGTGGGGCTATGGGGCAAAAAAAAAAAAGAAAAATAGAAATACAGTTGGACCATTCAAAATTGGTATAGATAGGTTTTAGAGGCCTGCAAGTCGAATGAGGATATTTTCGAATTTGTAAAGTTATTAAGAGGGGTGGGAAGGGGGGCGGAGGGGCAAAAAAAAAAAAATTGAGTTAGGTCGCTCAAAATTGGTACATGGAGGTGTTTGATACCTACAAATCGATTGCGAATATTTTCGAATTTGTAAAATTATTAGTATAGACGGGAAGGGGGCATAAAGGGGCAAAAATATATAAATAAGAGTTAGAGCACTGAAAATTAGTGTTGTTAGGTTTTGAGGCCCGATAACAGATATTTTTGAAAGTACAGAAAGCACAGTACGAGGGGCGGGAAGGGGGGCAGACGCAGGATTAAAAATAAAGAAATTCAGATAGAATGATGGAAATTAGTATTATTAGATTTAAAAGACCAAGAGAACGATTGCGAGTATTTTTTAATGTCTAAAATAATTAGGAGGGGCGGGAACGGTAGGTGAAAGAACATGCGCGCCTGTATACTCTGCCGCAGGCAGTGCGGACCCGGACCGATTATTTCACCGAAGGGAGAATTTCTTTCTTTATTTTTATTTTTATTTATTTTTTTGTATTTTATATTTATGTTTTTCCTTATAAAATAATACAGTGATTCATTAAGAGTGTTGGACATAAATGCGCGCGCTGCCGAAGGCAGTAGAGACCCAGTGCGACATTTTTTCCAATGATATATATATATTTTTTTTTTCGCATGATAAAAATTAATGGAATTTTGAGAATTCATTAACTATAGTGATTCGTCTAAAATAGTGACCAGCGAAGCGGGCGTAGCCTGCTAGTATAATAAATAAAATAAAAAGTACATTTTCTTTTAAAAAGAATTAAATAAATAAAAAACAAATAAATTCAACTAATTTTAATTTTAACAAGTTTAATCCACTCTGCTATATACTACTATTTTTTCCCAATAAATACAATAAATGTTCAAATAATAATAAAAATAATAAAAATAAAAATAAATAAAATAAAATAAAAATTATCTTTTAAAGGATTTAATTAAAAAGAATGAAATATATAACATTGTTACACTATAAACATTATACATAAACATTACTGCTATAAATACGGTTTTAAATTTAATATACTTAATATTTTCTACTGCACTACCATTTTTATTTTCAATAGATATACTAAAAAAAAAAATTGCCATCAAGTGAATGAATTAAGCATATAAAAAATAAATAATCTTATAGTCGTTGTTAAGATACGCAAACGATTAAAATTAAAGTATAAAATTTAGAAAAATGAAACGTCGAAGGCAGTATTTAAAAATGAAAAAAAAATTAATTAAAAAAATTCAAATTCGAAAATTCTTCGTTGAAGTGCACACCTATAGGGATCCATCTTCCAAGTTTTATAGCTCTGTGATCAGTAGCATGAACACCTAAGCACAGACAGACATATATACAAATAGATATAAAGACAGACACTTCTCTTTATGTATATAGATAAATACGTTTGAAATTGTTATTTCACGAAATATAAGAAAATACATATTAATATTTATACAAAAATCTCGCTGTATCTATTTCTTAGATAAATAATATTCAATAATTTCTTAAATAAATAATATCATATAAAATTACTCTTATTTAAAGATGTTGTTCAGAAAACTTAAATACTGATTATTTTATTTTGTTGAAGAAAATATCCTTCTAGACACTGTCATTAGACAAATGAAATATAAAATAATGCTTTTATTAAAATAAATGTTATTGAAATGTGTTATATATATTAATTACAAATAATAACACTTTTAAATAATATTCTGTCTCATTTCAATGTAACAAATGAGCCAAATAGCAAAATTTTTATTTTTATAAATTAAAATTGATTACTAATTCATTATCTCATGTATAAACATACATGCGATAAGTAATTAATCAGAAAATAAATGGAATCGTTAATGTAAATTTGAATGAAAACCGTATAACAGAATTAAACAATTTAATGTATATTCATGAATATAAAATTATATTGGAATAATATATGTTAAAGAAAATTAAATATGTTATATATTATCAGAATTTGCACAAATACACTGCAATTGCATTTTTTTTTCTTTAGCATATTAATTGTATTCGTTACTTTTTGAAAATAATAATTTTCTTAATAAATATTGATATAAGCGAAATTAAATATTACCAACAATTTAAATTTATTTCTTTTTACAACTGTGTTTAATGTAAATTATGTAAATATATGTAATATAATAAGATTAATTCAGGATACGTAAATGTATACTGCTATAGATTTTAATTATTTAATTAAAGCTGTGCGAAACTGTACGTATTACAATAAACATTTAATCATTAATAAATGAAACGAAATATGTGCGTCAGAAATTCTGATATTTTTAAAGTTCTTAAAATAAAAATTCAAAGTAATAAGTGCTTCAATTAAATACTTAAAACAAAGTAAAATAAGTGATAGTTAAAATATTTACGGTATGTTTCTTATTTTTATTTTTAAAAGGATCTAAAAAAAGTTTATTATCACATAAACATTGGAGAAATAAAGTAATAATAGTAACAATCACAATAATCATTATTAGCAGAGAAAAAATTAGATGAATAAGATATCTTCTTTAAAAAATATTAAAATATCTGAAACTATTAAATCAGTTATCTGTTTCTTTTTTAAATCCTTTTATAATAACAATCATTTATATTTTTAATTTTTTTTTATTAATGTATGAAAATACGTCCACGGATTAAGTTTTTTCTTTTTCTTTTTTTCATTTTTTCATTTTTTTTTTTTTTTTTTTTTTAACTATGAACCTTTTCTGAGAAATGTCAATGTATGATGGTGGCTTTAATTTAAATATTTCACTAAAAAATCAAATTTTGCATGATACACGGCTCGGCATGAAAAATGCCTCTGACACCATTTCAGCATATTCATATGTAGAATGACCTCTTGAATCCGAATATGACACCCATTGTTCCCTACCACCCACAGTTTTTTAGGAATGACCCCCTATTTTTATCACTTTTCGGTGATTTTATTACTATAAATTTGATTTTTAGGAGGGAGGAGGATTATTTTAACCGTTAAATATCTTCTAAGGGGCAACAGAGCTGGAAAATTCTAAAACATGGAAATTTGTGACAAGGGAAAATTTTTGGAGCGGATTTGCCCCTGAAATTATGCATTACATATATTATATATATATTTAACCTATTATTAATATTATTTTTTAAACTTTATATACATTTTTTGTTTTCAGGTGTTAAATTAATCATTTTTCATTCTTCAAAGCAAATTCATGCTCATAAAATTATCGAACAGAGAAAAAAATTGAGGGAGGGGGTGGTGTATCTAGAAAACGGTCGGCGATTGCGCAAAATGGGAGTCATATTCGGATTCAGGAGGTCATTTTACATAAAAAAACAGCAAGAATGGTATCAGATCTCTCTCTCTCTCTCTCTTTTTTTTTTTTTTTTTTTTTCAGAGCAGTGATATTTATTAACAGACAGAATACATTGAGGGAAAAAAATATTTTATGCAATGTCATAAATTGAAAAATCATGCAGACATTCACTTAAACTGAAGCAGTCCTGCACGGCTCTTCATAAGGTGGAAATAAAGAAAGCATGAATGCAAAGTGCAAATAATAAAACACTACTTTTAAACGAGACCTTACTCTTAAGTAATTACTTAAGTACCTAGATTTGTTTGTTATTTTTTAAATTTGAGAATTGTCTAATAAAATATTAACAAAAGTTTACGGATTTCCTTTGATTTATTCAAATGTACAGTCGGTAACAAAAGTGTCCGAACACTAGCAAAAATTCCTATGTAAAAAAAGTACACTTCATACGGTTTTGTTAAATAAATCCTTGTCGAATCCTGTTCTTAGTCAGTGTGAGCACACGATTCGATAAGGATTTATTTAACAAACCGTATGAAGTGTTTTTTTTTTTTGCATAGGAATTTTTGCTAGTGTTCGGACACTTTTGTTACAGACTGTATCATGTTACGTTTAAGAAATTGTAAATATAATAAATGGTTTTAATTGAAAGAAATCGTGGAACAATTAATTAGAGTTCAAAAAATCAAGTACAACTGTTAATCAGGAAAAAGGGAAGATAGCAAAAAAGCAAAGTGCAAGTAATACGACACTATTTTTGAAAAACGCAGTGCTTTTAAGTGATTTATTAAGCACCTAGGTTTTAATTTCTTTTTTTTTTTTTTTTTTTTTTCATTTGAGTATTTTATGCTTAATAAAATACTAGCAGACTTCGCCCGCTTCGCTGGGCACTATATTCAAAGGATTTCTTTTTAATTGAATAATTGAAACGTTTAAATAAATATTTTCGATTGGCGACTATTTTCTTCACAGTTTTAGTATGGGATCTTCTTGACAATATCAAACATTTTGTGAGCTCCTCAAATCTGTGACACAAAACTATTATTAAAACGAATATTCTCGAAAACAGTCAAATAGAAATGTTAATTTTTCGAATATTCTGGAAACAGTTGAAGCTGTTACTCGTACAGTAAAAGTCACTATTCGATGAATTGTCGAATCAGAGAACGCACATAAGTCGTTTTCGCAACAATCACTATAACGCACGTATATACGCTTCACGCAAATGAAAAAAAAAAAAAAAATCACTGGACAACCCTACACTGCTGTGCATGAATCTCAGAATACACGAATCTCGGTTTCGCGGTAATCACTATCACACATAAAAAAAAAAAAAATCACTTGGCTGAAAACGCACGTAACTTGGTTCCGCCGCAATCACTATCACGCATGTTAAAGCAAAAACAAAAAAATAAATAAATCACTGGACACTTCTACCTTGCTGTGCATGAATCTAAAAACGCACAAAACTCGGTTCCGCAGCAATCACTATCACGCATGTTAAAAAAAGAAAAAAAAAAAAAAAAAAAAGTCACTGGACACCCCTACTTTGCTGTGCATGAATCTGAAAACGCCCGAAACTCGTTTTCGCAGCAATCACTGTCAAGCATATTAAAACCAAAAAAACGTCACTGGACAGGACACCCCTACCTCATATCAATGAAAATCAAATAAATCTATCAAGTCTCTCGTAATTCCTCAAAACGTAGCTCTAGTCCAATTAAAATCAAATAAACCAATCATATCTCTCTTAAGATTCTCCATTCTGCGTCATTATAGAAATGGAAGTTTTATTTTCATATTTTTATTAATTAAAAGAAAACTAATCAAAAATTCGAAAATCTGATTTCGATATGCACAATAACCCTTCGGAGGGCACCTTTGTGTTAAATCACGTGACTGTCCGAGCTACCATTTTCGAGAACAGGGAATATATATATGCAAATATTGCTCACTTTAACAAAGATTAACAAAATGTTTACAGTTTTTCTTTGATTTATTTAATGGGGATTGGAATCACTGAAGGTTTCATATAAAAGCTTATATTTCCATTTAATATTTATAAATTAAACTGTATATTAAGTTTGTTCAATAAAATATACAGCTGCGTGCAAAAGTCTTGGGCAAAACTAATTTTCTCCAGTAGATTTCAATAAATAAAGATAAAAACAAATTAAATATTGTACCGTAAACTTTACCAAATATATATTCGAAATACATAACAAACAAAATTTTACAATGAAGGGATTTAAATATATATAATAAAATATAGAATGATTATAGAATGCGGAAGGTCCGGGTTCGATTCCTGGCTCTGGTATTTTTCACAAAATTATTTGAAATAAACTTTTCAGGACTGATGAATAAATTTCCAAATAAACATATAATTCCATTCATTAAAAAGTTTAGGGCCAAGCAATTAAAAGTTCACAGTGGTGCTATTACCCCGAAGTGACTGGTCCATTTAAGACGAAACACTACTGTATAGAAGGATCACGAGTTTGTTTACACTTGTGTGTCAGTAATGTGAAGTCAAGATGTCGAAGCGCACTCGTTTACAAATCCGTGAAAATAACATTAAATTGCACCAGGATTAACAAAGTTTCTCGTGAAATTGCTTCAACATTACCTATTCGAGAAACGGCTGTTGTTAATATTAAAATAAATAAATAAATAAATAAAAGAAAGAAACACTTTTGTTGACAAATCAATACCTGAAAAAGACCCAGAAGAATGACTTAGTCAGTTGATAAGTTACTGAAAGAAACGCATTGTAATCCAAAGAAGAATGCTGCAATTATGGCGCATGATTTACTGGAGGAAAACTTGGTTAATGTTAGTAGTAGTACTGTTTGGCGTAGATTAAACCAAGTTGGACATTTTAGATGGATCAGAGTAAGAAACCGTTAACTAGGAAAAAGAATAGGAGATCAGATTAGCGCATGAATATGGGACAGTTGAAGACTGAAAAAAAGTGTTATATTCAGACGAAACAAAGATTAATTGTTTTGAAAATTACGGAATGAGATATATTCGACGACCAGGCAATGCCAGGTATGATTTTAAATATCAAATGTTGACTGTAAAACATGGAGGAGGAAGCATAATGGCGGGGAGAGCTTTCTGGTATAAAGGCGTTGGTCCATTAATGATAATAAAAGACAATATGGACAAAGTTATATATAAAAGCATAATACAACTTAAGTACCTAGATTTGTTTGCTGTTTTTCATATTTGAGAATTTGATGATTAATAATCTATTAACAACAACAACAAAAAAAAAATACCAATCAGTGTTTGCGAAAAATAATATTATTTAGAATGTTGTAGCCATCACAAAATTTTCTTCTATATTTTCCTACTCGAATTCCCGAAGTATAAATTCCTTGTAATTTTTTTTATCCATTGCGAATGGAGATCATTTTGATCTCAGAGAGCTATTACACTAAATATCCAACGGAAGTTAATTTTTACTGTGCAAATGACATCTTTCAGGTTCTCGGTGAAAATTTAAGTATATCACTGCCACCTATCGACGGATATGAACCAATTGAATCAGAGTCATGTCTCAAAATGGCCTTTTCATATATGAAGTTTTGTTCGATTTTACGCAATAGCACCTGAGATGTAGCCTTCCTTTAAATTGTGGTGTATGACATGCCACCTGTTGAGAGATTCGCACCAAAAATTGACGAAAACTCATTTATGTCAAGTTACATATGCATATAAATTAATAGAAAAATTTGTGCAGTAGCTCCTGAGATTATAGCCTTTCCTGAAATTTTAGAAATCTCAGTATAACAGTGCCACCTTTTGAGTGATTAATACTGAAAGTTAATCGACACTATGTCAAGGTGCATCTGCCTATAAATTTACATGTAATTCTATGCCGTAGTTTCTGAAATATAGTCACTACAAAATTTTCGTCGCATACATAGACAGAAAGTCATTTTCTAAAATATGTCAGATAGTTTTCTGGACCTGTCAAAACTTGTAAATCCATCGAAAACCGGAAGTCAAATTTTTTCACGAATCTAATATTTTCTTTTATTGAATATAGAACAAAGTAAAAATTTATTTTGCTCAGAGCATTTACATTTTGGGAATTATTAAAATATATCTAAAATGCTCATTACGCATTTATTCATGTACAAAAAACATTTCCAAGAAAACCTAAATACTTTATAAGCCAGATTTCTAAAAATTAAACAACAGAATTTCTATTCGAATGTTTGAAGACAAAAAGCAGAACAAAAAAGTAAATCGTTTGTAATTAGGAACTTAACTACTAATTAAAGAAACTTAATTAACTTGACTAACTTATTAAAATAAAAGTTTTGTGTTCTTTCAAATAAAGTTGTCGTCCGTATGTTTATTTCGTAGAACTGAAGAAAAAAAAATATTGCAATTGGGATTATATATTAGGGATAATTTAACAATTATTTTATACTTTAAATAAAGATCTCATTGAAAGAAATAATAATTAGTTTGTACGTATATTTTTAAATATTTACGAACAAATAATTGCTTGATAACGGTACATCTATTTTTTAGAGGGACAGAAAAAGGCAGCTAATAAATATTTATAGTCAGTTTTCAAGTTACTAGATTTTAATAAATTATTACTCATTATTTCAGAATTAGTTCCACTAGTTTCTAATTTTGAAGTTGGTTGTTATTATGACATTAAGTATATTGATACTAGAAACAAAATTGTAGTTAGATAAAAAAAAAAAATGCTATTGCTTGATTCATTAAAAAAGCAGAAATCTAGAGCATCAACTCATATATGTATCCATAAATATTGTATGTGTCCATATGTATCCATATGGACATGTATGGACATCCATGTCCTTATGTATCCATAAATATTGCACATATATATTAATAACTATTTAAAAAAAAAAAAAAATTCTCACAGTCACTGCAGTTTGTAATACTATTAATGGTTGCAATGAGTCTCTTAAATATTCTTAGAAAATTATATAATAGCACAATTAATAAAATTAATAATCATTATATAAAAATAGTTTTCAGCTCATTAAGCTTATTAAAAATGTTATTTTTTTAATTTTTTATTTTAATGATTTTTAATACTATTAATATGAAAGGTAAGCATGAAATTATCATTATACTCCTAAAATTATAAAAATAAAAAATAAAATTAATTTATAATTGTTGCCAAGAAAATTAAACTTTAAATTTTACATCTACTTTTTAAGATAGCACGCGATCGTGTTTTATATAAAAATCAAATCATTAAATTCATATTTTTATTTATTTTTATTTCAAATTATTGCACGCGCACTATTTATTTCCTAATTCAAAATTATTAAAAAATCTTTTTCGATATCGTTTGTAACGATACTGTATAAATTTTCTTTTCTCTTTCTTAAAAAAAAAAAAAAAGATTTTGATGAAATTCTGGCAAAAGCAGAATTTAGTTTAGGACGGAGGGCTATTAGTTTTTTTTTCTTCCCAATTATAACATCGCTTTCAAATTATTCAATTATATTTTCGATAAATTTTAGATTTCCATAAATGTCCAACTATCGAAAATGATTTCGACAAATGTCCAACTACCGAAAACGACAACGCAAAAATCGCTGTCTGAGACTAATAGGCCCTCAGTCCTAAAAAAAAAAAATAAAAAAAAAACTTTTCATGCATGGTCGGTAACAAAAGTGTCTGAAAACTACCATTCCTATGTAAAAAAAAGTACACTTCATACGGTTTTGTAAAATAAATCCTTGTCGAATCCTGTTCTCAGTCAGTGTAAGAAAATGATTCGATAAGGATTCATTTAACAAAACCGTATGAAGTGCACTTTTTTTTACATAGGAATTTTTACTGGTGTTCGGACACTTTTGTTACCGACTGTATATATTTACATCAATTATTTTTGTACAGATCTCTTTTGATTTCAATTAATATATAATACAGGACCATGAAATCGTGTTTTCCATTTTCGTTCTTTTTGTTTTCACTGTGTTGGGTGTCTCTAATGTGTCTTTATACGCTTAATTCATAAATGCTTGTCTTTTCTTCCTGTCACGTGACGTTTTTGCACGATAAAGACCAGAAAAATTTAGACAGAAATTATAACAAATTCGAAAATTTTAGCGGATAAAATACATTAAAGTAGGCTATTATTTACACTTTACCCTTTTAACCCTCGCTTTACCAAGATGTCCAATTTGACCCCATTTTGTAGTTGAAATTTAGTTAAGTCCGCCTCATTCAAAAAGTGCGCTAATTCGCCAGAGATAGAAAACGTAACCAGTGGAATTTTGTAACTTCTAAACGATACAAAAAAGCGCGGTGCTGGTGATTTTCGCCAAACGGCACCCGAAAGCAATTTTTCTGCAGTAAAGCCTTGATCTTGTGAAAGCGAGGGTTAATGTGTTTCTTTACACCGAAGCTTCATTTAGAGCTTTTTGCCTTGTGCACAGCTTGAAGGTCTTGAGAGGGTTGGGGGAGCGGGGGTGGGGGGAGGAGTCTCTATGAAGAATCCAAGAAAATCTGTAAACATGTTAACACTGCATCATCCCGTATACCTCCTCTATATTTCTTTAATTTCTTCATAAAATAGCTCTTCTTGTTCTTCACCTCACATCGCCTAGATTTTTCGGAAAATAACTTATAAATAAAGTGTACCCCTAATATATACATATATTTGTACAATTCATCAAACAAGGAAATATATTGCATTAAAAATTAAAAATTATATAATATTGAAAGATTTTCAATTTTAATGAAATTATTATTATTATCATTATTATTAAATATATATAAAAATAATGCGTTTAGCGAATTTTTCCTTCAATAAAATACAGACTATCCAAGCTGATAGACAGGATGTACCTGGTTTAAATCCAGGTCGCACTCATTGGCCTTACTTTTCATGGTTTTTCAGGGTTTCCTCCATCGTCACTAAGACATAGTTTAATATTTTAATATATATAGAGAGATAGATAGATAGATAGATAGATAGATGATAAAGAGAGCTCTAGGAATTTGAAAAATCTAGTTACCAGAAAAAATCTTCGGTAGCTAGTTAAAAATAAATAAATAGATAAATAAAAATTCCCCCTGCCTTCGTTTTTTTTTTTATTTATTTATTTTTAATTTTGAAATTAAAATTTAAAATTCTGAATGTAAAAAATTCTTGAATATAGAAGTTAAAATTCTGTCCATAAAATTCAAATACTAACTAGGACTGGATTATGCATCAGGAAACACCTGTTTAAATTTGAAATCTTCGAACCGAATTTAATATTTCCTCTAAACCAATACACTGTTGGTATCGACACACATTATACTGGTACAATGATTCAAAACCAGGTCGTAAAGTGAGCAAATGTTATGGGATAAAATACATCGTTCCAACACAGGGTTGTTAAACACGCACGGTGGAACGTTGTGTAATTCCCTATTGGTATATTTATTTAACTATGTGGCTTAATTCAACACAACAGTGCTCTGAGAAAAAAAATATATACCGCCTTCGTCTAGAATTAATAAATAGTCATATCTCTTAACAAGAAATATAGATTTCTGAGCTATGCGCATAAGGAACGCGAATAAACTGAATAGACGAAATGATCGAGAATTTCTAATCTACACATTTCTAGATGGTGAAACAATATTCTGAATATTGTGAATCTTTTGTACTGCGAGAACTTCTCCTTTAATTTTCTAGAACTGGTTAATAAATCAAGATTATATTTGCTGAAACCCGCCTCTTGTACTCGCATTTATTTGCAGAGATTTTTAAATAACTTTGCCTTCGAGAATATAGGCAAACGTTCTAGAATTCTAATAGGTGTTTCTAGAACTCGCTTTCAAAGAGGACTAGAATATAAAGGATGACATGGAACTATTTTTTTCCAGAGCTACAATTTAGACTCTAGATGTCAGTTACAGAATTTTTTCTGAGTGTGTGCAAAACACACACAGATGGTCATGAATCGCTGTTTTCCTTCTACTTGTTTCTTACACATATTATACACATAAACTACACTGCAGTTTAGCATAGGTTTCGGTATTCGATTCTGGGCCAAATTTTTTCACCAAAATATTAATATATTTTTTTAATGTTGAGTTTTTGTTGAAAACATAGTCGTCAGCTAAAATATGTTGGTCACCAACGGCGAGCACGAGTTCTGTATATACATATATATGTATGTATAAGTGAACAAGAATGATTTTCTACCTGTTCAATTAACCTAAATAGAATTTTTCATGTATATAAAG
This sequence comes from Salticus scenicus, assembly GCA_963930645.1. Lineage (NCBI taxonomy): Eukaryota > Metazoa > Arthropoda > Arachnida > Araneae > Salticidae > Salticus > Salticus scenicus. The sequence goes on along the minus strand of OZ005653.1, from coordinate 288,293,757 downwards.
GCAACCTAATAATAACAGAACATACCCTACACTTTGATCTTAGCCAGTATATCTAAGATGAAATCAATGTTTTTCAAACACTCTGTTATATGAAAGTACAGATCCAAATGATATAGATATAAAAATAATTGTCATGCACTGCACTGGGCAGCAGCGACGAATTTTCAACTTTACATGTAATACTCATTTTACAGCATGAAACCACCGATAGTGCAAAAAAAGCAGTTCAATTCAGATTTATCAATACTTAAAACAAAATTTTCTTGTATTGAATAGTTCGAGATATTTAATATAAAACATTATTAATTATGAAATATAAACAATATTTATGTTTGAATCCATTGAAATATTGTTATTTAATTTATGTGCTTAGCTCAAAAATATAGTATAACAGCTATGTAGTATTAATATTAATAACCAGCAATTCTAAATGAAAAATTGGAAATAGCTTCTTTTTCTCTTTCCTTTTTCTTACTTCATCATTATTTCTTTTTCTTACTTCATTATAATTTACGTATGCATAAATGTGTAATGGTGTAGTTTTGGCACATGCAAATTAATGTATATATATATATATATATATATATATATATATATATATATATATATATATATATATATATATATATATATATATATATATATATTAATTGTTATACCACTTTATATTTAGATTGTAATTTCAAAGTGCTAAAGTTAGATACTTTATACAAATTGGGACGAATTAATTTATCGTCCAAAGCCGTCGGGTGAAATTAACTCGGCAAATTGAAAAATCAAACTAATTGTAAGATATGGCAAAGTTTATATAGTTTCATTTCACAGGTATTAACTACATCACATATATTTCTATTTATTAGAATGTAATTTCGGAACTGTTTGGTAAAATTGTTTAATTATTATTCTTATTACTAGTCGCCCTTTGCCCAACTAGCGGTCGATATTTTTAAGTGAACCTATTTTCAAATTTGTCATATTCACCAAAACATAAAGAGTGACTAAATGTTATGATAAATAGTCAATAAAGAAAAGAAAACAACAATTTAAAATTTAACTGTAATTGTATTTCCTGTCAATGAATGAAACATTCATTTTCGAATTAATAATTTATTATGAATTTGAAATATTACTATTTTGCAAAATTTCGAATATAGTATTATTTTTCCATAAATAATTCAATTTAAATTACATTTAATGTTTCGAACAACATTCGAAACCTGAAATGTAATTTAAATTGAATTATTTATCATAATTAAATTCAGCACGAAATCGTCGCTGATTTATCTTCGGAAGGATAATATCTAAATACTCCATAATATCTAAATACTCCATATGTTTTTCTCCAATTTAGCTGAATGTTTGACAATAATTTGACAGTTTATAGCGTTGACCAAGAAAGGAAACTGCAAAATCATCAACTGGCGGTCCTTAATATAGAATTACATCTTTTTTTAATTATTATTTAGACTTATTTTAAACTTTCAAATCACTGGTAAAGTCTATGTTTTTTTTTTTTTTTTTTTTTTTTTTTTTTTTAATATGAATATTTGCAGTTGTGACGCCATTTTTTCCTTGAAAATAATCTTTCTACCATTATTTCATTCATTCTTCAAAACCAAGGAATTTTCTTTCATTATTTCAATATACTGTTTTCGCAATAAAATCAGTTTCTTGTAATAGTTTTAGGAAACTTGGGCTTTTATTATTAAGAATATTGTCCTTCTTCCATTATCTTATTCGTCCGGTAGTACGTGTACTATCTAACTAAACCAAGGATAAAAATATATTTTCTTTATTTCCAAAAAAAATGTTTTAGCAATGGCGTCAGTTTCGAGCGTTATTTTTCTGGAAACTTGGGCTTTTAAGGATTTTATTATTGCTGTTGTTCCCTAACATAACGCATATGATTTTAAAAAGAGTATTTGTATGGATTACATTCCAAAACAAAAACTTAACTACAAACATCTGCTGAGAGAATAATCATATTTATATTTTTGATTGATCTAAAATTATATAAGCTTAAATCAGTACTTGAATTAAACTTCATTAGGTTTCTGTACTTATAAATCACAAAATTCTCGTTATTTACAAAATTCACAGTATCCTCTCTATTTCAGTATTAGAAGTCTTTAAAAAAATCGTGTTCTCATATTAATAATCTGACGGGGAAGGAGGGGGGGGGTGTTACCGAAGCGAAGTAGCAATCCTCTTTGCAGAAGATAAAAGTTGTGATATCATGTCTGTACATGAACGCAAAACCGTCGCCAATCGCCCACTGCGCAATGCTGCCAAACATACTTTAATACTTGTCAACATTTCTAATTTTTTAATGTGATTTCACACCAATATTTTTTGATAGATATATTTATATTAATTTTTCACGATTAAATACAGTGAAATTTGTTATAGAATATTACTTCCATTACACTACTACCGTAGGTAATGGAAGTATTGTATTTGGTCTGAAAATTCGATATCGGGTTTTCACCTGATTTACACGTTTTAAGGTCCCCTGAGTCCAAAAAAGTGGTTTTTGGCAATTGGTCAGTGCGTATGTATGTGTGTGTGTGTGTATGTATGTATGTGGAGAATCTTCTGGCTATTATAGCTCAGAAATTAATAAAGATAGAGCTACGAAACTTTAGAATTGAAATACGTCTGGTGTACAGATGAAATTTCCAAATGTTGGTGAAAATTGAAAAACCGGAAGTGGGACATCGGAAACTGGAAGTGGGACCGAAGGGGAGACTGGGGAGGGTTGACCCTATGGGAGGCTTGACCCACCTTTCTTTACTCTGCTATTTTTAGCTTTCAAAAACTTCGAACACATGACAGCATATCCTACTGATGCAAGGTAACAGCCATGTTTGCTTGAAAGTTGTCCCATGCTTATTATTTGAAGAAGCTTAAAATTTGTGTTTTCCTCATCAAAAAGTAAGTAATTTTTATTAAATTTGTAAGGCATTGTGAAAATTTTCTTAATCAAATATCAAAATTCAGATTTATATGATTAAAGTATATACCTCAAGCTAATATGTGCTATAATTAGTTTTGCTAAATAACTGTTTAATTCCCTGATTTTTTTTATGAAATTGCAAATGGCTATTGAGGGAGGCTTGACCCAGATGATATAAGGGAGGTTTGGCCCATGGGTCAAGCCTCCCTTATATATTTCTTTGTTATTGTGGACTGAAAATATTAATTAATCTATTATTTAATTGTATAAAAATTAAAAAAAAAATGATTTTTGTTTTTAGCATGTACCATTCTTTTACCAAAACACAAGCTGTTGGGCATTACAGTGGATGGATGACATCCGAAAACTTTGAAGTGTTTTTAATACATTTTGCAAACTATACAAAATGTAGTACACAGAAAAAAGTTTTTATCATTTTTGATAATCATGAAAGTCATGTATCTCCCAAAGGTTTGCAATTCAGCAAAGATAATGGAATTGAACTCTTAACATTGCCACGGCATACAAGTCACAAATTGCAACCACTCGATCGATGTGTGTTTGGACCTTTTAAGGGTTTCTACAATGAAGCGTGCGATAACTTTATGGTGAGTAATCCAGGAAAACCAATTGGACTTTACGATATTGTTGAACTCATTGGAAAATCGTATCCACGGGCTTTCACCCCCACAAACATTCAAAAAGGATTCACTGTTACAGGAATATTTCCTTTTGATTCAGGGATTTTTACAGAGCAGATTTTATGGCCTGTAATGTGACAAACCGACCTGAACCAACCGATTCTCATGCAACACAAATTGGTCAACATGATATTCACAACCTTCCATGCAAACAGAATGTGCCAAGTTCTTCGCAAATTACTCCTTCCTGTACCTCTCAACCTAAAAATAATTTATCTCTTATTCTAGAAGATTATATTCCTCATAGTAGTAGTTCACAAGTCACTTATTCTACTAGGCTCACCTGTCAGCCAGAAATTGAAAAATCTGTATCTTTGACCCCGGAACAGATTCGACCTTTCCCGAAAGCTGGACCACGAAAACATAATTATAAAAGAAAACAAGCAAAGTCTCGAATATTGACAGATACCCCAGTTGAAGAATAAATAGAAAATGAGCATGCATTGAGAGCATCAAAGAAACGACCTTCTGTTAAAGCTACTAAAACCAAAAGATTTTCTAAACGGAAATTTTTTAATCCGGTTGAAACCTCGAGTGATGAGGATGAAGAAATCTCTCATGTGTCAGACAGCAGTGAAGATGAGTTTGTAATATCAAAGTCAACGTCAGAAGGAGATTTTGTGCTGGTAAAATTTGTGAGTCCTAAAACTGGTAGGCCTAATACATCTCATTTCGTAGGAAGAATAATCAAAGAAAGTGGAGAGAGAGAGAGTTTCTTGTTACATTTTTATGCCGCACTGCTGAAACATATTACTTTATTTATCCAGAAGCGGAAAATATATCTGTTGTTTCAATGGATGATATGATGAAATTACCAAATCCAATATCAGCTGGAGGAACGGCAAGAGTTGCATTGCGTTTTTATTTTGACATTTCTGAGTATAAGTGCTGCTAACTATTCGTTATTATTTAACATTTCTAGCTTTTTTCAACAAAGCTTAATGGCAATGACTATTTTTAATTTAAGAGTTGTTTTAGTAGTGTGAACATGTTATATAATTTTTTCAATTTACACTTTAGAAATATTACTACTTCATCAACTATGACTTTTATTGTTATCACATTAATTTCATTGTCAAATTTTCTTAAATTTTAGGACTAGCTTAACTTTGTTCATAAATATTATAATATGTGAATATTGGTGGGTCAACCCTCCCATTGTGTGGGTCAAACCTCCCATATGTGGGGAGCCTTGACCCAAAAATTCTGCTTCAATAACATTCATTATTTCTCTTTTCTGTTGCAAAGTATTCAAAATTTTTACGTATGTTTTGATAATAGAATATATCAGGTATGAAATGGTGTACAAAGTTTTTTCTGGAAGTAAAATTTTATTCTCAATATATATTTTAATAAAAAATGGGTCAAGCCTCCCCAGTCTCCCCTAAGTCCGTATCTCAAAAACGGATCTAACGATTTTCTTGAAACTTGCTATATAAACACTCTATTAGATGTACTTTCGAATGATATAGTTGGTTAGTTCAGGAAAATTGATAGGCGTCCTGTATAAATTGCTCAATTTCAGGCCTCGCAAAGGCGTTCCTTTAAAAACGGCTGTACGGATTTTTTTCAAACTCGCAATATTAACTCCCTTTTAAATATCCTTTTGTACGTAATTATTGTTTTCCGGTCAATAGTTGAGTTTTGATAAAAGTTAGTATCTCAAAAACGCCTCTAACGATTTTCTTGAAATTTGTTATATAAATCTATTCCTTTCATGCATTACGTGGTTATTAGAAGGAAATTTATCTGAAAATATTTATAATTAACATTTTAAAAATTACTGAAAATAAAATTAAAGTTTTCAAAAACTTTTACTCAAATAATAAAATTAATGCAAACTATTTTCTAACAATATCTCCTCAGAATTTCGTAACATATCTGGAAAATGATTAATATATATATTATTATTTTTCTAATTATTATTTTTAATAACTTATTTGACGGATAGAGCAATTTTGTTACTTATTTAAATCAAAAATGCATATAAAATGTTTATAATGTGTGTAGTACTGGGTAATGGAAGTCGTGTGGCTGTTACAAACCAGATTTATTTTGGTAGGAAGTCTTCTGTCTAAATTGGAGATTCGTCAACCATGCATACGGTTATTATCCTGCGTAGCTACATCACATCTCTCTTTCATAAAATCAACAATTTAACACGAGTTTCTTAAGTTTCTCTTTCCACTTTTCGAATAATTATTTCTTAATATTTATTAAGTAATCCTTCAAATTTCGAGAAATTCTAATGGTTATTAATCAATACATTCAACCATTTTGTTACAAGGGGATGTCGTAAATTTTTAATCATTACTTACACATAAACAAGATATCTAGATAATAATTTTTTATGCATGCTGATTGACTCTTATATGCATAATATTGTAAATTATAACTATCAATAATAATTTGTTTAATTTTAGTACGCCGTAAATTAAAGTAAGCACGTTTTTGACCGAATTTGTTGAGTCATTTAATATGAAAAATCAAGAAACACTGGGTTGGTTGGTTTTTACGTCGCACTATTACTGCACAATGGTCAATTAGCGACGGTCTGGGACTAACACCTAGAGATGGTCCGGAGGCATGGCATCGCAATTTTGATCCTCCATGGAAGGGATATCTCACCCGCATCGGTGACCCACAGAGGTATAATTTTTGATGGGAACGTGGAGGACATTGCGGCCACGAGAGATTTTACGTGCATCAGCCAATATTAGTGTACACGACGGTCATTGGCCGGCTCGAGTACCAAACATGCAATCTTCTAATTACGAGCCCGACGCGCTACCGAGTGGGCTACCTCGGCCCCAAGAAACACTGGTAGAAATGTATATTTCTGAATGACCACTATTTAAAGACTCTTAAGAAAAGAAATTAAATTTAACCCTTTGCGAACGAGTGGTAGCAAATAACCGACCAAGTATTTTTTCCAAAATATCTGAAGACATTCTCCCAAACAAGTGAGGGCCGCGGTAGCCCAGTCGGTAGAGCACCGGCCTCGCAATTGACAGGTTGCGGGTTCGGTACTCGAGCCGGCCAAAGATCGTCGTGTACACTAATGGTGGCTGGTGCACGCAAAATCTGTCGTGGTGGCAATGTCCTCCATGTTCCCATCAAAAATTATACCTCTGGGGTCACCGAAGCGGGAGAGCCATCCCATCCGTGGAGGATCAAAATTGCGATGGCATGTCTCCGGACCACCTCTAGGGGTGAGTCCCAGACCGTCGCTAATTGCCCATCTGCGCAGCACTAGTGTGACGTAAAACCCAACCAACCAACCCAAACAAGTGCATTATTAATACAATAGGACTTTGCGTATTTGTATTTAACCCCTTAAATGCTAGTGGAGTGTATATACCCCAGTCACATTTGTTGTTTTGTTTTATGAGAGAAAAATTAAATAACTTAAATTTGTATACATACATTTATTTTATTAGGTAGAGTAACATTTTAAAGAAACCCAAATAGACGTTCAAAACAGGAGAATTTGTCTTCCTCAAAAGGTTACGTTTTTACCTGGACTGCGTTATAATAATAATCGCAACTTCACCAGGCCCACCAGTGGCTGAGCGGTCCTCAGCTCAGAGTTGGTAGACGTGAGGTGCCGGAATTGATCCCAGGTTCCGCTTGTTAGACTAGCCGTTCACAGTTTTCGGTGGTTTTCTCCGAAACTTGCGTAAATACGGGCTACGTTTCCTTAGAAAGACTCTCACGGAGGGCACTCCCCTTCAGGCTTAGATCCCTAGTGCAGTCAATCGGTCCTACTCCCAAAACACAAACACAAACACGCAACATCACCATAACCTTAAGTACATATGAAGGAGCAGAAATCCACCTGGCTATTTTGCATTGATGACAATATGCTTAATATTAACGATCATCAATATGGTAATCTGGCTCATTAATTTTTAGCACTATAAAAACACGGTTGTAATTTTAGTTTTTTTTTTTTTTAATATTTCTCTGATGACACTTGAAAGAAATTACTTGACTTACACATTTTAACAAATTTCTATTATTTGAGAACATTCTTAAGAAACTAATTCACACATTGTTTAATTCGGAATTTCTCTGAGAAAATTAGCTGACTTCAAAATCAACTAAATATAGAAACGGAATAATTAAGTCTTTCTGCTTTTAACAATAAAAGGAAAATGTTCTTTTTAAGAGACCTAATTAAAAGAAGTATGTTACTTTTTTGGAAATTATTCATTAATTTATTTTTAGAACAGTCATTTAAAAGTCATGCAATTTTTTATTCTTTTAAAGAAGAACATTTCTACTATTTAAACTCAATTATATAGAAAGCTTTATTTATTTATTTATTTATGTATTTATTTATTTTTTTTTTAATTAGAGAATAATAATAATTTTGAATTATATAAGTATAAAACTTGTGGTAATTAAAAACTAATTTAATACATAATGTAAATATACTACTACGATAATTTTGCATTCACTAAATTGAGCAAAAAGCGATCATTGTCAATTACGTCTACATGTTTTATGTTACGCTTCTTAATTTATAATTTATTTTCGTATGTCATTGCATAATTCCCATTTTTATAACGAAACTGTAACTTATAAAAAATATTAGTCGTTAACTTGTAACAAAATAGTAAATTCCATATTAATAAATTCTCTGTAAATAATTTTTATACAGTCCACAAAAATAGAAAATAAAATAAAATGAATGCAATAAATTATTTCATTATTCGTTCTTTTACTTATTAATTGCATGATTATATAATAAGTGAGTTGAAAGCTCAGTTTCAAAAATCAAGAAGACATTTTTTTTTACTTTTTTTTTTTTTTTTTTTTACCTTAGAGAAAGTACTGTTTTTGGGTGAAATTTTGGAAATTGAGTTTTTGTTCTACTTACACGTTTCAAGGTCCCCTGAATCCTAAAATCATGTTTTCAGCGGTTGGTCTGTGTGTCTGTGTGTGTGTGTGTCACTATCTGTTATCAACCTATCTTAAGAACAGCAGAAAGTCCAAACTTGGTATTCTAAATATGTATCATATAGGGATGCTACATTAAGCTTTACGTTGCGATCAAACAAATGATTCGTGTACAGGGACACTCAAGAGAATTCAAATACATTGCGTCTACGAGGAAATTGAAGGAAATTAGAGTTTAACATCTGTAGACTGCACTAAACAAAATGAAACGAATATATATTTTTTATATGTATAAAAACATGTTTCATGTAGAATATAGTACGGAAATCATTCACTTTTCGTTTACAGGGCTACACAAAAAATTACGTTACACTACAACATTCCTTGAAAATTGATGGAATTGTATTTCATGTTGTGCCGTGTGTTATTAATATAGGATTATATTTATGTGCACAATGTGAGGTGTACATAACCTTCAGAAGATATACCGGCTGCTAATATTTAAGTCATAACAGGCTTTTATCATTGTTAGTGAAAGTGCTTTACTATATTATTATACCATATCCAGGAAAGCTGCTCAGGAGTTAAAATTGATTCCTCATAGCCATATGGTAAACAGTGTATTTTTTTAAACCTGAATATTCATAACTTTTTTTTTTTTTTTTTTTTTTTTGTATATAGGGTAGGTGCTCTAGTGATTGGCATGCTCCAGAAATTATTAATAAATAAGAAAAATAATAAAATCATATATTTTACTTATAATAATTTTAGCATTTTATGTCATACACTGAAGCATAGGGTGCTAATAACTGGTAAAATGAATAACTAGCAGTGTCAAACAGTGGAACATAGGCAGTTAATTACTGATAAAATGAAAAACTGGCAGTGTCAATTGCTGGAACATTGAGTGGGTGTCAAACAAAAATTCATAAAAAAAAATAATTGTTATCAAATCTATTTATTTTAACATATATGTGGTTCTGAATCTCTTTCATACCCTATGTACTAACTTAAAATTTATAAAAATATTTTCTGATGGCTAGAACATTAAAAACATCAGAGATTGCTCTAAAAATGCCAATCACTGGTGCACTTACCCTATACACTTTTTAAGGCTTCCTGAATACGACGTCAAATTTTTAACGTTTGGTCTTTAACTGTGTCTCTTAGAGTAAATTAAAAACAAATAATTTCATGCGATCCAAATGTTGTAATTTGAAGTTACGTTTGTTACTAGAAAAGTTTGATCAAGTTTGATAAGTTTCAAGGAATGCTGCGTGTGAAAATTGTCTGAAAATTTTTAAATGAACATTTGAATTTAAATAACAGATTTGAATTATGTATAAATGTAGATATATTAATGAAACGGGGGGTTGAGAAGGCGGTAATTGAGAAGGCGGTCTCCCTCATACAGAACTTGTTCTAAAATATAGCTATTCTGAAGCTTAATTTGAATCGTTTTAACATTAGTTTACATAACAGTACTCGTTATCTTACCCCTTAATATCCAATCTTTATTTTTAGTATTAATATTTAAGGTAAAAAAAGTCGTGTGAATGGCACACTAGATTATTTGTTTACTATCTATAAAGTCAAATAATTAATTTTAATTTAACTGGTATTAATATATATATATATATATATATATATATATATATATATATATATATATATAAATGTCATATTTAATTTATTTTAATTAATTAATTAATTAATTAATTTTTGTTTTTAGGCAAAACCTGCCAAAAATATGTAAAGCCTAAAAAAGAAAATTGGAAATCCTTTCTTTTCAATAAAGGTTAATACAATCAATATAATAATCAGTATTTTAACTCTTCAATTTTTCATTGTTCTGCCCTTCTATAATTTCACAAAATAATGTGCAACACGTGACGAATATGACAATAACGGAATAGATAGTACAAAAGAGAACACAAAATATTATTATTTTGCTTTATAAAAACAGTTTAGATTTTTCTCATGTCTGAAATTTTGATTGTAGAATATAATTTAATTCCATCGAAATGAAAATTTAGTTTTCAGGAAACAAAAATTTTTATATATAATATGTGAGGATACATTTTTATGATGATATAACTTCAGATGATATATGTCTATATATGTATGTACGTATATATAGCAGAAACGCATGAAACTTTTGCCATTGTAAAAGCTTTCTTTCTTACACATGTAAATTAATATTTTGAATTTCTCCTAATTGAGTCCACTAAACATATCCATCTGTTTTGTATACATTTATTTGTTCTATATTACTTTCTCCTGTTTATATACGAAGGAAATACTGGGTTCGCTGAAATTTTTGAATGCTAGTTTTCGAGGGATTTACAGGTTTCGATAAGTCCTGAAAACGACTTGACTAGTTTTAACAAAAGGTCTGTCTGCCCGTATCACACATTTTGTGGATGCTGTATCTCACAAACCAATGAACGAAATTTAACTAAACTTGGTATTTAGTTGGACCCTGACACAAAATGGTGCTGATTAGATTTGGAAATCAATCACTCAACAGGTGGCGCTGTGATTGTATTTTATTTCTAAATATTTACCATGGCAATATAGGAAAAAATTTCGTATAAATGTATATAATGTGAGTTATTTTTAACGTGTGATTGTAGAATTAATATGAATTATTGATAACAGTAGTACGAAACTAGTAAAAGAAATTTGTGCGTGTAGGAGCATCGCTACTTCCCTGGGGGGGGGAGTAGCCCCCCGTGGGTGTAAATTTTCAATATACACTGTAAAAAACATTCCAGCACTTTCCTTGGAAATTTTGGTCAGCTAATGTGCCCAATATTTACCAGTAATGTTCCTTGAAAACATCAGTAACATTCAAATACACACACATTCAAAATAATACTATACATTCCTGAAATCAGGAACGTTTCATCGATAAAAACCTGTTATTCTCAGGAACCTGCCTCACACTTACTAAAATCAGGAACCTATATGATGTATAAGAATAACGTTACTGAATTTTTTTACAGTGTAGGTACCCGTCGAAAGAACTCGTCAATATGTTTAAAATGAATGGTTGAACCATGGATCTGTGATAATTTAAAACAAATATATACATTTTTTTTTTGTTTCTTTTAACGGAAAAAAAAGTAGTGTTGTATTTGGTATAGGTATTTAGTGTTGTAATTCTATGAGATAAAAATCATCTGCGTTCATCATGGGAAACAATTTTAATAAATATAATTTTAGTAAATAATTTGTACAGTATAGATTTTTGTAAAATTATATAGAAGAAAGTCTTGTGATGACCCCAACGTACTAAAATCTTCAAATAAACTTCGTAAATCCATAATCAGATGTTTGAATCTGTGGTTTTTTTTTACATAATAATTAATAAAAGCACTTTTTTGTAGCACTTTTTTGTATCACTATTTTGTATTATGCGCTGTCACTTGCATAAATTTTCCGTTTGTTGTGATAGAATTAATTATATGTATTTGCATGTGTATTTGCTTATATTGATAGATTTAATAGATTTTTTTTTTTTTTTTTATTGTGATAAATTTCAGTTAAAAGCCATTGGTATTGCTATTGAAAATAGATTTATATAACAATAAGGAAAACTGTACAGATTAAAGATTAAAAAAAACAAAACTTCGTATATAGAATTTACGTTAAAGAAAAATAAGTTTGAGTAAATTTCTGCGTTCAGTCAACCATGCATTATATTGTAACGGAAATTTTCCATATAAAGAAAAACATACATTTTCATTTCGTAAATTAAAATTAAAATAGTTGATGAGCAAATGATTCTGTGATTGTTAACGCGTGTGAATACTTTTTATTTTATTTTATTTATTTATTTTGCTGGAAACAATAAATTAATTTCACTTTTTTTTTTTCAAAATATTTGTTTGAAGTAAACCAGTTTTAAAGCAAGTAAGGATTCATCGCTAAATACGTCATTATAATTATTGTTCCCGCGTCTATTGAGAATGTGCTAAACTAAAGTATAAACGTGTAGATTCTTACATAGCGTGGCTACTCAAATCTATTTCTATGCAGAGGGAAAGGTAACGTGACTCATTCTTCTGTAAACAATTTGTTTTGGGACGCTTTTTGTTATAGAGGTCATTAATAAATAAATAAATAAATAAATAAATAATTTCCGTTGTCTGTCAAAATTGACCAAATATTTCATAACGTTGAATTTGTCTACACCGAGAAAAAAAATATATATATACCGCCTTCATCTATAATGAATAAGTGGTCATTTTCTAAATCCCTTAACCAGAAATATAGATTTCCGAGCTATGCTCATAAGGCACGCCAATAAACTGCATAGACGAAATTATCGAGACTTTCTAGTCTACACATTTCTAGATGGTGAAACAATATTCTGATTATTATAAATATTCAGAATTTTTTGTATTGCGAGAAATTCTCGCATGACTTTCTAGAATTTGTAATAGACCAAGATTATATAGTTGATGAAACCCGCCTCTCGTATTCTCATTTATATGTAGAGATTTTTAAATAACTTTGCCTTCGATAATATATGTGAGCGCTCTAGAATCCTTGTAGGGGTTTCTAGAGCTCGCTACCATTACAGAATTTTTTCTCAGTGTATGGACCCCGCTATATAAGATCATCTTTTTAGATAACCTATAGTTGTAGTTAGGTAAAAATTTCACTAGTTTAAAACTGCTTTGAAATTTTAAATGTAAATGCTCAAAAGATTTAAAATTTATAAAAAGAGAATTCCCAATTATTAAACTGGTGACTTTATACACATTTGCCAACTTTTACGCTTCTTGGTTAGCAGTTTCCACTGATTTAATAAAATAAAAATTTCTGTAAAAAATTTTCGGTAGCAGAAATTCTCGTAAAATTCGGCAACTAGGCATCATATAAGGAAAACATAAGAAAAGTTTTAAAAGAGTTTTAAAAATAATGCTTATTTGTTCGTCTTAAAGTACGTTGCAAAAAATATCATTACGAATTAATTTTCTAAATTAAATGAAAAAAAAATAAATAAATAAATAAATGTTTCTTAAGACAAACATGAAAGTAAACATAAGGTAGGTGAGATAAAGGTGGCTAACAGTTAAGCTTTGAGAATTTTTTATAATTTTCTGGTTGAGTGTATGTAGCTGGATTTTTTACTTCTCTTATCTCTATACATATCAAATATACTTTTCTTTGTAAAATGTAATTTAGACATTTTTATAATACTATTTCAAAATTGTAGCTTGTGAATTACCTTTGGTGCATAGTACTCTAAATGTGGTCACATATTGAAAGAACTTTTAAAATGTGCTTAAAACGCTCCTTTATTATTTTTCGAATTTTTATTCTTATTCATCGCATTTTTTGACACAAAAAGATTTTCATCCATGTGGTGCCTGCTTTTTCGCACCTGGTTCTTTTCTTTCGGTAAATTCATTTCGAGACACATCAAGACACTGATCACACTTGGTTTACTTTTAAACGTATATTTACTTACGGCACAAACATAAAATACATAACGAATACAGAAATTAACATCAAGTAAAGTATTTTCTAAAAAACATGTAGAATGGAACGTTAGTCCATCTTGATTCACATACGCACACACACTGTTGCCACACTTTCGTACCAAACTTTTTAGTTCTTGTTTTTTAATACTCTCGAAATCAGAGGTGCGGCGTTCACACCTTCCCTCCAGTTTCACTTGAGGGACAATGCCCTTCACAGTGAAACTACTAACCAAAATTTGTGGATAATTTATATAACTGTTCATGAAAGTCTAATTGTCCTTTTAAATTGTTAATTATGGTTTCATCTTTAAATAAATGTTCATGAAAGTTTAATTGTCCTTTTAAATTCTTAATTATTGTCTCATCTTTGACCTAATATCCGATGTTCCATCAAGAGCAATAACATTTATATTTCACTTAATATTTAAATATTTTCTATGGTATAAAATAAGTAACATTTAAACACATAATAGAAATAAAATATATATATAATATATATGAATAAACATTTATCCTGACATGGATTTTCTTATGCACTTTAAATAATCTTAATGAATTAATATACTTGAATATAAGAAACAAAATAAACACACACACATATATATATATGTAATAACAAATACAATATTGAACTAACTTATGACTTTATTCATGAATGCGTGATAAAGCATCTGCAATAGTATTACTGCTTCCTGGCTTATGAGCAATAGTCACTTGATAGCGAGATAGAGCCAATGCCCATCTTTGTAATCTGGCGTTCTTAGGAACTGTTTCTGTCAAATATTTTAAAGGGTTATGGTCCGTGTGTAAGATAATAGTGGCTCCATAAGTCCACATTTCGAATTTACCTAATGCCCATATTACAGCATAAGCTTCCCTTTCAATAGTGCTCCACTTTGATTGAGCAGGGGTCAGTTTTTGGCTTGCAAAAGTTATTGGTTTCAGTTTATTCTGCTCATCTCTCTGCATTAGACAGGCTCCAATTCCGGTCACTGAAGCATCAGTATCGATTTCAAAAGGTTTCGACATATCAGGTGTATACAGAGATGTTATAGAGCACAAACAATTATTTAACGAATTAAATGCGCTTTCGGCTTCTTCTGACCATGGAAGGTCGTTTGGCACAGTTTTTCGAGTTAAGTCCGTTAAAGGTTTTGCTATATTGGCATACCGAGGCACATAGTCTCTGTAATAGTTAAATAATCCTAGGAGTGACTTCAATGTTTTCTTAGTTTTAGGGGCTTTCAAATCTTTAATAACTGATATCTTGTCCGGATCTGGGCCGTGCTCTCCTGAGCCCACGACATGTCCTAAATATTTTACTTTGGACATCGCAAACGAGCATTTCTTTAAATTTGCCGAAAAATTCAATTTTTTCAGAGTTTCTAAAATGGATTTAATATGATTAAGATGATCTTCCCAGTTTGAAGAAAATATGATAATATCATCAAGAAAACTTTCGGCGTAGTCACTATGAGGTCGTAATACTTGATTCATTATTCTTTGGAATGTTGCTGGTGCTCCAGATAACCCAAATGGCATCACCTTCCACTGATACTGACCCTTTGGAGATACAAAACTGGTTAATTCTCGGCTTTGCTCTGCTAAGGGTATTTCCCAATATCCCTTAAGGATATCTAAAGTTGTCAAGTAACGAGCTCCACCAGCTTTAAATCTAAGATTTTCTGAATTCTGCATAGGAAAAGGTGGAATTTTACTAACTGAGTTCAGCTCTCTGTAGTCCACGCAAAGTCGGACAGTTCCATCTTTCTTGGCTACACATACCAATGGATATGCTATTTCTGCTGAAGAGGGTTCTATTAGGTCTTTTTCCAATAATTCTGCTATCTGTTTTTCTATATTAGATCTTAATGTTTCTGGAACTTTATAAAGATGAGGTTGTTTCCTCTCTACTCCAGACTTTAACTGGATAACATGTGGCGGAACTTTGGCTTTCCAAAATTCCCCATCAAATATTGTTAAATATTCTTTAATTAGATTCAACAGCTGTTTATGTTGCTTTGCTGATATCGAATATGATTTTATACCAGCTTTTTGTTCTTCATCTGTTATTTGCCGTGATTCTACGGGCGCATGTTGTATATCTCCAAACTCTTCATCTGTTTCGTAAATAATTCCTACAGCTCTGACAGGTTGAATATATTTACGCAATTTATTTTGATGAAGATGTCGAACACTTCCATCAGGTAGTTTGACATAAAAAGAATGTGGAGACTTCTTTTCTACTATTTCTCCTGGTCCTTTCCATTTTGAACAAAGACGATTTGTTGAATCAGGGATTAACACTACAACTTCATCCCCAACAGAAAATTCGGTATCTTTTGACCGTAAATTATGATAATGTACATATTTCTGCTGCTGTTCTTGAGCTATGCTATCCGCATACTGTGCCGCGTCTTCTAAACGTTTCCGGAGTTTCAACAGGTAGTCAGCTACAGATTCTCCAATCCCTTGAGGAAGTACGACTTCATCTTCCCAACTTGATTTGAGGATGGCTAGAGGTCCTACAGGTGATCGCCCATGAACTAGTAGGAATGGGGCAACACCCGTTGTAGCGTTAGGCACTTCTCTGTATGCCCATAACAAGAATGGCAACTGTTTATCCCAGCCTCGACCTTGTGAATTAATTGCATGATGTAGCATGGATTTCATAGTTCCTATCCATCTTTCAACCAAACCATTCGATTGTGGATAACCTGGAGTGGAAAATTTAGGAACACATCCTAAACGTTTTAAAAATTCTTTTGTCAGCTGTGCGGCAAAATTTCTTCCGTTATCCATTGCAATTACTCGAGGAATTCCAGTTCGTACAAATATTTCTATAAATGCATCACAGGCTGCCTTTGCTGTTAAAGACTTCAGAGGTATTGCTTCCGGCCAACGACTATGCTGGTCCATAACGCACAGTACATACTGATGGCCACGTGATGACTTTGGCTCTATTGGGCCTAAAATATCGGCATTAACCACTTGAAATGGGAGTTCTGGCCTTCCAACAGACTCGATAGGTGTTCTATCGTTTATTTTTCCTTTCCTGCGCATTTGACAATCATGACACGAAGCACATAATTGTTTAACTTCTTTTGGCATTTCTTCCCACCAGAAAGACATTGCAATTCTGTCTCTGGTCTTCTTAGCTGCCAGATGTCCACCAGTAGGAGTTTCATGAGCTAATTTCAAAATGTCCTTTCTTCTGCTTGCCGGTACGACCAATTGAATATATTTCTGTCCGCCTACTTTACCCATATGATATAATAAACCTCTTTCAATCCAGTAACCATTTTTATATTGTCTAGCTTCTTCGAAGCACCTTTTCAATGTAGGACAGGCTAACTGCTCATCCCTAAACACTTGTGCTTGTGGAACAGGGATATTTTCATTTCTTTCATCCTTACTATCGGTTTCGGTCAATGTCTGTTTAACTACTGAGTTATTAAAGACTTTGGTTTCTGGATGATGCGACTCGCTGTTGTTCAGCTTTGCCTTTCGAATAGTCTCGTGACTTTCTCCCTCCATACCGAACATACACTTTTCATTATCTTCTGTGAGTGGGGTACTAATTGCCTCATCCCCAAGATAATTGTCGTTTGAATTATTCTCAGGTACACTGAACAAGGATTGTTCACCGACTTCATTTATTGTGATTACTTCAACCTCTTCTTCTGAAGAATAGTTTCCGGGAGACCTTCCCTCCACTTTGAACAAGGACGGTTCATTGTTTTCTTCCACTGGGGTGATATTAACCTCAACCCCTGAATTTCCAGGATTTCTTCCTTTCACATGGAACAAGGATTGTTCATCGACTTCTTTCTTCGGGATATTCACTTTATCCCCTAAAGAAATGTTTTCGGGAGACCTTCCCTCCACACTGAACAAGGATTGTTCATCGACTTCTTTCTTCGGGATATTCATTTTATCCCCTAAAGAAATGTTTTCGGGAGACCTTCCCTCCACACTGAACAAGGATTGTTCATTAGCTTCTTTTACTGAAGTGATTCCTGTATCATCTCCCAAATAAGAACGCTTTTGTTCCTTCAACCATTCATATACCCTGGGAGTGATTAAAGCTTCCTCATGCAGCCCTTCTACTACTGCAGCATGCACTTGAACATATGGAATGATTTCTTCATCTGTATGAAGACTTAGCGGAACTGACACAAGTTGTGCTTCCACTGGATTACCTATAGCAGGTCTCAAAAGAATTTTCCCACTTGACTGTAAGTGTTCCCCAGGTACAACTGATTTTCGTAGTACGGTGATTTCTGCACCACTGTCCACGATGCCTTGAAATTTTTGGCCTCCGATTCCTAAATCCACTTTCAGAAGCTCGCCATCTTTCTCGTTGACTGGAAATTCCCACTCGAAACAAGCGCTATTTAGATTAACACTGACCTTATTAAGGCCCTTACTTTCTTGACTCTTTTTGTTTGTTTTCACGTAAGATGTACTTGCTGAATTCAATTTGGGGCAAGATTTTTTCATATGGCCTTCCTTTCCACACAAATAGCAGGAGAATTTCGAACGAATGTCTCTTTGTTCTTGCTGTGGCTTAGTAAAAACCTTTTTTTCATCTCTATTGTTATTTCCGAAATTCGCCCCTTTGGATGGAAGATTCCAATTTTCTTTATGAGAAATTTCTTTCGTTTTTTTATTGAAAGTCATTTTGACATTTTCATAATCATCTAATTTACTGGAAATAATATCAGATGACTTAAACAATGACCATTCATCGATGAAATGTTCTTTAATTTCTGGAGGTACTTTCCTTTTAATTTGATCTGTAATAATCAAATCATATAATTCTTCAAATGTGTTAACTTCTAATCCCCGAATCCATTCAGTAAAATAGTTTTTCAATTCGTAAGCAAAATCTCTCCATGTGATATCAGCTTTTTTAGTATGCTTATTGAAAAGTTGTCGAAATCTTTCAGGAGTAAGTTTATATCTCTTTAACAATAACTCTTTTACTTTTCCGTAATCATTCGTGATTTCTTCGTCTTCCCGAGCTATAACTTCCGCGATTTCGTATGGCAGTAGCCCAATGAGATGAGAAACCCAATCATCTCTTTTAATTTCGGCGCGTTTTGCCTGCCGCTCAAAAAGAACTAAATACAGGCTAATTTCGCATGTTTTAGGATCAAATTTTTGTAAGATGTTATGTAATTTTACGCGCGTTTTCTCAGAAGTTTCATTTATAATTCCTTTCTTCTCAAGTTCTATTCTTGCATTTTCCAACCGCATTTTTTCCAATTCTATTTCTTCTCTTCTTAGGCGTTCCTCCATCTCTTCTTTTCTCTTACGTTCCTCTATTTCTTCCCTTCTTATGCGTTCCTCCATCTCTTCTTTTCTCTTACGTTCCTCTATTTCTTCCCTTCTTATGCGTTCCTCCATCTCTTCTTTCCTCTTCCGTGCTTCAAGTACGTTCGCTAACGTTTCTTTAACAAATTCTTCATCGTAATTCTTTGAAGCCAAAATAGCATCTCTTAACTCATATAACTTTAAATGTTGAGTTCCTTCCACTCCAAGCTCAGTAGCAACTTCTTGCAAATCTTTTTTATTCCCTTTACCCAAAAATGCCATCTTCGGATGGATGAAATAAAATCAAGTTCAAATTTTCCTTAAGAACGCCAGATTTGACATCTTATTTTTTATCTTAAACAACATTTTCCCCCAAATTAAATAAAATAATCATTAAGTCGGAATGCATACATAAAAGGAGAAAAAAAAAATAATATGTATCGAAATAACAAATAAAAAAAAAATGTTTACACAATCAACTCTTTCATTAAATAAATCAGAATATACTTTATTACATAACCAGCTTTCAATAAATTAGAAATAATGTTGCCATAGCAACACAATCAACTCTTTCATTAAATAAATCAGAATATACTTTATTGCATAACCAGCTTTCAATAAATTAGAAATAATGTTGCCATAGCAACCTTTAATCAAACTTAATTTTAAACAGAAAAAAAAAAAAAAACAATTTCCGATTCATTCCTCAAAGTAAAAAAAATAAACAAAACCGGACGTTCACAAGAATAATTCACTAGTTTTCTTTTTACTGAGATATTTCATTAATATTCCCATAATAATAAAGATAAATAAATATAAATAATTATCAAGGTCTAACAAATACACAATCATTCAATAAAACAGAACAAATAAATCAAAACAGAACTCTCTCTCTTTTTTTTTTTTTTATCTGCCTTAATGAAATCTTATTTATTCTAAATCACGTGATGAATAAAAAGAACACACAGAAATTAATCACAATTATCTTGAATAGCATAAAAACATATTCTTTTCATCATTCTTTTTACTATTTTCCGGCTTTTTAAATACAAATAAACAAATATATTTCTATTTTTCATTTTTCAAACACTAGAATTATTATTATTTCAACATTACGAAATATTCAATTTTCATTTACATACTCTTTACCTTGTTGGAATACAAAATCGGAACAAAATATCTAAATGCTTAATCCGAATTATTTAATATGAAACTTATACAAAATATGACTCTTGATGGAACATAAAAAAAAACATACCTTTTTTTTTTTTTCATCACTATCATGACATAATCCATACGAGTACTAGCTATATCACATATGCTTGTCGACTGCGCCAATTGTGGTGCCTGCTTTTTCGCACCTGGTTCTTTTCTTTCGGTAAATTCATTTCGAGACACATCAAGACACTGATCACACTTGGTTTACTTTTAAACGTATATTTACTTACGGCACAAACATAAAATACATAACGAATACAGAAATTAACATCAAGTAAAGTATTTTCTAAAAAACATGTAGAATGGAACGTTAGTCCATCTTGATTCACATACGCACACACACTGTTGCCACACTTTCGTACCAAACTTTTAAGTTCTTGTTTTTTAATACTCTCGAAATCAGAGGTGCGGCGTTCACAATCCACTTTTTGTGTAAAGGGGTTCAGGGTTTCTATTATGGGATTCATTGACTTTTTTTGGGAGATCTCTGGTATTCTCAATAATGTGGAAATTGTTGGAGAAAAAAATGATAATTTTTTTCGCATATTTAAGCAGAAAATTTTGAAGTTACCCTTATTGCATTAATTTGTGTGTTTGTTTGCTAAGTTTCGCACAATGTCCCAAGCAACGAGATATATAAAGTAGAGTGATAAATGGCAACCCTTGAAAAGGTCTAAGATGAGTCATGGGACATGCTCTCCTTGCACCTGCGTATTCGGTGGTTCCCTTGGTAACAGCTTATTTTCAGTAAATTTCTATGGCAACAATTTGGAGATTGTTCTTCGCTTAAGTCATACCTCTAATGTTTTTGTTTACTTACGTAGTTTAATATTCTTTTGTTCTAAATCATTTTGATTTTGATTTTACTTCTTTTTTATTTCGTGTAGTTGAACTTTAATCGACAAAATGCTTAAAAATAGTTGAAAAATTATTATTTGTTGTTAAATTTAGCTCTTTAAAAGTTTAAATTTTCTTTTATAAACACTTTTAAACTTTGTTGGGAACGATGAAAAAAAGGTATTTTATTATTTACTAGCCGGGCTTTGCCCGCCTAGCTGGGCAGACCCTCTACAACAAATAGAAGAGAAAACTTCGCTGCTTTTTACAGTGTAGATCATGTGACAAACAACACGTGAATTACTACACACTGTCATCCAGTACCCATTTTGTATTGGCATTTGCAATACATAGTACATTTACTACATTTGCAATAAATAATAATATATATACCATTGCAATAAATAAATTATAATATATATATATACAATACATAGTATGATATGATATACAATACAAAAATGATATGTGTAAAACATATATGTACAATATATAAATATGGTATGTACATTTGCAATAAATAATAATATATATATAATACGCAGTAGGATATGATATACAACACAAAAAAATATGTGCAATGCATTTATATACAATATATAAATACAGTATCAAATGTATGTATGCGTAAAAACCATATTTACATTGAAAAATAAAAGTTGAAGTTATATAATAAATAAACACTTTTAATTAAAAAATAATCAAGCACAATTTCAAAAGATATTTACCCTTCATAATATTTGTCCTTGGAGAGCCTCTGGGTATACAATATTGATGGTCTTTCTGTTCGGAGCTAAAATATAAAGATTTTCCTTATTTCCAACTCGAGAGCATCCAACATACAATTGTCCATGCGAGAAACATGGATTTTGTAAATTAAGTCCAACAGTTTTTAGAGACTGTCCTTGTGCTTTATTTATTGTCATTGCAAAACACAAACGAATGGGGAACTGAATGCGTTTAAAGTTAAATGGTACATCTGAAGGTATAATGGGTATTTTCGGTATGAAGACGTCTTGACCAGCACAGAATCCTGTCGTAACCGTGGCTTTAATAACATTTGGCAATAATTCCTTAATAATTAATCTAGTTCCGTTACACAATGAAGGTGGATCTAAATTTCTTAGAAGCATGATGGGTGCGCCAACTTTGAGTTGTAATATATGTGATGGTACTCCAGGTAATTCAAGCGAGTTCAAGAACTCAGTTGGATAATGGATAACTTGATCTCTATCGCATGTTGTGTCAATAGACTTGTAAATATGCATTTTACCTGGTAATTGTAATAGCAGTTGCTGGTTGGTGGAATTTACAGCATCGTTGGTTGCAGCAAGTATGGCTCGTTCACTCAGCCAAGTAGGGTTTGCAAAGTCCTGAGCTAAATTTGGAAAAACTGCTCGTTTCAGTTCTTCTTAGGTCTGTACAGCTCTTCCAATATTTTCAACTGATATGAAACCATCTTAATTGCAAATAATAGTGCCATTACCAATCTTTAGAAGTATATCAGAAAAGTCTTGCGATGAAGGATCTGTATTAAGATAAACTCTCATATTCGTTGTTAATTTTAGCCTTTTTATGCTATCCCAAATATAAGAAGATTTTATACATGCCTTTATTTCATCAGCACTTGTTCCTCTGGGAATAACTGACAATGTTTGTCGAAAATCACCAGATAATACCAATACGATACCTCCCATTATTATGTTGCTGCGTCTGAGATCTCTTAAAGTGATATCTAAGGCTTCAAATGCAGCTTTATGAGACATGGTACACTCATCCCATATAATAAGCTTGCATTTCTGAAGGAATTTCGCCTTATTTTATCCCCTCGATATATTGCTAGTAGGTGTCTCTGAAATTGCTAGATTCAGAGGTAATTTAAAGGCAGAATGAGGTGTTGTACCTCCCGTCAAGAGCGCAGCTGCAATACCGGATGAAGCAACAGCCAAAGCAATTTTTATTTCTGAAACGTACTTTGGCCAAAAGTAGGTTAATGAGAAACGTTTTTCCTGTACCACCAGGAGCATCCAAGAAAAATATACCGCCATTCTGTGTACAAACTGCTGTCATAATTTTTTCATATGCTTCTTTTTGATCCGGAACCAGTTTTGATTCATTTTGTTCTAAATATTGTGCAAGCTGTTCTCTGTTGTACTTTGATTCTCCGTGCAGTTCATTATGTAATACTGAGAATTGGTCTCGTGTACATTCTGGCAAGCCATAAGTTTCTAAACTACATCCGCCTAAAGATAGTATCTTGTCCTCAATCATGATTAGGATTTTATTGAAGATAGAATCAGTATAATTAAGATTTCTCTTATCCTGTTGAAGTCGAATTTCATGAAGTACATCTTCAGACATACTTTCTTTATGGTTATTCCATAACTGTAGAGGATTAGACATTGAGCATGTTAACAACATAATAGAAAAAAGGTTACGTAACATTTTTGATGACCGAGTTAAAGCTGCTTCTAGTAGAGTTATATTCCAGTGGTCATCATTTTGAAGAAGTCCTCTAAGTTGGCAAGCTTCTTTGTAGGTTGCGCAAACCGTGTCACCAACCGTTCTCAGATTTTTAAAAGAAGTTGTACCCTGAACTTCATGCAATAACAATCGCAGGTGAAAACACTCAGAATTGTTCGGGTGAATAGTATACACTCGTCCAAGAGCATCGCTGGAATGAATTCCTGGAGGACCTGCGCCACTGTTTGTCCTATTCTACGACGATTCCATTTCTTGATTGTGCTGTTCCATGTATAATATCTTGGCACTTGATGGTACAATAGTGTTCGTGCAAACTCGTCTTCTGAACACAACTCGAAAAAAGCTGTTAGTGTTGTTTGTGGAGGTATTCTTGCACGTTCAGCTGCATTTTCTGTATTCAAAAAGACTCTCTGTCCGTTTTCGAGATGGACACATAAGTGCATAACTGCTGGTTGGTGCTTGCGTATTGGAAAATCAAGTATTCTCCAAACAGCCTCATTACTACTTATATATCTCCCTATTTCATACTGACGAACCTCATCTTGATCATTTTCATTATTGGCTACTTCGTAAACAGCCATGTCCGCTCCTTTGTGCACATATTTGCAAATATACTTAATGGATTTAACAGAATTGCAGAATTCGACATTGATATGGGCAGTGAAATTTTTTGATAACAGTGGACAATATGGAACAATCCATGTATTATCAACCACAACGGATGAGCCTCGAATAGTCATGTTGGCTGTAAAACCACCGTCTTCTATACTTCGGCGTCGATACAATGGGTATCCATCTTGACCCGTTTGTGTTTCTTTTAAGAACTGACGTGGATATCTCTTCGTGCATTTTCCATTTTTCATGCAAGGAGAACGTGGATTAATATTTCCGCATGGACCATGTACCATCTGCGTTGTTACAACACTAAATAAGCTCGGGTCTTCATCCGGATTTGGAATTTCTGCACTGATAAAGCTATCAACTTTGTCAGCATGTAAAATATTTTCTAGCCATATTAAAATGTGAGCATGAGGAAGTCCCCGCTTTTGCCATTCTATGGTATATATAAAACACCTAACTTTACCAAAAATTTTTGCTTTTGTGATTAGATTCATGAAAACTTTTAGTTTTAAATGAAACACTCTAGCTAATAAATCGTGACGGTAGTGAGACTTCTGTCCAGAAAATAGTTCATCACTAATTTCTGACCAACATGGATTGCATGTAAAAGTTATGAAAAGGTCAGGACGGCCATAATTCCTAACGTATGCCATAGCATCCTGTGTACGTTCATGCATATACCGGGGATTACCAGTAAAGCTTGAAGGCAATATGACCAGTTGTCCAATGTCAGCAGTATTGCCATCATTGAGAATAGCATCCCTCAAATGAACATAATTTTTTACCCTCAGAGATTTCTCATTCATTCGAATATACCTGAGTCTTTCAGACTCAATTTTAGCAAACATGTCCACTACGAACTGTTGAAAAATTTGTTTTCCTCGCAAGAGTAAATTGAAATTTGAAGAACGGACCATCATTCTGAATGCATAAAAATCCATCGCTGAATTTTTTTTTCCAGTGAGCGTTCGTGTAGCTGGGTTAGTCTGAAATAGTGCAAAATGATATCCATCTTCTCCTCTTGGAAACAACATTGGATATTGTAAGGCATCGTAGGATCTGTGAGTTTCAGCAATCTTCTGAATAGTATGACTTCTAGTTTCTAGTATTATATCTCTGCTCCCACTTTGTTCTCCTGACATAATTATTGCAACTTCTGATGTCATTGGCGTGTTGAAACGTCTATCGTGCTCACCAGGTGGAGTTTTATCTGCTAAAATACGCAAAGATATTGTTGGTGTAATATTTTCCATAGCTAATTTAAAACTGGTGATGTAGCTGTTTTCTCGATGAAACATTTCTTGCAGCTGCAATACCAATTCAAATTTTGTATTTTGATTCTTTACGCAACGTTTTTCAGCTTGTAGAATGCTGTCTTCGACAAAATAAATCTGTAGAAACTTTGGTTGTTCTTTCCCTAAAGGTTGAAGGCTTCCCATTTTATGATATACCTGTCCTTGTATCTTGAATGTAGGCATGTATCATGGTTCTCGTATTTGCTTTGTTGTTCCAAAAGATGTCATTTGGAAACATGAATTATAAGCTCTTATGTTACACTGAAAATGCTTTGCATCTGAGGAATCTGTAGATAACAAAGTATGAAGCGGTTCTGGAGGGTCAGAGAGTGGTGGCAGTTGGATTTTACCTCCACTGCAACACATACCTGGACATTCATCTTTCCATTTCAAAGCTTGACAAAATGTGCAATCTGTAGTCATAGTACCAATTGTGCATGATGAATCTGAGGTGTAATCTATTAATGGATTATAAGAAAATGCTGCATTTTCTTTATCTCCCCAGTCAGTCCACCTAGATTGCACTCTTGAAATCCTATCACGCTCTAATCTTCCTTGTCTCTGTTCATCTGTCTCCATTTCTCTTGACTGGAATGTTGAAATTCTATTACGCTGTAATCTTCCTTGTCTCTGTTCATCTGTCTCAATTTCTCTTGATCGAAACGTTGAAATTCTATCACGATCCAATCTTTCTTGCCTCTGTTCATCTGTCTCCATTTCTCTTGACTGTAATGTTGAAATTCTATTACGCTGTAATCTTCCTTGTCTCTGTTCATCTGTCTCCATTTCTCTTGACTGGAATGTTGAAATTCTATTACGTTCTAATCTTTCTTGTCTCTGCTCATCTGTCTCAATTTCTCTTGATCGAAACGTTGAAATTCTATCACGATCCAGTCTTCCTTGTCTCTGTTCATCTGTCTCTATTTCTCTTGACTGTAATGTTGAAATTCTATTAAGCTGTAATCTTCCTTTTCTCTGTTCATCTGTCTCCATTTCTCTTGACTGGAATGTTGAAATTCTATTACGTTCTAATCTTTCTTGTCTCTGTTCATCTGTCTGTACTTCTCTTATCCTTCGATGTCTTTCTCGATCTTCAGTTCTTTTATTTCTCAGACTTTTTTTTTTCTTCGGGGGAGGCATTTTAGTAATTTATATTAAATTATAAACGATAAAATCGAAGTATTTATAAGAAGTGCGTATGAAAACGACATGCAGTCAATTAGAATGAAAGAACGTTTGTAAATAGAACACCGGGTTAAAACGCAAAAAGAAAAATATATATCTATATTAACCGTTGCTATGGGAGCAAACGATATTTCCCTTTGTAACGAATGTTTATTGTTCCACATATACAGCTGTCTTAAAAAAAATTATTCATTGCATTAATTAAATTAATAAAAAGTGAATAATATATAGAAAAACTGCACTATCATAAATTTTAACTAAAATAAATATTTAAAAGTTTAATCCATAATTATTTTAACTAAATTTAAAAATAAATAAGTTTAATTTAATTAATTAATCATAACTAACAAAAAAGTTATATAGCCGTTGCTTAGATACGCAGACGATTAAAAGAAAAGAATAAGTTAAAAAAAAAAAGCAGAAAAATCAACGGATAAATTCTAAAAAGATTAAAAAACTTAAATTCCACAATTCAAAAAATAATAAAAAGTATAATAGCTGTTGCTAGAGAAATTAATGGACAAAATCTAAAAATTTAATATGTTTAATTTTTTTCTATTGCATGCATACTACTATTTGATTTCAATAAATAAAATGAATTTAAAAAATAAATAAATAAAACTAAATAAAATAAAATAAAAGATTTCGCTTTTAAACGAATTTAAATAAATAATTAGTGTAATAGCCGTTGCTAAGATACGCAGACGATTGTAAGTTTAGGAAAATGAAACAAAATAAAATCAAAGAATAAAATCTAAAATAATATTAATAATAATAATAATAATTTAAAAAAATTAAATTCGAAGACCCCCAAAAAAATATAATAGCTGTTGCTAGGGGGATCAATGGACAAAAATCTAAAAATTTAATATGTTTAATTTTTCTACTGTATGTGTATAACTATTTGATTTCAATAAATATAATAAAAACGATTTCTTTCTCAAATGAATTTAAACAAATAAATAGTTTAATAGCCGTTGCTAAGATACGCAGACTTTTGAAACGAAACAAATTTCTGAAAAATAAAACATTGAAGCCAATATTTAAATTCGGAAAAACATTAATTTAAAAAATTCAAATTCGAAATTCGAAAAAATCTCGATGAGGTGCACACCTGCAGGGTCCCAGGTACCTATATGCCAAATTTGGAGGCTCTGCGATTAGTAGTGTGAGCACCAGAGCGCAGATACACACACAGACACACAGACACTTCTCTTTATTTATATAGACTAGCAGGCTACGCCCGCTTCGCTGGTAACTATATTTAAATGAATTTTCGAAAGAATTGAATTAATATTTATTCTTTTACACCACATTATAGACAAAAACTAAAAAAAAAAAAAAAAAAAAAGGAAAGAAAAAAAGAAACTGAAATTGCTAGAAACCTTGCTTCGGGTACCCGCTGTCTACGGCAGCTCTTTTCCCGCCCGCACTGCATCAGGTCTAGGTTTCCCATGCCTGCAGAAAGATCTTTTTCGGGCACTTCAATCTGGATATTTATCGACGACAGGGGGGGTGTGTCTGCTACTATTTAAGAACTACGATTTTAAATATGACTGTATCTCAGCATCTATTAAATATTTTAGCTTTGAACCATGTATTTTATAGCCCATGCTATTTACACTATGTTACGATTTGATTCCGACCAATGTAATAAAATAAAATAAAATAAAAAGTAGATTCATATATATATAAACAAATAAATTTTAATCATTTTAATCTTTTTTACTACGCATATACTACCATTTTTTCCGATAGATACTGTAAATAAAAAATAAAAAAAATCTGGTGTGACTCCACTCGACTTTCCGAACATTGGGTAATTAACAATTTTGTAGATAAAGTAAAGAAAAAGGAGTTGTTAAACAAATAAAAGAGAGAAAACCATAATAGAGTGTTTCAGTATTTTTCTCCATGTATTACACGATGTTTTATTTAACGTTACTGAACTTTGATCCCATAGATTATAAAATCTTTTTGTAAAAATATAGAACCGACTCCGAAATGAAACTACTATTCAAACAACTAAAAATGAAAGAAAATTGGCAGAAAATGGAACTGTCGATTGCGCCTAAAAGTATAAAATAATTTCCTTCGCCAAACAACCTATAACACTATAATTAATCATAACTTTTGAAGTCGGCGCAAAATAAAATGAAATTTAATTAGTTTTTAAAAGTTTGTCTTTAGATCGGTAGCAACAAATGCTGTTGCTCGAATGACCATTTTCACGTTTCCTTTATTATTTTATCACTGTATACAATTGGTCCATTAGTAGCATCTACATAGAACAGTGAACATTCTTCACAATGCGGTATTTATGTTTCTACGAAGTTAGATCATCCTTGATGGCTTTTGAATTTGGCGATAAAAACGTAAGGCAAAAATATACACGCAAGATGTATATTTTCATAATATATATATCGTACGATGTGTTGTTTCATATTCTTGATTACTCTCTTGATATACCTTATTAAAATAATCATGATACCCCAAAGAAATTAAATATGTTTGTCAGATAATTTTGCGATTTTTCGTTCACCAAGGACGTCAGATACCAGCATCTTCGCCAACTTTTGCTGCTTACGAAATCTTATTTGTTTTCTTGAATCAAAGTAGTTTTCGGCTGCGTTTTTCAGGTAACAATGTGAGACGTGTATTTTGAATAGGATTTGATTTTTGTATTGAATAAAAGTATCAATTTTTATTTAATTTTGCGCCGACTTCAAAAGTTATTATTAATTGTAGTGTTATAGGTTGTTTGGCGAAGGAAATTATTTTATACTTTTAGGCGCAATCGACAGTTCCATTTTCTGCCAATTTTCTTTCATTTTTAGTTGTTTGAATAGTAGTTTCATTTCGGAGTCGGTTCTATTTTTTTACAAAAAGATTTTATTTTTCTCTTTTCAGTGAAAACTTATTTATATAGCAGAGCAACAGAAGACGTTCGACGGAAGTTTCACAAATCACAACTTCCAAAAAAAGTGACATTACTCAAAAAATGGTTTATGTCACTGAAAAATACATTAAATGTACTCAATGTGAACAAAAAAGTTACATCTCCATCTAGAAAGTTATCCACTCGAGAGACAGTTGTGCCAGTTTTATTCTAGTCAAGTTATTTTTAAGTTGATTTCTCTCAAATGCTGCAGTTTTAAATTGTGTCACTTTTCTTGCCTTTATCGGATATGACCAAAAAACTATCTATTGAACGAACATACGTTAAAATAAAAAGTCTTTAGAAATGTAAAGAAAGGATACGCTGTATTCGTAACCGAAAATTCTGTTAGGCATATATATTGAACTTTACAGTAAATACGTGTCACCCGCTGCGCTGGAAATTGCGCAGCGTAAAGTTCAAACAAAGAGCAAAATATGCATTGCAGCTGACGGACAAAAGTTTCAACATCGATACTTACACACTGCTTTTACCTGTGTAGCTGCTTGCGTTCAGCAGTTAGAGTGAGAACAGACTTTTGTGAGTATCTTGTAATTTGTTTATATCTTAATGAAATCCTATTGAAACTTACTTCAGGCTAAGATCATTACGACAACAAAAAAAGTATTAAAATTAAATCACCTCTTACGAAGTTATAAGCTAACAAATTTCAACAACAACGAGAAACATGGTTTGTATTGAGAACCTCTTCCTTTATGAAGTCGGCTTAAAACGCCTATGCGTTAATCGATGTGACCGCTTACAATAACCATACTTTGAATTTTACATAGCATAAATGTCACCCGCTACGCTACAACATATGCAATGTTTTTCAAGTGTGCACAAAATAGGAAATTGTGAACAAACAAATGCACGTTTTAAGCGTTCTGTTTTTAGCATTAATGTCTAAACTATCTTTTCTTACTACATCGATGATGCTCTGCAATGTTATAATTCACTTTTTTCCCCTGTCTTGAAACGTTTCCGAGATAGGATCGCTAACTCCACTCTTTCCCACCAGGTGGCGCTTTAGGCGGTTGAATCGCGTAGCCCATGTCCACTTTACTGTACCTACATACCACTTTCAAGACTCTAGCTGCAGCTGTTCAGCAGTTAAAAGAGTCGGGACTGACTTTTTTGGGCACCCTGTATTTTCTTTTGATCGTAAAGATCTTACAATGGGACCTATTTCAGACCAAGACCTTTACAATAAAACAAAAAGTTTCAAAATCGGATCATCCGTTCAGAAGTTATGAGCTAAAAAACAAAAACAAAAACAAAAAAACATCCTCTTTGAATTGATAACCTCCTCCTTTATGAAGTCGGTTAATTAGAGCATTTCTTACGAAGTTATAAGCTTACAAACACCAACAACAACACATAGCAAGAATTATGAACACCCTCCTTTCTGAAGTTGGTTGAAAACGACTTTGCGCTAATCGATGTGACCGCTAACAGTAACAGTACTTTGAACCACAGAGTGTACGTATCATCCGCTACGCTGTAAAGCGTGCAACGTAGTTCAAGTGTGCACAGTGTAGGAATTTCCGAAGAAACAATTGCACGTTTTAAGCGTTCTATTTTTAGCTATAATGTCTAAAACTGTCTTTTCGTAGTAAATCGATGATACTCTACAACTTCGTAATTAACTTTTCTCCCATCTTGAACCGTTTTTGAGATAGGAGCGCTAATGCCGCTGTTTTCCACCAGATGGCGCTTTATTTTCTTTAGATTGTAAAGATGTTATAATGGGACCTACTTCAGACCAAGATCTCTACAACAAAGCAAAAAGTATCAAGTAACCGTTTTTTGAACTATATAGCGTATGTCTCACCAGCTACGCTACTACGTGAGCAATGTAGCTCAAGTGTGTATAGTGTATGAATTTTCGAACAAAAAAAGGCACGTTTTTAGCCTTGTACTTTTAGCATCAATGTCAAAACTATCTTTCCGTACTAAATCGATGATGCTCTGCAATTTTATAATTCACTTTTTTCCCCTGTCTTGAACCGTTTCCGAGATAGAAACGCTAGCATGAATGTCTAAACTATCTTTTTGTACTAAATCGATGATAATCTTCAACTTTCTAATTCACTTTTTTTCTCTAGAACCGTTTTCGAGATAAGAACATTAACTCCACTATTTTCCACCAGGTGGCGCAGCAAGTGGTTTAACCTTGTACTGCAGGGCCACTTTACTATACTTACATACCATTTTTATCACTATAGCTGCAGCCGTTTAGCAGTTAAAAGAGTTGGGACTGATTTTTTTGGACACCCTGTATTTTCTTTAGATCGTAAAGATATTACAATGGGACCTATTGCAGACCAAGACCTTTTCAACGATACAAAAAGTATCAAAATCGGAGCATCCGTCCAGAAGTTATGAGCTAACAAACATAAAAAAAAACATACGGTTTGAATTGAGAACCTTCCTTCTTTTTTTGAAGTCGGTTAATAATGATAAAGAATTATTCTTTGTGTCCCGAAAAAAACTGTAAATGCTAGATTCACCAAAATGTATACAGTTGGTGCAACTGTGACCTATAACATTTGTACAAATTTTTTGCTCAGATTAATAAGGCGTTTAGACGCTATCACACTTTTAAAAATTTCGCCCCATAAGCCATAATGATAAAGAATTTTTCTTTGTGTCCCTGTAAAAATACTATAAGCGCTAGATTCTCCAAAATCTATACAGATTGGGTATCTGTGACCTATAATATGTGTAAAAATGTCTTGCTCAATTGAATAAGGTGTTTAGATGCTATCGCACTTTTAAGATTTTGGTCCCAAAGGCCATAAAGATAAAGAATTTTTCTTTGTGTCCCTGTAAAAAAACTATAAGTGCTAGATTCACCAAAATCAATAGGGTTCGTACAATGTTGACTTACAATATACGTACCAACTTTCAGCTTGATTGAACAAAGCGTTTAGACGCCAGCGTGTTCACTCACAGACATACACACATACATACATACATCATCGCAAAAATAGTGAAAACGGATTCAGGAGACCTCGAAACGGTTAGAAACATCAAAATCTCAAATTCGGATTTTTGAGATGATTACAATACTTTCCTCACTATAGTGTTCGGAAAGTAAAAATTAATGAATAAATGTTTTTTCTTTTAAAGGAATTAACTAAAAAATGAAAAATAAGAAGTTGTTCCACTATAAAAAAATAAACATAACTGTTATAAATACGTTTTTAAATTTAAAACTAATTATACTTAATTTTTTCTACTGCATTACAATTTTATTTTCAATAAATATAACAAAAAAAAAAAAAAAAAAAAATCGCCTTCAAATGAATGTATTAAATAAAAATATGTTGCGTAATCCCCGTTTGTAATGATCGATAGGTAGCGCTTTCTCAACTGCAGTTGTTAGTAAATATTGCCACGTGTAATAATTGCCACGTGCATTTATTATTGTGCTTTCTTGTTGTTCTATCATTGTTTCAGCGTGAAAGCTATCAGTGGTATGATAATTTCACCTTAGCCCACCAGAGGGCGAGCATTTCATTACAATCGCGGATAGCCGTTGCTAAGATACGCAGACGATTGAAGCAAAAGAATAAACCTATGAAAAATGAAAAAAAGAAGCCAACATTTAAAATCGGAAAAACATTAATTTAAAAAATTCAAATTTGAAATTCGAAAAAATCTCGATGAGGTGCCCTCCTGCAGGGTCCCAGGTACCTATATGCCAAAATCTAAAAATTTAATATGTTTAATTTTTTCTACTGTATGTGGATAACTATTTAATTTCAATAAATATAATAAAAAAGATTTCTTCCTCAAATGAATTTAAATAAATAATTGTTTAATAGCCGTTGCTAAGATACGCAGACTTTTGAAACGAAAGAAATTTATGAAAAATGAAGCATTAAAGGCAATATTTAAATTCGAAAAAACATTAACTTAAAAAATTCAAATTCGAAATTCGAAAAAATCTCGATGTGGTGCACACCTGCAGGGTGCACACCTGCACATATGCCAAATTTGGAGGCTCTGCGATTAGTAGTGTGAGCACCAGAGCGCAGATACATACACAGACGCACAGACACTTCTCTTTATTTATATAGATTAAAATGTGAAATATGTATAAAATTATTTTAAAAACAATTTATTTCCGATCATAGAACTGTCTTCCTAATGAAAATGATAATTTGTCGAACTGATATTTTAAATGCCAAAATAGCGATAAGGGGACAAACACAGCAACCTATTGGAGCATGTCACGTGATTCATCTTGAACCAAGGAAAGCTAATCCTTCATCCATTGAATCAGCACTCTAATTTATATATCTCGTTGGTCCCAAGGTTGCCCGAAATCTAAGTCACCTTGTGAACATGCATATGGTCACCATTCACACAGCAATAAAATTTTAATCTGATAAATTTATTAGAAATGAAGTTAATTTGTTTTAAGAGAAAGAAATAAATTTCCAGAAAACATATCACAGCTTAAAACTCTAAGAACTTAAACACATATAAATAAAATATCTTCTTACCTGGAAATTAGAACGACTTCTCCTCTAAAGTGAAATCGCTGCATATGATGGCGGTCGATCGAGATAATCTCTGTAAATTCAGTTATATCCTGGAGATACATGATTTCGAATTCAGTAGCAATCTTTTGTAATTAAAAATTGAATTATACCTCTTTTAGGGAGATGGGCTACCTTAGGTACACTGGCTACATTTAACTCACCATGTGTATTATATAATTTCAGTTTTATATAGAATTTTTAAAACTATTTTTTTCAGTTTCAAATTAATATTCATCTTTTAATATAAGATGTTTATAAGACATGTATAAAAACGTAGGTTAAATCTTATTTGAATACTATTATTATATTTTTTCATTTAAGATATTAAAATTAAAATTAAGTATTAAGATATTAAAATTAAGTCTTATTGAATATTAAGTGAACATAAAATAAAAATTTTGCCAAATAAGGAAATAGTTGGGAAATAATTCGTAAGGTACACGTGCTTTTAAATTCACGTGGATGCAAAAATCATTTCGCTTTAACGAATTTTTTTTTTTTTTTTTTTTTTTTTTTTTTTTTTACTATCTAAATAATATAAAAGTATCTAGAGATTTCCTTCTCTTTCTTGGGTTAATCTTAAAATATATTTCAACAGCTGTGAAAAATGCATCTGACAGACACGTTAGAACATAAATTTTATTCATGTTTTCAGTTACTTCGAATGAAAGAAGATATATGTATTCATAAAATGTTGCAAGAAATTCAGTTTATCGTTACATGATGTATGCGTAGGTATACTTACATTCTTCTTCTTTTTTAAATCGTTATTTCTGTTCTCACTTCCCATAAGCACAAAAATATATAAGTAAGATATAGTAAGTTTTAATTATAGAAATATATTATAATTAAGAAATAGCTGTTATATCTGTATAGACTTTATTCTGCATAATAGTTTAAGTATGTAGAAAATGCTGTAAATTACAATTTGATTTTAGAAAGACGTAGAAAGAAGTCGGCCAAAAATTCTTTAATTCTTTCATTGGAGAGGTATTGTAAATACTTATTTATTAATAAGATATAACCAAGATATCGTGGTAAAATTTATACTTTTTCAAAGCAATATTCATCCTCATAAACTATTTTTTATTGTTTTGCCAGCTTCGCTGAT
The DNA here is from genome assembly GCA_963930645.1 of Salticus scenicus. Classification (NCBI taxonomy): domain Eukaryota; kingdom Metazoa; phylum Arthropoda; class Arachnida; order Araneae; family Salticidae; genus Salticus; species Salticus scenicus. Next base: position 288,258,133 of record OZ005653.1, on the reverse strand, counting down.
CTGTATATTTTAATGAATCATTTTTATAGTAATAAAACTCAATTTTTTAATTACTGTATGTATTATACGCACACATGAAAGTTGTAGTATGTTTTTCACATCCTTCTCGTATTAAAAACGTTAATTGCGTGACTTCTTATATATATATTTGTCTTAGGTTTCTCTAAATCGGCTCTCACGATTTTAATGAAAGTTTGGGTTAAGGGTTTTTGGAGAGAAAAAATCGATTAGACTTATCTCCAGGAAAAATTGTGTTCGATTTTAACCCTTCATCCACCCTTATATTAATGTAAAATATCAGTTTTTTCCTTTTTCGCTTTTGCATATTTAGAGAAATTAAAGGAAATTTTTCCTTTTCAACTTCTATTACAAAAAATTTATAAAATAAAATTCATAAAGATCCTATTAAAAATATTTTAAGAAATGGATATAGCAACAGTTGCCAAGGTACGCGACACAATTACTGCATGTCTTTTTATGAAAGAATAAACTAAAAATATAGTCCTGTTAAGTCTTAAATTAAATTCTGTTTATAGTGTTATTTCATTGTTTACAGATCCCTTCCGTGGAGGATCAAAATTGTGGTGGCATGTCTCCGGACCACCTCTAGGGGTGTGTCCCAGACCGTCGCCAATTGCCCATCTGCGCAGCACCAGTGCGACGTAAAACCTAACCAACCAACCAACCATTGTTTACAGAAAACAAAAATAAGCTTTGATATTTTTTTTATTTATTTATTTATTTATTTTTAATTTTTAACACATTTCCTTTATTTTACACGTAATCTTCTGTATTTAAAATTTCTAATAAAGAAAGTTATTAAAACTGAATGCATATCATTTTATTTTATTTAAACTATTAACATATTGTAGTTGTTAATTATTAACATATATAGACAGGTTTATTTGCTATTTGAATGTCCAAAAAACTTTAATCGGTCAGATTTAGAGGCAAATTGATAGGAATATTGGAAAGGGTCGGGGGGAGCAAATAGTTAGTTTCATAGAGACATGCATTGTCCTATAAATAAAGATGCTAATAGTGATTATTTATTTATTTATTTTTGAAGGATTAGTAAAAATATTTTTATGAATATTCATCTGAGAGCTCTTTCTCAGAAAATTCATCTGAGAAATGACGTTGTTTCTAAAGAAGATAGCTCTTCATTTGAGAGATTTTCTGAAAGGACGTCATTGTAAACCTTCAGTGCATGATCTTTTATATTTTTACCAAACAATTTTTGCTTTCCGAACATACTATGTAAGGAAAGTATTCTAATAATGATAAAAATTCGACTTTGTGCTTTTTGCGAATCTTTAGTGAAAGTTTTGAGGTATCCTAAGTTCCCTTTTGTTATTTTTACGGTTATGGATGCATGTGTGCGAGTTTTTTCGAATGAGCTGAAGGTTAATACGTATGTTGTAGGTCACCGTAGCACGAATCTTATTGATTTTGGTGAATCTAGCACTAGATATATATATATATATATATATATATATATTTTTTTTTTTTTTTTTTTTTTTTTTTTTTTACTGGGTCACAAAGAAAAGTTCTTTATCATTATGGACTATGGACTCAAATTATTTAAAGTGTGATAGTGTCTAAAATCCTTATTGAAATACACTGAAAATTTATACGCATATTATAGGTCATCTTTACATAATGCATAGATTTTGATGAATCTAGCCCTTATAGTTTTTTTCTTACAGGGACAAAACAAAAAAGTTCTGTATCATTATTATCTATGGGTTAAATTTTTTTAAAGTACTATAGTATCTAAAAGCCTCATACAAATAAACTGAAAATTTATACACATGTTATAGGTCACCTTCGCACAAGCTGTATAGAATTTATTGAATCTATCACTTTTAGTTATTTTTACAGGGGCACAAAGAAAAAGTCTTTATCATTATGGCCTATGGGCAGTGTTGCCTGATTTCCGATTTTTTTTTAATTAATAACCACCACTAAATTTTAAATGTAAAGATTGCCTAATCACTACGAAGATTAATTGTATATTATGTATGTCAAATATCTCTTCTCAAAATTATTGGTGACTATTGAATAAAAAAGTAGTAAAAACTGGCAACACTTCGTATGGGCTCAAATTATTTTAAGTGATATAGTGTCTAAACGCCTCATACAAATGAACTGAAAATTTATGCATATATTATATCATCGTCACACGAACTGTATAGAATTTAGTGGATGTAGCATTTATAGTTTTTTTACAGGGACACATAAAAATATCCTTTATCATTATGGCCTATCGACTGAAATTATTTAAAGCGCGATAGCGACAAATGGCCTTATTAAAATGAACTGAAAATTTATATACATGTTATAGGCCACCATCACACGAACTCTAAGAATTTTAGAGAATCTGGCATTCATAGTTTTATTACAGGGACACCAGGGAAAAATCTTTAATTTTATGGATTATGCAAATGTTTAAGCTAATGTTTGATCCTTATGGGAAATTATGTCAGAATTAATTGCAGTTGTTCATCTGAGCTGAGAATTTATATATATGTTATAATTTGCCGTCACACGAACTGTATAGATTTTGCTGAATCTAGCACTTTTAATTATTTTTACATGAACACAAAGAAAAAATCTTTATCATTATAGCCTATAGGCCCAATTTTTTAAAAGTGCCATGGCGTCTAAACGCCTCATTTGATCAAGCTGAAAATTTATGCACATATTATAGGTTACAATCACACGAGCAGCATTTACTTTAGTAATTTTAGTATTAATAGATTTTTTTTTTTTTTTTTTTTTTTTTACAGGGCACAAAGAAATATTTTTTATAACCAAATTTTTAAAGTACGATATCGGCAAATCGCCTTATTCGATTGAACTGAAAATTTACACACATGTTATAGGTCACCGTCGCACAAATTGTGTAGATTTTGGTGAATCTAGTCATTATTTTTAAAGGAACACAACGAAAAATTCCTTTTCTTTATGACCTATGGGCTCAAATTATTTCTAGTGCAATAACGTAAAATTAAATAATGGAGAAAATTACACAAACACCCTATAATTTTCACTTTTGTTTATTTAACGACTTGTTTTACTTTAATTTATTTAAAATACGGTTAGTTATTAATGTTGGGAAAGTCCAGTGGAGTCACTCCAGATTTTTTTCTTTATGGTCATAGCTTAAATAAATATGAAAAAATAGAAAAATTATAATAATAACATTTTTTATTTATTATTATTATTATTATTATTATTAGTTTTTAGTTTTTAGGTTTGATGCATACATGCATTGTCATGCATTTAGCAATAAAATTTAAATCACATTAAAAAATCATTTACAATAATATAATTAATAAGTATTGCGTAATCAAATACTTAATTATTTATCGTTTTTAAAATATATTGACTTTAATTAAAATTTTACTGAAACTTAATTCTTTTTAATCATGTTCAGAGACTTTATAAAAATTAAAACTGTGATGAAAATTTAAATAAAAATGATCTATCAAACAATTTGTACATGTACATTTATTGTGAAATTTATGTTGTATGGAAAATTTTAAAACAAATTCCATCCATATTTAATTTGGACATAATGCTATAGCGCATTTTTCACATCCAATAAATGTTAGGAATTTGCGATTTGGCACTTTATAACGAGTGCGATTTTCGTTCCATATAAGAACATGTTCAATTTTACCCTGCCTGACGCATGTTGGAGGAATGTACGATGCAGGACCTTTTTGATTTTTCACATTTTAATTATTTTGTTGAAAGACTGGTCGGTCTTTCTTTCTTAAGAATTGAATATTGAATAATATTTTCTTTACTGAATGATGAATCTTTATCATCATCACTTTCCAGAAATTCAGAAAATCATCTTCACTGTCAGAGTGCAGATTGTCTCATACTTCCTTTATTTCCCCGTCAGTCAAATTTTTCTCGTTCTTCTAACAAGCTCACTCATACCTTAAAAAAAAAAAAAAAAAAAAAAAGTTTAATTTTAATCTGATACTCTATCACACAAACTATTAGTAAAATAAATTTAGATAGAATGGAGTAGAAGGTTGATTTTTTTACCAACTATGTGAAAAATACCACAGCCGGGAATCGAACCCGGGCCTTCCGCAGAACGCGCGGATGCTCTAACCACTGAGCTACCCTGGCTGATAACCAGCTCGGCATTTCTCACATAATTTACGTTGGCAAGGTCACCGAGTCTGCATTAAAGCAGCTATATCAAGTGACAAATTTAAACATGGCATAACTCCAAACGGCCACGAAATTTCAATTCAGAAATTTAATTCATCAACCTGGAAATTAATTTAGATAGAATGGAGTAGAAGGTTGATTTTTTTACCAACTATGTGAAAAATACCACAGCCGGGAATCGAACCCGGGCCTTCCGCAGAACGCGCGGATGCTCTAACCACTGAGCTACCCTGGCTGATAACCAGCTCGGCATTTCTCACATAATTTACGTTGGCAAGGTCACCGAGTCTGCATTAAAGCAGCTATATCAAGTGACAAATTTAAACATGGCATAACTCCAAACGGCCACGAAATTTCAATTCAGAAATTTAATTCATCAACCTGGAAATTAATTTAGATAGAATGGAGTAGAAGGTTGATTTTTTTACCAACTATGTGAAAAATACCACAGCCGGGAATCGAACCCGGGCCTTCCGCAGAACGCGCGGATGCTCTAACCACTGAGCTACCCTGGCTGATAACCAGCTCGGCATTTCTCACATAATTTACGTTGGCAAGGTCACCGAGTCTGCATTAAAGCAGCTATTATCAAGTGACAAATTTAAACATGGCATAACTCCAAACGGCCACGAAATTTCAATTCAGAAATTTAATTCATCAACCTGGAAATTAATTTAGATAGAATGGAGTAGAAGGTTGATTTTTTTACCAACTATGTGAAAAATACCACAGCCGGGAATCGAACCCGGGCCTTCCGCAGAACGCGCGGATGCTCTAACCACTGAGCTACCCTGGCTGATAACCAGCTCGGCATTTCTCACATAATTTACGTTGGCAAGGTCACCGAGTCTGCATTAAAGCAGCTATATCAAGTGACAAATTTAAACATGGCATAACTCCAAACGGCCACGAAATTTCAATTCAGAAATTTAATTCATCAACCTGGAAATTAATTTAGATAGAATGGAGTAGAAGGTTGATTTTTTTACCAACTATGTGAAAAATACCACAGCCGGGAATCGAACCCGGGCCTTCCGCAGAACGCGCGGATGCTCCAACCACTGAGCTACCCTGGCTGATAACCAGCTCGGCATTTCTCACATAATTTACGTTGGCAAGGTCACCGAGTCTGCATTAAAGCAGCTATATCAAGTGACAAATTTAAACATGGCATAACTCCAAACGGCCACGAAATTTCAATTCAGAAATTTAATTCATCAACCTGGAAATTAATTTAGATAGAATGGAGTAGAAGGTTGATTTTTTTACCAACTATGTGAAAAATACCACAGCCGGGAATCGAACCCGGGCCTTCCGCAGAACGCGCGGATGCTCTAACCACTGAGCTACCCTGGCTGATAACCAGCTCGGCATTTCTCACATAATTTACGTTGGCAAGGTCACCGAGTCTGCATTAAAGCAGCTATATCAAGTGACAAATTTAAACATGGCATAACTCCAAACGGCCACGAAATTTCAATTCAGAAATTTAATTCATCAACCTGGAAATTAATTTAGATAGAATGGAGTAGAAGGTTGATTTTTTTACCAACTATGTGAAAAATACCACAGCCGGGAATCGAACCCGGGCCTTCCGCAGAACGCGCGGATGCTTTAACCACTGAGCTACCCTGGCTGATAACCAGCTCGGCATTTCTCACATAATTTACGTTGGCAAGGTCACCGAGTCTGCATTAAAGCAGCTATATCAAGTGACAAATTTAAACATGGCATAACTCCAAACGGCCACGAAATTTCAATTCAGAAATTTAATTCATCAACCTGGAAATTAATTTAGATAGAATGGAGTAGAAGGTTGATTTTTTTACCAACTATGTGAAAAATACCACAGCCGGGAATCGAACCCGGGCCTTCCGCAGAACGCGCGGATGCTTTAACCACTGAGCTACCCTGGCTGATAACCAGCTCGGCATTTCTCACATAATTTACGTTGGCAAGGTCACCGAGTCTGCATTAAAGCAGCTATATCAAGTGACAAATTTAAACATGGCATAACTCCAAACGGCCACGAAATTTCAATTCAGAAATTTAATTCATCAACCTGGAAATTAATTTAGATAGAATGGAGTAGAAGGTTGATTTTTTTACCAACTATGTGAAAAATACCACAGCCGGGAATCGAACCCGGGCCTTCCGCAGAACGCGCGGATGCTCTAACATCAATTGGTTAGAGCATCCGCGCGTTCTGCGGAAGGCCCGGGTTCGATTCCCGGCTGTGGTATTTTTCACATAGTTGGTAAAAAAATCAACCTTCTACTCCATTCTATCTAAATTAATTTCCAGGTTGATGAATTAAATTTCTGAATTGAAATTTCGTGGCCGTTTGGAGTTATGCCATGTTTAAATTTGTCACTTGATATAGCTGCTTTAATGCAGACTCGGTGACCTTGCCAACGTAAATTATGTGAGAAATGCCGAGCTGGTTATCAGCCAGGGTAGCTCAGTGGTTAGAGCATCCGCGCGTTCTGCGGAAGGCCCGGGTTCGATTCCCGGCTGTGGTATTTTTCACATAGTTGGTAAAAAATCAACCTTCTACTCCATTCTATCTAAATTAATTTCCAGGTTGATGAATTAAATTTCTGAATTGAAATTTCGTGGCCGTTTGGAGTTATGCCATGTTTAAATTTGTCACTTGATATAGCTGCTTTAATGCAGACTCGGTGACCTTGCCAACGTAAATTATGTGAGAAATGCCGAGCTGGTTATCAGCCAGGGTAGCTCAGTGGTTAGAGCATCCGCGCGTTCTGCGGAAGGCCCGGGTTCGATTCCCGGCTGTGGTATTTTTCACATAGTTGGTAAAAAAATCAACCTTCTACTCCATTCTATCTAAATTAATTTCCAGGTTGATGAATTAAATTTCTGAATTGAAATTTCGTGGCCGTTTGGAGTTATGCCATGTTTAAATTTGTCACTTGATATAGCTGCTTTAATGCAGACTCGGTGACCTTGCCAACGTAAATTATGTGAGAAATGCCGAGCTGGTTATCAGCCAGGGTAGCTCAGTGGTTAGAGCATCCGCGCGTTCTGCGGAAGGCCCGGGTTCGATTCCCGGCTGTGGTATTTTTCACATAGTTGGTAAAAAAATCAACCTTCTACTCCATTCTATCTAAATTAATTTCCAGGTTGATGAATTAAATTTCTGAATTGAAATTTCGTGGCCGTTTGGAGTTATGCCATGTTTAAATTTGTCACTTGATATAGCTGCTTTAATGCAGACTCGGTGACCTTGCCAACGTAAATTATGTGAGAAATGCCGAGCTGGTTATCAGCCAGGGTAGCTCAGTGGTTAGAGCATCCGCGCGTTCTGCGGAAGGCCCGGGTTCGATTCCCGGCTGTGGTATTTTTCACATAGTTGGTAAAAAAATCAACCTTCTACTCCATTCTATCTAAATTAATTTCCAGGTTGATGAATTAAATTTCTGAATTGAAATTTCGTGGCCGTTTGGAGTTATGCCATGTTTAAATTTGTCACTTGATATAGCTGCTTTAATGCAGACTCGGTGACCTTGCCAACGTAAATTATGTGAGAAATGCCGAGCTGGTTATCAGCCAGGGTAGCTCAGTGGTTAGAGCATCCGCGCGTTCTGCGGAAGGCCCGGGTTCGATTCCCGGCTGTGGTATTTTTCACATAGTTGGTAAAAAAAAAAATCAACCTTCTACTCCATTCTATCTAAATTAATTTCCAGGTTGATGAATTAAATTTCTGAATTGAAATTTCGTGGCCGTTTGGAGTTATGCCATGTTTAAATTTGTCACTTGATATAGCTGCTTTAATGCAGACTCGGTGACCTTGCCAACGTAAATTATGTGAGAAATGCCGAGCTGGTTATCAGCCAGGGTAGCTCAGTGGTTAGAGCATCCGCGCGTTCTGCGGAAGGCCCGGGTTCGATTCCCGGCTGTGGTATTTTTCACATAGTTGGTAAAAAAATCAACCTTCTACTCCATTCTATCTAAATTAATTTCCAGGTTGATGAATTAAATTTCTGTATTAGTAAAATAATCTAGAAAATTTAAGTTTAAATTGTTAGGAAAAATTATGTAATTCCCAAGTATGCATCAGTTTAAAATGGTTTGAAAAAAAAAAAAAAAACTTTTTATATGCCATGATTTTAAATTTTCTGACGAATCATTAATAAAATATGCGAGGCTAAAAAGTAATATATAAGCAATATTTAAGCTCGCGGACTCAGTTCAGTGAACTAATAATAATAATGAAAAAAAAAAACATTTTTTAAGGTTCACGTGTAATTAAATGTATTTATTTTTATATCGAAAGAAAATGAACTCGTAATTTTTTTTTTTTTTGGCAACAATTAAATTAGAGCGAATATTTTAATGGCTATTTTTATTGCAACTAGGAGCTTATTCTTTTCATATTATAATTAAAGGAAAACTATTCGAAAATTCGAAAATCTGACTTCGAAGTTGTTACCGGGTTCTGAGCTACTGTGAAAGTTTCAAATGTCTAGCTAGTAGGGAAGTTACTTAAAAATAGATTGCCAGATTTGTACCGGACAAACAAACAAACAATAATAGAAGTTAATAAAAACATGGTAAAAATTACTTTCTGAATAAACAGATAAAAAAAAGGGATTCTCAATACAAACAATATACATAATATACATACTACATAATTGCAGACATAAAATTACTATTTTATGCTCCTAATTAACAACAATACACGCAAATATCGAGTGGGTATTGCTAATATAAACATAAAATAAAAGGTATTACGAAGTCTTATAATTAAAAAATTCACTCCAAAATTTAACCTAATTCATATATGCATCACACTGAACTTTAGAGTGAAGCCTAATCATAAATGCATAGTGATGCGTAAATGAATCAAACAGAAAAACTAATATACTATTTCCTTTCAAAACAATTCTGTGGTTAATCTTAACATAGAAATGAAAAATACATACCTTCAGTTATATAGAATAAAATGTTTAAGTCTCAGATATTGAATTTATGAATTACCCAAAGTTAACCACTAAAAAAAAAAAAAAAAAAAAAAAAAAACAGAAATGAATTCTGAGATTTTGGCAGCAATTCTGAGTTCTTGGCTTTTTGATGCTGCTATGTACTTGAATAAAATTATAGTTTTAAAAAATTAAAGAACACGCTTTTATAGAAATGTGAACTAAAAAGCACAGAATATCTATCTTAGTATTAAAATTCAGGGTAAGAGAAAATCGTGTGAGTGACACACCGTAATATTTACATACATTTAAATCTTTAATTAAAATAACTTAGAATTAACAAAAACCATTTTTAAAAAATCTCCCCTGACGGGGATCGAACGCGGGAACTTTAGGTTCGTAGCGCGGTGCCTTACCTCTACGCCATATCGTTAACGTAGGGAACGTATTTTTTTTTATAATATAAATTTTTTGTTTGCTCCCAGAGAAGTTACAAACAAACATACATACATACAGGTGAAGCTAATAAAAGCGTGTTAAAAAGAGAACAGTTAAACATTGATATCGATGTATTAAGATAAAAATCAGCACAGTAAACCGTCTGTTTTGTAATATTTTTTATGCTAAAGTCAGTAAAAATTATTCTAAATCATCTATGCATCACCATGCAATGAAATACTAACATGTTATACAAATTATTTTGATTTTATTTACATAAAAAAAAAAAAAAATCGTCATTTTAACGTAGTCACAGAAAAACGTTTACATCGTATGCATGAAATCTTGATAAAATTTTTATTTTAACACGCTTTTTTTTAATCGTTTCCCAGCTTTTTAAATCCGAAAATTTAATTAAAAACCCTTTACTTAAGGAGACTCTCTACTTTTTGTCTCCGAAAGCCGCAGCCAATGTTATTTTATAGGAAATTTTGCCCCGTTATAACTCATTAACGAATGTATCTTTCTAAATTCCGTTTACACATTCAGAAAATTCACACCTGTTAAAAAAAATTATTGCTTTTTAAAAATTGATTTTATTAATTTTTAATATTTCATTTTTTAAGCTCAAAAATGTAAAATTTCACATTGTGAAAATTTGCATTTTAGAACCACAAAATAAAATATTAAAAATTAAAAAAAATCAATTTTTAGAAAGCGATGAATTGTTTGTTGTGAATTATCTGAATATGAAAATGGAATTGAAAAATATGCATTCGTTAATGAGTTATAACGGGGCAAAATTCTCCATAGAATAACACTGGCTTTGGCTTTCGGGGACGATAAGTAGAGAATCCTCTTAAGGAGAATGTATAGATTAGAATTATCATGCATATGGAGGTTTCTTGCACTTTGGAGGTTTTTACGCACCTCTTCTCGTTGCGCATGCGCTAGGAATGTCAAAAATTTAAAGTTATTTAACCCCGATCATAAGCAATAACTTTGTCAAGTTTGTTGAAATCAAATTGGTTCAGATGCTTGTCAAATTTTGTTCAGTGGTTTGAGAGAGTAGATGTTACACATACCCATATATAACCACGTACAATGACTTTTATTTAAATTAGGAAACTTAAAACACGTTTAAAACTACAAAATAAAATCGTATTTCTTTAAATATTTAATGTTATCCTGAGTTGAAAATCGTCTGCACTCATTATAGAAAATACATTCTATAAATAATAATTTTAATTAATATTTTGTACCGCGTAAATTTGTATAGGAAAATATAGAAAGAAGTTTTGTGGTGGTCACATAATTCTAGTTTCACATTTGTTTTGATATGTCCCTGCGTTACATTACTTGTATATGCTATATTTCTTCATACACAAAAGACAACATCACTAGATCAAATTGTTCTTAAACACAAGTATTTAAACATTACAAGAAAGACCTATCATTTATAAAATAGAAGTTGATTCAGTATTTTATTTCAAAAAGCTTGGTCTTTTGAGAATTGTTTTTTAGCTGTATAGGAAGTAAATAACGTCATAATACCTACGTATAGTCAAACAAATGACAATAACAGATGGCAAGTCTTTTATATAAATCTATTTCTTTATTTCTAAAACGATTCCCTGACCTTTCTACTGATGCTTCTGTATGATTATATGGTTAAACAGAAAATACGGATTTAGAATCTTTTGTGTACACTTGCATTGTAATAATATTTCCCTATAAAAGAAAAAATAAGAAATTACTTTGACTAAAATTTCATTATATAAGATATTTTAAATTTTAAATACACAAAAATGTGCAGTAGAATCAGAATGCTTTAAAATATGAATCAAAAAGATCACTCATAAATATTTGTTTATGTATGTTTAAATAGTAATTTATATATTTAGATTAGTTAAATGTAAAATAAAATTTATATTTGTGTTTTAGGTTTTAGTATTATGAGTGTGATAAGTATCTGAAATAAAACCTGTAAACTTATTTTAAGTGTTAGAGTAAATATTTCGATTAATTTTAAAGAAGGGGTGAGAGTTATTTTAAGAATGTTTCCTTTATTGTTATGTACGAGAAATAATTTTACTCTAGATTATTTTATTTCATTTATTTATTAAATAAATAAATAAATAAATTCTGCCCACAAATTTAATATTATTGAAGTACGTTTTAAGTCACATTTTCATATAAGTTAACTTTCATCTATTATGCATTTTTTCCGCAGAGGACAAAAATTTTGATCGAGTGTCTACTAATCACACCTAGGAGTGAATCCGAATCCGTCGCCAATTGCTGAATGCGTAGCTATAGTGCAGCTTTAAATCCATTCTATTTTAACTATTTTGGAAACTTCCAGTAATAGATCTAGTTATATATGCAAAATATATGATCGGTCGTAATTTAATTTGACTGACCAAGCAAATTTTATGTATAACCGATATTAATATTTATAAAATTAAATAAATAAAACGGAACCAAAGCCTATTTTTGTTTTCTAAGCAATAGATATAAAATTTGGTACAAAATAGAAATTAATTTAGAACGATATAATATTTTTCTTATTTTATTCTTTCATATATAGACATGGGGTAACTGTGTTCCATTCCTTTAGCAAAGATTACCATATTAATTTCTTAAAACTTCTGTAGCACGTTTTCAAACAATTTTATTATTATTGTTATTACTATTTTAATTTGATTTGACAGGGACAAATAAGGGACAGGGACAAATTAATTTTTTTTAGTTGGTCTAAATAAACTAAAAGCTTGATATAAAATAATAATAATCACAACAATAATAATAACAAATTAATAATAATAAATCATCGTATTGATCAAACACCAGGAAAAAAGATTTGTACTAATCAAAAAAGAACTACATCTGAAAATAAAGCCTTATGCAAAGACAAAATATATTGAAAAAGTCAATAAATGTAGAAAAACAACTTTCAAATTTCCCAAAATAATGCTAAATCTTTACTAAGTCAAATTATGGAAGCAGGGTAATAGAAAATATGTTGTTTCTGAGACAGTGATATATGATGACAATTACAAAACTTTGAATAAACACCATCAAATGCAATAAACTTGCACCAATTGTTTCGAGTCGAAAGAACACACGATCCTTCAGGCGAACAAAGCAGGCACGAGTGCGAACCGAAACAAGTGTTGCGTGTTTATTGCAGCACTCGTGCCTACTTTGTTCGCTTGACGAAGGGTCGTGCGTTCTTTCGACCCGAAACAATTGGTGTGGATTTATTGCATTTTATGGTATTTATTCAAAGTTTTGTAATTATCATTTTGAAACGCCAGTTCTGTGGTGCTTATTAATAAATTAATCTCACATTAGTGATATGTGAGATTATGTAAAATCACTGTCATTAACCACCAACCTAAAGATTTCAATGATAAATTAAAAGTCATTTAAGATATGAAAAAATAATTAAACGGAAAAAAAATTAAACGTCGTCAATTTGTGTATTAATTTACATAAAGCAAGAATAATTAAACAAATATTTAACACAGTACAATATTAATATAAGAGATAAAAAGATTAAACCATTTAAACAGATAACATAATGATAAATAGAAAAATAAACATTTGGATTGACTACCAACATATATATATAATCCCCATCATGAACCACCTTATATAGTTATATATCATAAAATTTAAAGTTGCGTCCTTTAGCAACGGCTACTACATTTATTTCCTAAAATTTTCGTTACACATATTATTATTATTTTTTTTTAATTTGTTTTATATTTAATTTTAATATGGTTTACCTTGTTGCCACAAAGAAAAAAAAATCTGTTTCCTTGTGGTCTGTTTTGTCTAAAAACAATAACCAATCAAGAAGGGGGGAGGGAGAACGACAGAAATATTAGATGAACATACATGACTAATTATAACTCTTTTAAAAGCCGTTTGACAAAATTTATCTTAAAGACTTAAAATTTCGTTTTATAAATATTCAATGTATTTCAGTATATTTCAGTGTATGTATTTATTTATTAAAGCGCAAAATAAAAGTTGCAAATAACAAGTGACGTCAACCTTTCAAAACAACGGATTTAGAGAGGTAAATTAAATATTTCTTTTAATTTTAAATTTTAAACAAAGTTTCTGAAATCAAGAAAAGATTATATTAACGTTCTGTTTGTTGCAGTTCGAGATTTGGTTAAATACTCTTCGACAACCTATGTGAACATTGTTAAAAATTTCATCAGAAACTTAATTACTTAAACTGTGTAAATTTGTTTACCAGTTATTTATCTTATGCCTGATTAAAACATTCAGAAGCGAACGAAAATGTCAAAAAATCTTTCTTCATATATACATTTTAACGACTAATATATATATATATATATATATATATTAAAACTAATTTACTTTACTTTACTTTATTTATTTTACTATCGGGAGAAAATCACTAGAGGAAAGGAGACAAAAATGATCTCCTGAAGGGAAAAACTTGTGTAAAACAACATAAATATTTAAAAACTTTGACGCTTTGCTAGTGTGTTTTACACTATATTTTGCATTATAAACGTACTTTAACAATATTTTAAACTTAAACTGTATGACAAAAATCGATTTTTTTAAAAAAGGTCCAAAGGATCATTTTACCCTCACTAAAAGGCAAAATGATCATTCATTTAAAAATATTTGTAAATAGCTTTTTATCTGCAAAATAAAAGATGTAAAAATAATTATGACAATACATAATGAAATGAAATAAGTATTACAGTCAAATAGCATACACAATTTATTTTATGATATTAAAAAGAAAAAAAAGAAAGAAAGAAAGAAAATGGAATATTTGAAAATTATGATTAAAAAATAATAGATATAATAATAGACCACCAATAAAGCCAGAAATAAATTAAATAATGCCTATTCCTGCCACATATCCGATCCAAATAACGGATTAATAACGCTCCACATAATGGATACAAAATTATTCACATAATACAGTCCATTTGAAAAAGTTTAAGACTAGTAGCAGGTATTCAATATTTTAACATATTGAATCATTTGCGTCGATTATTGCGTCATATCATGTGCTGATTGCATCAGACGCATTCTACTGCTATAAATAAAGGTACCCGACATGTTTATCGCCAGTTGTTTATTGGATTTTGTCGTCGACAGTCCTGTTATGTAGTTATTGTAATGGGAAAAAAAGCCTTCACTTCCTGTTACAAAAAGGTCAGAAATATTGACCCTGCATAAAATTGTATTTTGTGAACGTCAAATAAGTTCAAAGGTAAATGTGAGTAATAGAGCTGTGCATCAAGCTATTAGTAAATTTAAAATTTCGGGAAAATTTGTGGTCCTTAAGAGAAGCTATCACCCAGAAAAAGAGTGCACGTGATGATCATGTGATAAGAAGTATGGTCGTACGAGATCCAAGAACCTCCTGAAATACGATTAGACATTCTCTGGCTTCTAAAGGCACCAACGTCAGTTTGAGTACTATTTCAAGACGTTTGGCCAAAGATTTTGGTTTATCATCCCATAAACCTGCAGGGAAACCTCGACTAATTCCAAGTATAAAAAAGAAACGATTTTTAAGGTCCACAAATGTTTCCGAATTTTTAAATTTACTAATAACTTGATCCACATCTGTCTTGCTCACATTTACCCTCGACCTTATCTGGCGTTCAGAAAATCCAATTTTATGCAGGATCAATATTTCTGACCCTTTTGTAACAGTAAGTGAAGATTTTTTACCCATTACAATAATTACACAACAGCACTGTCTACGACAAAATCCAATAAACAACTGGCGATAAACGTGCCGGGCACCTTTATTTAGAGCAGTAGAAGGCGTCTGATGCAATCAGCACATGAGATGATGCAATAATCTACGCAAATGATGCAATGTGTTAAAATACTGAAAATCGGATACTGGTCTTAAACTTTTGCAAATGACTGTAGATCATTTTACCCGACAGCATGGCTGTCTATTTTACGTCATATTACTGGATGACGCTGAGAAACATAACAAAATTAGCAAGTGTAATATGCATCTAAAAACATATTTTATTAAGTAAATGAAGTCACATTTCATTACATGAAAGACTGCGTATCTAAATAAATAGGAAAGTTCTTGCTTAAATCATGACAGATTTTATAAAACTTACTTTTTCACAAAATTCAATTCAGATGCGTAACACAGCAGTCGCTTAAATACCGCCATTGCTTATTTTTGACTTGGTACAACTTGTTTATATGTTACCCGGCATATAGTGCTACCTGTTTCGAAGAAAACTACGTGGATCGTTTTGCCTGCTAGGATCACTTTAGGTTATTTCCCTTAATTTAAATCGCTTTTCCAAAAAAGAGATATATTTGAAAAATTAATATACCAAGTAAACCAATAAAATTTTCCTTAAATTTACAGAATTTTTTTATAGTTAGAAAATGACAATGTAACACAGAAAATTGATTTAAAAAAAAATAAATGAATGAACATTCTAAAGATATGTTTTTTTTTTTTTTTTTTTTTTCCCAAATTCTTATATACTCACTGTCATTCACTACGGTATGATTGTGAATCTCAAGCTAATAAAAAATGCGCCTCCATTTTAAGGTATTTTATAAAACTGATTTTATAAAACTTACTTTTTCACAAAATTCAATTCAGATGCATAACTCAGCAATCGCTTAAATACCACCATTGCTTCTTTTTCACTTGGTACATCTAGTTTATATCTTACGCGGTATATAGCGCTACCTGTTTCGAAGAAAACTATGTGAATCGTTTTGCTCGCTAGAACCATTTTAGGCTATTTTTCCCTTATTTTAAATTGCCTTACCAAAAAAAGAGGTATATTTTAAAAATTAATATACCAAGTAAACCAATAAACTTTTCCCTAAATTTACAGATTTTTTTATAGTTTGGAAATAGCAATGTAAATCACAAAACTTATTAAAAAAAAAAAAAAAATGAGCACTCTAAAGATATGTTTTTCTTTTCTTTTTAAGTTTATAGTTTTTCGTATGTAACTGATAAATTTATTTACGTGTCATCGAAGTTAAGAATATAACAAAACTGATTGAAATATCATGTACGGGGTGGGCAAAAAATCCGTAAATATTTTAAAAACTCATAAAACCCGAAAAAATAACCAACATAAAAAACAGTTTGCAGCTTTAGCATTGATAGATCACGAGATTTTTTTTTAAGATAAGAAAAAAATAATAATAATTCAAAAAACAGCCTACAGATGGCGCTGTTACAAACGACTTAGTTGGAAATATGCAAATGAGATAGCGATTCAGTTTCCTCAAATCGCTGAACAAGCTTTATGAAGCCTGCCTCTGTTAAAGGCCCTTTTCCAGTCATCACATTTTTCTGAAATCAGAATTTATGCAGTGCAGCAGTCGCTGATTCCTGGTTCATGTAAAACAGCTTCACTAACAAAGCCTTATCTTTCCCACTTAGCATTCTTATTTACTTACGCATGCAACGGAGAACTGCTTCTAGATCAAGAGCATAAGTCTTTATGAATCCCCTGTCTCATTTGCATATTTCCAACTAAATCATTCGTACCAGCGCCATCTGTCGGCTGCTTTTTTTTGAATTATTATTTTATTTTTCGTATCTTAAAAAAATCCCTTGACCTATCAATGCTAAACCTGCAAACCGTTTTTTATTTCGTTTTTTTTTTTTTTTTTCGGGTTCTATGAATTTTTAAAATATTTACGGACTTTTTGCCCACCCTGTATTATTCATTAATTATTCAACAATTTTTTTAAGTGAAGACTATTTCATCTTATATTCACTAGTTTAATTCATTCGGGGATATTTTGAGATATTATCTGTACACCAAAGCCAGTACAAGGTAAGTGGCCCAACGCAATTTTAAAAAATGTTAGCCTACATCAGCGCCATTTACCTGCAGAGGTAGGGTGGTAAAAAAAAAATCAAATAGCAGCAAAAGATCACGAATAGACAAAGAAATTATTCAGTCAAACTACAAATTTACGTTTCGAGGTAGGCTAGAGAAACTTTAAATTCCTAAATTTCATGTAATCGCTCTGTCTCCTTGATATTGTAATCCTGTTTTCTAAAATATTTCCGGCATGAAATAACTATGATCATATGACGTTTGCCGCTCCAAATACCGGATAATGGGATAGACACATTTCTCATTGACATTGCACTTTTTACTATATGAAAACTGAAGCCAGTTTTTCTGTATGAAGCATAGTTTTTTGCCAATACAAGATGTCTGTCGACATAATTTCTTTTCTGACTCTTTCACCAATATATTTTGATGGTAACTTTTGTGGTATGCTTCAATATTTGATTATAGTTAATTATAGAAGCAAACTGAAAACTAACGAAAATGAAGAAATCGTGTTTGTAAGATCCCCGTATAGCCGAAAATCTATGCGTGTTAGAGAAAAACAGGCTTAATTTTCGTTTTCAGCAATTAAAAAAACATATGTATCAGCTAAATTAGCAAATATATATATATATATATATATATATATATATATTGTAGATCTGTGTATTTAATCGTTATATATATATATATATACAGTCGGTAACAAAAGTGTCCGAACACTAGGAAAAATACCTATGTAAAAAAAGTACACTTCGTACGGTTTTGTTGAATAAATCATGTCGAATCCTGTTCTTAGTCAGTGTAAGAGCCTGATTCGATAAGGATTTATTTAACAAAACCGTATGAAGTGTACTTTTTTACCATAGGAATTTTTGCTAGTGTTCGTACACTTTTGTTACCGACTGTATATATGTATGTGTGTGTTAAAAGAAAATTATTTAATTTTTCTCTTTTTCTAATTTAAGCAAAATTTGCACTTTAGAAACGAATAAAAACCATCAAACAGTCAATCTTCGTTACCATTATTAAAAAGAATATTTCCAAAATTACAAATTTCATTAACACAAGTTTTAACAGCTATTAGAAATTATGTGTTACGAGTTCTAATCTGACATTTTTATGACTTTGATTAAGTAGTTAAAAAAAATAGTCACTAATGAAAAAAGAAAAAAAAAAAAAAAAACATGAGTTATATAATAAGAATTTCTTTGAAACATCATAAGTCGATAATAAGTTGTGTCATATATTTCATACAAGAAATAAAAAAATTTCATGTTCTTGATCTAGTTTTAAAAAACGTAAATGGGTAATCTGGAAGTGTTATAAATTATTTACAGGGTGGTCCAAAAAACATGATTGAAAGTATTTTAAGTTCCTGATTTCAAATGTACTGATATAAGTACAATTCTTCCATATTGTAATTGCACATATATTGACATTTAAGGTGAATGCTTGATTACCGGAAAAAATGAATAACCAATATGGAATTACTGACCTTGGAAGAACGATTATTTATCGTAAGAATATTTTTTGAGGTGCCATTGAGGTACGGAAAATCCTCATCTCAGTGTCGTCTCACGACTGTATCCACAGAGGGTCACGGTGAGGTGTGCCATATCGTCGAACGGATGAGTGGTTCGATATTCATTGACGGTATGGTCACGGGAGTGAAGTATCGAGAGTTTCTAGAACGTCACTTTGGCCCTGAAGCGGGCTGTCTCAACATGACGGGCCAGTACTGGTTCATGCAAGATGGGGCTCGTCCCCACAGAACTGCTGATGTCTTTCTGTGGCTTAAAATGATGTTTAGTGAGCGTTTGATTACATTGGATGCAGAAAAGTTCATGGGACACGGGATAGAGGGGTTCCCATACAGTCCGGACCTAAATCCGTGCGACTTCTTCTTATGGGTTTACACCAAGGACAGAATCTATAAGAATCCTCTGATTCACTTGAGGGCCTGAAATCGACCATCAGAATTGAGATTGATGCACTTGATTCCGACACACTCCAGCACTTTATGACAGAGTTTCAGAACTGGATTTATAATACTATAGTCAGGGACGGTAGACATTTCGAGCACCTTGTATATTAAATGTCATTCATATCTTTATTCAATAATATAGGTTTCATGTTCTTGCATATTTTACTTTTTCCACAATGATCGCTTACTTTCTATCATGTTTTTCGGACCACCCTGTATTTACAAACGTGATGAAAACAGAACGGTTTTTCCTGTTTATAATAAATCACATTAATGCCTAGCGTCCCTTTTTAAAAACAGCTCGAAACAAATTCAAAATTGTACTAATCTATACTTATGCTTAATAAAAGGATAAGAATAGATTAGTACGATTTTAACAATTATACCAATACAATTTTACAAAGTTAATTAATACAATTTTACCGTCCCTGAAAAGAGATGATAGGCTTTAATGGTCTAAGGACAATTTTCACATTTACATGAATGTGTAATACTATGTTTACTTCCTTATACAAAGTATAAAGAAGTATTCGGAAATAGAGGTATTGAACAATAGATCTATCCAAATCATGTTCAAAAGCAAAATTAAAAATTGAAAGTTGAAAGATAGATAAATAATAAATTGTATAAGCAAAACTACAGTATACTAAACAAGGCATAATCTTTGAAAGTAAAAGGAAGTTATTTAATAAATAATTTTCTTTCTGTAAGTTTTGTATATACCGGATGATCCAAAAGTCAGGACAAACTTTAAAAATGAATAACTCGAAAACGAATCGAGATACAAAGATACGGTTTGCACCAAACGGATGAAAAAGAAACCGAGTTTTGTGTGGCAAAGGAAAAAATTTAGTTCTGTTGGCGACCAACAGATGGCGCTATAGTGTTTTATTTCCCCAAAAGATGATTTACAAATGAAAAAAAAAAAAATGTTGACAACTTACAAGTCAGCTTAATTACAGTTAATTAGTACTACTACAGTAACTGTTCAATGTCCATCATTCAGAAGTACAGCTGTGAGATGATTCACCACATCGTTCACAGCATTTAGTATCATTTCTTGCGTTATGGCAGACACATTTTTGCGGATGGCATCTTTCAGTGCTGCTAATGATGCCGGTTGGTCGCGGTACACTTTTGACTTCCAAGAATCTCCACAGCCAAAAGTCACAGGGTATCAGATCGGGAGATCTTGGAGGCCATGCGTGATTAAAGTAGCGACTGAGAATGCGATATTTCGATGCATATAAGCTTCGACTACCATTACCTGCTGTAGTTGTTCCTTTTTATATCGTTTGTTGCTTTGCATAATCCTACATCAGAAATACGACAGCGCCATCTGTTGGTCGCCAACAGAACTTTTTCTTTCTTTGCCACACAAAACCCGGCTTCTTTTCCATCCGTTTGGTGCAAACCGTATCTTTGTATCTTGGTTCGTTTTCGAATTATTCATTTTTAAAGTTTGTCCTAACTTTTGGATCACCCGGTATATATATATATATATATATATATATATATATATATTGTTGTTGTTAAATAAAATAAATAAATTCATTTCTTTACTATATACAAAACATAATTTTACAGTTAAAAGTAATTTCTTAAAATCAGTTAAAAATCCTTACTCCAAAGATAGTCGCATTTGAAAAAAAAATACAGTTTGTAAAGAATAGTTATAAAAAACACTAGCATGTTGTGTTCTTCACAAAACTTCCTTCTATGTTTTCCGCTATAAATTTGTACAAAGGAAATTATATACAAAAATTATTATTTATCAAAATTTATTTCTATGGTGAATACAGATGGTTTCCATCTCTGAAAAGTATAACTCTAAATACTGAATAAAAGTCAATTTTGTGCCTTATAGACAACATCACAGGAAATTCTTTTTTTTTTTTTTTTTTTTTATTTAAATTTAAAAATGTCGATAACCTTCTTTCAAATTATCAAATTTACATGGTACTCGTCAGTAATTTTAAACCATTTCTTTGAAAGGTACTGACGAGTTCTCTTTCAAAATACTCTTATTAAAAAATTTACACCACAGAAAGAAATGCTTCTACATATACAAACCATTATCCTGATTAACTATGAATACTATAATTACACAAATTTATTAATGTTATAATTAATATTCCTTTAGATTAATATTTCAAAAGATATCGGTTAAAATAGTATCCTTTTCTTGTACATTTATACGACATTTTATATTATGCTGCCATATTAAAATTTTGTTAAAGCGCTGTCAAACTTATGTCTAACGAAATGTGTACTTACATTGATTTTTATCCATTAATTTTTTAAATAAAGCTTCTACAACATTTTGGTAATATAAAAACACCGAGATACAGATACACACACACACACACAAAAAAAATAAATAAATAAATAAATAAATAAATAAAAATAAAAATAAAAATCAAATTTTGCACAGGGCGTTTCAAAACGTATAAAATATCGAAAACCAGTACTCGAAAATTTTTAAGAATCATCCCTTCCCCACTGTTGAATATAGAAGAAAAAGTAACAATACTTCTTTATATTTAAGTATAAAAATACCTTCATATCTAATTTCACTCGGCCCATTTTAAAAAGCCATTCGCAGTGTAAATGCAAGTGATTTGTTTCTGGAAATGTATTTCTTAATTTTCTTGTATGGAGAGCATATTACCAGTTAAAGTTAATTTTCATGGAGATAAAATTTCGTGGAGTAAAATTCAAATGAAAATATCATTTTGCATCTCTAACTGTAATTTCATATCAAAACCGTTCATAGAAAAACATATTTCCACTATATTTTATTCCACCCAAAGCACGGTTTACCAGTGACGGCATTTTTCCTGAAGAAGAATATAAAAAAAAAAAAAAAAAAAAAAAAAAAAAAAAAAACCTCTAAACTTATTATTATTATTTTTTCCAAAATCGTACTCTCATTTTCCAAGTAAACCAAGTGTCTACCACATTTTTTCGAGGTGGAGTGCAGATTAAAAGTTAATGCTAATTATACTGAACATAAGGGTATTTCAGATTGAACTGTCATCTCAGAAACACTCCAAATCAAAATTTTTATTAACACATTCGCTGCCACCAAAATTTATATATCCATCCTCAGAAGCCGAATTTAAAAAAAGTGTTTTAATGATTAAAAACGTTGGCTGCACAAAAAAAAAAATTTAAACACAAAATTTAAAAACCACGCACTGAAAATATAAAAATAATGCTTCACTAACGTGCCACAAAAACCTCATCGTTCAACCTCCAAATCCGAACTAAAACTAAAGCAGTTTACTTATCATACTCGATTGACGCCCCAGAGCGTCACCGGCATGGGAGGTAGCGCCATGCTGACGCGCCAGCGCGTCAGTGGCAGCGAATGTGTTAAAATCATTCGAGTACTTTGAAAGAAAACGAAATTTTAGCCATTTCTGAAGCGTGAGTTACCGATGTACGTTAATTGTGCTGAAGAGTAAGTCAGAGTTTCAGATTGAACTGTAAATTCAAAAGACCTCTAAATCTAAGTTTTTCTCAAAATTATTCAAGTAGTTTCTAAGAACACATAGTCTTCGTCATAATTTGACACGGAAGCAATAAGGGTTGACAGTGAATGCAAATTGTCGGGAAAATGGGAACAATTCAGATGGGTTTCTCGAGTCAAAAATTCCTTAACGCTTTGTTTTTATCAAAATCGTTAAAGCCATGTCCCAGAAAAACAAAATTCTGACATAGTTCGCAATGAACGGAATGAGTGTTAACCGTGAATGTTAACTTTTCTAAAGATGAGAAAGATTCAGTGTAAATTGTCATATCGAAACACCCCAAATCACAAATATTTATCAAAATCGTTCGAGTAGTTTTCAAGAAAACCAATTTTTTTCGATATCTTACCACGGTTTAGTGAAGGTCAACGCAGTAATGAAGGTTAATTTTTCAGAAGATGAGGATATGTCAAATGGGTTTCTAAAAAAAAAAAAAAAAAAAAAAAAAACTTCATTCCTATGTTTTTTCTTAAAATCGTTCGATCTATTTCCGAGAAAACCAAATTTTTGCCATATTTTCCAATATGTGGAAAAGGGTTAATTGTGAACGGGGATCATCGCTAGGAGGATAAGTCAGATGTATTTGTCATCTACAGAAATCCTTATTCTTAAGTTTACCAAAATTGCTAGATCGACTTATGAGAAAACCAGATTTTTGCCATATTTTATATCTGGCGGAAAGAGGTTTAATAATGAACGCTAATTCTCCTAAAGATGAGGATAATTCCAATGCGTTTGTCTTCTCAAAACACGTTTAACCTAATATTTTTATTTACATCGTGAGATCCATAATCGAATAAGCACAGAGTCTGACGCGTATTGCATCTGGCAAATAAAGTGTTAACAGCGAACGCAAATTTTCCTGAAGATGATGTTTGACACCCCCCCTCTCCCCCCTTCTACTTCCAGTTTTGACCTGAATTGATTTTTCATTCAAAAAAATCCTTAAACACAAACTTTCATCAAAATCGTTAGAGCCATTTCCGTGAAACATATATACTGTGCCGGTAAAAAACAAATGTTTACACTTGAGCGGTAAAAGAACTTTACATGTCAATTGCCGTTCCAGTTATAAAAATGTGTCGAACCCCAGTGATGACACGTGGTGTTGTCGATCACAGACGACCTCTCCCTATCGTATCAACACTGTCATCACTGGGGGTTCGGCACATTTTTATGGCGCGAACGGTAATTGAACACGTAAAGTTTTTTTCCTTTCCGCTCAAGAGTAAACATTTCTTTTGGTGACACTGTACAAAGGAAGTTACGTGATTGTAGTTTAATATAAACAAATGATATGTTTTAATTATTATTATTTTTTTTTTCAGAAAAATCTCTAATTATAACTTAACAAATAATACGATAGGTATCCTATTTCAAAATTTTATTCATTTATTCATTTTAAAATCAGAAGCATGTTTATCATTATTTTATTTTATATGTTTAAAAACCTTATCGAAGGAGTATAATTATTTGTGTCCATGACAACAATCATTTCATTAAACTTAATAATTAATTCTGATGCATTTCATTCTGCTTTATAAACACAAGCTGCGATATAAAACAATTATGTAGATTATAATTTGACAACATTAGAGCTGCTGATATTGGAAGCGTCGGACAGAATGAGTTAATTGAGCGATTTCTATGAAGGAACTATTTTGCATCCATCCAGGTGTATTAAACGTTGAAGATATGATCATTATGCTACTGCAAAGTGCAACATTTAAGCGCAGAATGTGTGAGTGAAAGCTTTGGATATTATAGTCTTCACTTAATAAATTGCATAACAGATAGAATCTAATAAAGAGTTATATTATCAATTACATTAAAATGCAAAAGAACTTTGCAAGTAAAATAAAATTTATAAGGATACACTGTTAAAAATTTCAACAGAAAACTCTGTGTAATCTATTATCTTAAGTCTTACGTAAAATTACAGAGACAAATAAAGGGAGATGTTAAAAAACTTATTTTATACACCCATTTTACTAACTAATATTAATTTAATAAATTATTGGTGAGTATATATTTTGGACTTGTAACGATTTTTCTAAAGTAGAAACAGTTATTTTTAATTTTAATTAAAAGATTAAATAACGAAATTACGTAAACATGCAGAATAAAGATTGAGAATCTCGATTATTCCCTTTTAACTAAGAATTACTGCAAATTTACAGAGACTCTAGATAAATATTTACATTAGATTTACAGAAATTTTTAACAGTATAGGATGAAATGAGCTAAGTATCACCACGTTTTGGCATATTTTAATTTTGATCTCATTTTGCTCCATTTGCTATTGCAGTTCTATACATTGCGTACAGTTTTAACGCTTTTAAAGCTTAACACTTTATCTATCGATAGCTTAAAAAAATTTATAAAATTGAATTTACAGAAAGAAACGTCAAAAGTATTTATAAGAATAGACCTAATATATTTCACTTTGATCTTACTACATGATACTAGGTTACAAGTTTTTGTACTAAAAAAGATTTTGTAGAGAGCTCTTCATCTTTTTTCTTAGACAATTTTCATGATCTTCACGCGTGTTACAATTAATTTCTATATTATTTAAAGAATCTACCACCAGTCTTAGAAAAATTATAAGGAACACAAAAAGTAAATACTTTTTTACCCTCTTTTAAGATCCTACACTGAGGAAAAATTCTGTAACTGACATCTAGAATGTAGATTGTGGCTCTAGTAAAAATAGTTTCATGTCATCCTTAAAAATTCTAGTCCCCTTTTAAAGCGAGTTCTAGAAACCCTTATTAGAATTTTAGAGCGTTTGTTTATATTATAGAGGTCAAAATTTAAATATCTCAGCAAATAAATGTGAATACAAGAGGCACACAGAGAAAAAAATATGTAACTGACATCTAAAATCTAAATTGTGGCTCTAGAAAAAATAGTTCCATGTCATCCTTATAAATTCTAGCCCCCTTGGAAAGCGAGTTCAAGAAGCTCCTATTAGAATTTTAGAGCTTTTGCCTATAGTATCAAGGACAAAGTTATTTAAAAAATCTCTGCAAATAAATGAGACTACAAGAGGCGGGTTTCAGCTACAATAATCTTGGTTTGTGACCCAAAATCAAGCGAAAATTTCTTGAAATACAAAAGATTCAGAATATTCGGAATATTCAGAATATTGTTTTACCATCTAGAAACGTGTAAACTGCAAATTCTGGATCATTTCGTCTATTCAGTTTATTGGCGTGCCTTATGCACATAGCTCGGAAATCTATGTTTCTAGTTAAGGAATTTAGAAAATGGTCGCTTGTTCATTCTAGAGGAAGGCGGTATATTTGTTTTCTCAGTGCATGTTTCAGCTATTATAATTTTGGTCTACTACCCAATTTTAGAAAACCAAGCGAGAACTTCTCAGAATACAAAAGATTCAGAATATTCAGAATATTGTTTCACCATCTAGAAATGTATAGACTAGAAATTCTCGATCATTTTGTCTATTCAGCTTGTTTGAATGCCTTATACTAAAAATCTGTACTTCTAGTTTAGGGATTTAGAAAATGACCACTTATTCGTTCTAGATGAAGTCGGTATATATTTTTTTTTGATAGTGTAATATTTTTACTGACCTCTATGTACCAATGGTATAGTGAAAGACCACCTCACTAAATTCTCATCAATTACTACGATGAGACGACATGCAAACACATGTCTCTAAAAAATATATTTAACAAACAAAAAATAAGTCTCAAATGCATGTTTGTCTAAATTATAATGCGATAGATAAAGGATTAAAAAATAGTTAATTGAATAAAAAGAAAAAAGAAAATCATGCACTTCACATATTTTAGACAGACAGACGCATTGAAATAATAAACACTTTTCAACTTTATTGGAAAGTGTTAAAAAGAAAAATCATGTCATTCGAATGGATTATAGAAATGATTTCTAACTGCACTTACATTTTACAGCATTTAACCTTTACATGTATTACAAATCTGTGATAACACCTTAAAATGTATATTGTTTTTCTTTTTTTTTTTGTGAAGTAAGAAAACTTTTAAAGGATAATTTTTTTGGGGGAAAAAATACAATATCCTGCTTTTGTGTACACTTATGTAGAGTCCATAAACAGAAAGGCTACAAAAATATATTTTATTTTTTACTAAAGAAGAAAGAACCTCACAACAGCACCTTTATAGCTATATTTCTGAACAACAATCATGAAAATAGTTTGAGTGTGTTGCCCTGTATACTATCTGAAACTTACTTAAGCCACCTACTTGTGTACAAAACAAGTCCTCAAAATACCAAATTGTTACACTGAACAATTTTCATTAATATCGCTAAATGTATATGAACATTTTAAAACCATATCTGGAAACAAGAAGTTTCTGTAAACAAATAAATCACGCTATTGATATTTTGCTAAAAATGTTTTTGTATATCTGAAAATTTTAAAATGTTTTTATATATCTGAATAGTGTATGCTAATTTCGTTATGTTACCTGCAGTGCAAAGTGTGTGACCCTTTAAAACTGTAAGTTAATCATGGCACTTGTCACAGAAAACGTGATTTTATATACCTTAATTATAAATGTAAATTTAAGGTGCCTTCCTACCGTCGGAGGTGATTTTTTTTTTTTTTTTTAATAATTGAAAAATTGCCTATTTATGTGCATTATCTGATAGAATATAGTAAATAACAGTGAATAACCTGAAAAAAATATGCAAATTAAAAAATATTTTGATATTTAGGCTCAAAATATGCATAAAATTTGCGAAAAAAAAGCACTTTTACAAAACATCATAAGTGAAATATAAATAAAGATATTTTTATTCTGTAAATTTTATTTAGATTATTGAAAGGTCCTTAAGGGAGTGAACTACTCTCAGACTTATAACCATGTTATTTAATATTTTAGAGAAGATAACATTTTTACATGCTGAAAAAAATCATGAATTTACATGGCAGTTCATAACTTCTATCGACAAAAAAAAAAAAAAAAATAATAATAATAATAATAATAATAATAATTTAGCTAGATTCATTATCGTAGTTCAATTCCTAAAACAACTCCTCTAGAGTATTTTGTCAAAGTTTCATAACGCTTCAATTATAACTTTTGGAGTTGTGATGTTTTGGGATAAAGCAAAATGCTAAAAATTTTGAGAAAAAGAGGAAAACAAATTTAAAAACAAGATTTTACCTATTAAACAAAAAATAATTAAAATAAGTTCCTGATTTATTTCAAAGCTTTTTTTTTTTTTTTTTAAATTCATTTTATATTCAGTAACACATTTTGATGCTTATATTGAGTGAAACATTTATGTAAACAAACATTTACGGGTCATTTCCGGTCACTTCCGGTTTCAAAAACTGGCGAGTGACTAATATTAAAATGCTTGTAACTCAAGTTCTAAGCAAGATAGAAACAAAATTCAAACTGATTTAGAAAGCTAAAATGTCAGGCTTTAATACTAATCCAAAAATACAAAATCGGAGTTTTGACTGAAAATTGCATTTTAAAGGTAGGCAGGCACCTTAATTATGTATTGTGTAATAAAATATGCTTCATAGTAATACCTCTCAAAAACACAATGTATTGAATTCATTTGGGCATCCCTATCCTCAAAAAGAGTGGCGCTATTTACACCATTTGCAGTAAAAAACATGCCATGATGAACTTGAATATAATAATTTGTTAGTTTCAAGAAAATCTATGAATATTTTCAGAAGTTTAGAGCACCGACATACAAACAATCGTAAGTTATAATCATTTATCAACTTCTAAAAAAATTTTAATGAAACGGTATTTATTATTATTATTATATATCTAATTATTATTCATTCTTTTACCAAAATATCCCTGACATCATAAACAGAACAGTAAAGTACATTATTAAAATATTGGTATGAAGACGTGTAATACGACATAGATATAAATAGGTTTTTCAATTTTCAATTTTATATACATACCTGCGAGTTAAAAATAGGAAAAGAAGCCCTAAAAAAATTTTTTTTTTTATATAAAAAGTTCAAAGTTGAATGATTTTTAGCCAAACATTGTGCAACTAGATCTGACTGTAGAATTTTATGATAAGTTAAAATGTTAAAAATCCTGCAATAAAATATGATTGAGCAATTCTGTTTGATTCAAAAGCGCTTTTTTTAAACTTTAGAACTTTTCAGAAACTTTTTTTTTTTTTTTTTATGAATTCAGCATATTTAATGTGTATACGAAACTTTGTTGTAAAATGTGATTGTGTAATAGATTTTTACTTTCTCTTACCCATAAGGTAGACAAAGTATTGATTTTGAGTCAAATTTTCAAAATTGAATTTTTGTTTATTTATACGGTTTGAGGTCCTCTGAATCCAAAAATCATGCTTTTAGCGGTTGATCTCTCTCTCTCTCTCTTTCTCTCTGTGTGTGTGTGTGTGTGTGTCTGACTGTTATCAGCATATCTCAAAAAGGAATTATAGCAGAAAGTCCAAACTTCGTATTCTAAATGTGTATGGTATACGGATGCTACACAAAACGTTTCTTTGAGATCAAGAAAATGGTTCATGTACAAGGACGCCCAAAAGAATTCAAATACATTAGTGTCTATGGGGAAAATTGCAGGTCAGAAGAGTATATCTATAGACTGAACTAAACCAAACAAAACTATATATTATATACGTAAAAGAATATATATATATATTATATATGTAAAAACATGTTTCGTGTAGAATATGGTATAGAAATCATTCACTGTTCATTTACAGGGCTACACAAAAGAATTAGATTGTAGTACGACAATACTTGAAAATTGATGGAAATGTACTTCAGGTTCTGCCGTGTGTTATTAATATAGGATTATATTTATGTCCTCCACGTGCTGTGTACATAACTTTTAGAAAATATACAGGGCTGCCAATATTTAAGCCATAACATTCTTTTTTATTGTTAGTGGAAGTTCTTTATTGCAATATTTTACCATGTCCAGGAAAGCTGCTCAAGAATTGAAATAAATTCCTCATAGCCATATGGTAACTAATGTATTTTTTAAACTAAATATTCATCGCTTGGTTTTTTGTATATTTAGACGTTTTGAGGTTTCCTGAATACCGAAGTCAAATTTTTAACGTTTGACCTTTGTCTATATCTGTCAGAAAAAATTAAGAACAAATAATTTCAGGCGCTCCAAATGTCGTACTTTGAAGGTAATGTTTTTGTTACTAGAAAAGTTTCATCAAGACTGATAAGTTTCATGGAATGTTTCTGTGAAAATTATCTCAATAATTTTAAATGAACTTTTAAATTTAATAACGGATTCGAATTCTACATATATAAATGCACGTACAGTAGTGAAGCGGGGGGTTGAGGGGGGCGGCAGCCCCCTCACACAAAACTAATCTATATATATAAAATCGTTCTTCCTGACTGACTGAGTGAGGGGGGGGGATTCATCATCGCCCAGACCAAACCCCTAGACCTAGAAGCTTGAAATTGTGTGACAATGTTCTTTCTATGACGTAGGCATCCACTAAGAAGGATTTTGCAAAATTCGCCCCCCAAGGGGGAGAGGGGGGGGGGCAAAATGTGATTTCACAAAATCCTTCATATCTCAAACAAAAAAAACAGATATCCGTAAAATTTTTGCTTTAAAATATAGCTAATACAAACGTCTAAAAACCAATTTCTGGAATTTTCGAAAATCGGTCTCCAAGGGGAGCGGGGAGGGGGAAGGCAAAACGTGATTTCACATGCATAAAACGTGATTTCGCATAATCCTATATATCTCAAACAAAAAAAAATTAGATATACGTGAAATTTTTGCTCTAAAATATAGCTAATACAAATATCTAAATACCAATTTCTGGAATTTTAGAAATTCAGCCCCCAGGTGGGGCAGTAAGAGGGGGTGTGTATGGGGGCAAAAAGAAATAGAAATACAGTTAGGGCGTTCAAAATTGATATAGATTGTTTTTAGAGGCCTGCAAGTCGAATAGGGATATTTTCGATCGTGTAAAGTTATTGGGAGGGGAGAGGGGGGCAAAAAAATAAAAATAGAGTTAGATCGTTCAAAATTGGTATATAGAGGTTTTCGATACTTACAAATCGATTGCGGATATTTCAAATTTGTAAAATTATTAGGAGGGTGGGAAGGGAGTGGGGCGGTAAGGGGGGGCTATGGGCAAAAACAAATAGAAATACAGTTAGGCCGTTCAAAATTGGTACAGATAGGTTTTAGTGGCCTGCAAGTCGAATGGGGATATTTTCGAAAGTGTAAAGTTATTAGGAGGGCCGGGAAGGGGGGCGGAGGGGAAAAAAATAAAATAGAGTTAGATAATTCAAAATTGGTACATAGAGGTTTTCGATACCTACAAATCGATTGCGGATATTTTCGAATTTTTAAAATTATTGGGAGGGGCGGGAAGGGGGGGGCGGAGGAGCAAAAAAATAAAAATAGAGATAGATCGTTCAAAACTGGTGCATAGAGGTTTTTGATACTTACAAATCGATTGCGGATATTTTCTAATTTGTAAAATTATTAGGATAGACGGGAGGGGCGGGCGAAGGGGGAAAATAATAGAAATAAGAGTTAGAGCATTTTCGGAATTTTTTCCGAAGGCAGTGAGAACCCGATGCGACATTTTTCCTAATCAGATTTTGTTTCTCTTTTTTTTTTTCACGCGATAAAAATTAATGCAATTTTGAGAATTCAGTAATTATTGTGATTCATTTAAAAATAGGGACCAGCGAAGCGGGCGTTGCCTGCTAGTTATTATGTAAATCTCTTCTGAACCCTAATTTATATTGTTTTAACATAAATTTACATTACAGTATACGTTATCTTTCCCCTTAATCTCGGGAAAGATAAGGGGAAATTTTTAAAATACAATTTTTAACTTGCATGTAATTAAATTTTAGGGTAAGAGAAAGTCATGTGAGTGGCACATCCGATTATTTATTTTATTTTCGCACGTTTCCTTTAAAATAACTAGTAAATTGTCAACAAGGGTTTTAGATATTTTGTTCTACGATAAAAAAAAAAGTAGATTCTTAGTGACAGTATAAAGGGAAAGTCCCCACTCCATGCCAAACAAACACCCAGAAAAAAAAAAAACTACCAGAGGTCATCAGATTTTTATGAAATTGGACTAACCTATCCGTTCTATAAAGAAATGAATGTATATCAATTAATAAGTTCCTATCTTTTTTTGGTTTTGATATATAGGGCAGCAAAAATGTGTAAAAAGTGCAAATTTTGGAAATTCTTGTATTTTAAATCTACGCATATTTTGTTCCTAATTGACTTAAAATAAGTTTGTTATCATTAGAAAGCATTTAATATAGGTTTTCAAATGACACATTATATACAATTTTTAAATTTTCATTTAAAGGTAAAAAATTTTGCCCTTTGGCCTTCAGTTACTCAGAAAGTACATTTTTAATTTTCTTTTAAAAATTATATGTTGTTTCTACATTATTTATAATTATTGGAGACGCCAAGGGATGCTATGTTATGAATTAAAGTACAACCCTATATCAAATTTCCATACTAACGTGACATAAGTTTTAAAAAATTCTACAAATATAATGAAACACACAATGTAAGTGAAACTTGATTGTAATTTTCAATTGCTTTTATTCATTATTTTTACAGTATCTATCAGGGATGACTGAAATTGGGGTGGAAGGGGGACAAGTTGCTGTTCAGTACCCCAGGAAAGAAAAAAAATAAAGGTCGCGTAATAATTAGAATAAGTTTTAATAAGTTTTTATTATTATGCATCAATGAAGGTTGATACATTGAAAACACATACAAAAAAGGTTAGTATTGTATAATTTAATGGAGGCTTTTAAGTAATTCAAAAATGAATATCTAGATCTATAAATTGGATTTCCTACATTTGCAGAACTAAAATAAAAAAAAACTGCTATCGAGCAAGTGTAACATATTCTGTCTGTGTTTCTCATATACATGAAAATGTTAAATTAAAGCTGATTTGATACAGTTTGTAGGAATTGAGTAAAGAATAAAAAAATCAAATTCATACAATAATTAGATAAATTGTTTGTAATCCCCCAGAACCAAATTGCTAACTGGGATGGTATAACATATTGTCAACATCTGACAATCTTAAAGAATATATTGGGAAGATACACATATAACATATACACATATAACATATAACATATATACACAAATATACACAAATATACACATATAACATATAAACAGTGGCTGAATGTTGATAATGAGTTCTTGAACTTTTCTCTAGAAATTATGAAGATTTTATTTGTCACTTATAATCCTTATATTGCTTATATGGCACTTATTTTTTTCTAAATAGCAGTTTTCTTTTTAAGATATGCAAAGAGCATGTATATTGTGAAAGAACATGCACTCTATCTCCAGAAGAAATGTTCCATGCTCATGCATCTTCCATGCTGTAAAGATTGGTTGCCACTACAAAATACTCCCAAGTCTGTAAATATATTTGTACAAAAGTAAGATTTTTTAAAATTATATGTAATTTTTTTTTATGTGCCTTTGAACCTTACATGATTCCTTAATATCGCATAAATATACATATTCAGCCAATATTAATGACAAAATTATATCAAAAATTAAATATATTTTATTAATATATATGCATTTCGTATTTTAATAAATTATGAAATGACAGTGGCAAAGTAAATAAAATGAGAAAAAAAATGTTTTACTATTATTTAATCATTTTAAATTCAGATTTTTATATAATTTTAAGTTATTTATATTTTAAATCTTATAAAAAGCGGAGGTTGAAGACCCTGCCTCCTCCCCTCTAACACACTCCAATACTAGCTGATATACACTGTTCAATCAATACTGTATCAGTACTGTTTAAGCCTTACGTTATTAGGCTTAAACCATTTAAAGGATAATACTCAACCAGCTGATTAAAATTTTAAATTAACAAAATTGCAGCTTTCATCATTCAATTTTTACTTTTTTTACTTTAAATCAAATAATTATTAATTACAAAATCTTTGTAATGAATCATTTTCCCTTTTGAGAATTTCTATAAATGGTAATTTGGCCCACCCAAATGTTGGGTTGGATTGTGGGGATTAAATCCGATTGACAGCACTCGGGTCCTTAGGGACTTAGGGTCCTTAGAGCACTTAGAGGACTTTCTAAGAGGTCCTAGCCTGTATTTACGCAAGTTTCGGAAAAACCATGGAAATCTTTAAGCGGCTAGGCCGGTGAAAGCGACTCGGGATTAAACCCGGCACCTCACGTCTACCAGCTTTCAGTGTAGAACCCCACAAAATGAAATCCTAATATGTTCTACAATTTTAGTATAGAAATACTAATAAGAGAATTTATAACTTAGCATCCCATGGCGGTTCTAAGTTAAAAATTACAATAGTTATAGTCAATAAATGTAGGAACAACAAATACTTTTTTAATGAAAAGTAAAAATGTACTTTCTGAGTAATTGAAGGTCAAAGATAAAAAAGTTTGAACTTGAAATGAAAAATTTTTAAGTACGTGCATGTAATATACTATTTGAAAGCAAGAATTAGATGCTTTCTATTGATACCAAACTTATTCTTATAAGTTAATTAGAGAATAAAATGTGGATACGTTTGTTATAGAAGAATTTCCAAAAATTTCACCTTTCGCCTATTTTTGCAGCCCTGTATATAAAAAACTTAAAGAGATAGGGACTTATTACATTCATTTATCTATAGAACGTATATGTTCATTTATCTATAGAACGTATATGTTCATTTATCTATAGAACAAATAAATGAGACCAATTTCACAAAAATCTGAGGGGCTCAGGATTTTAGATGTTTTGATTTGTCATGGAATGACCCTAAGTTAGAACTTTTTTATTAAATATTAGAATATTTGCTAAGCATTGAAAAAGCTCCACTTTTTCAATTCTCATTTCAGTTCGATCCCGGAAAATCAAGGCGATATGAGTGAAGAACAAGAAGAGTGATTTCATCAAGATCTCAAAGAAATGGAAAGAATGTATCAAGGATGAAAGAAAGCTAATATGTTAGCAGATTATTTTTTAATGTTGCATATAGAGTGCCGTCAATCCTTGCACAAGCGAAAAAGTGCTAAACGAAACTTTGATTTAAGGGAACAGAGACATTTAAAAAATAATGTGTAAATAATAGACTATTTTAATGTATTCAGATTGATTTAGTATTACGCAGATTTTCATAATGACAAAATATATATTAAGTAAATATATAGATATATAGTGAAACAAATTGACTGCATTCTTATTAAAGACATTTTTTTGGCTTTACATTCTCTGTTATAAACATTCTGCCAAATCCGGGTTAAAAACGGAAAAAGGGAAAAATAAATTATAAATATCAGTCCTATCGTTATAAACTCGGTACCAAATGATAGGATTGATTTTTCAGAATCCAGGGTGGTGCAAGCAGGTTTTCGATACGATATTTAGTTTTTTTTTTTTTTTTTTTTTACTTTCTCTTACCCATATGGTAGAGAAAGTATTGTTTTTGGCTCAAATTTTCGAACGCGAGATTTTGTTATATTTACACGTTTTGAGTCCCCTGAATACGAAAATCATGTTTTTAGCAAATGGTGTGTGTGTGTGTGTGTGTGTGTGTGTGTGTGTGTGTGTCTGTGTGTGTGTGTGTGTCTGTGTGTGTGTCTGTGTGTCTGTCCGTTATCAGCATAACTCAAAAACAAATTATGGCAGAAAGTTCAAACTTGGTATTCTAAATGTGTATCATATAGGGATGCTACAGTAAGCTTTTCGTTAAGATCAAGCAAATGGTTCGTGTACAGGGACAATCAAGAGAATTCTAATACATTACGTCTATGGGGGAAATTTCAGGAAAATAGAGTTTAACGTCTATAGACTGCACTAAACCAAATGAAACAAATAGACTGATGGAAAAAAAAATCCCAACACCAGGAAGGAGCTGTGCTAGATAAACGAAATTTGGTAGGCGTATTTATACATCTGAAAGATGACGTCGATTCAAATTTCGAGCTACGCGCATAAGTGTGGCGCTTGTAGCGACACTATGAACATGCAAATGAGGTTTGCTTTAAATAAGCGCTGTAAGGTTCGTGATCGTTATTTACAGTTGAGATTTGATGTAGTGGGTTAATGTTAGTCAAGGATGCCTCTAAGAAGACGAAGAAGCCATTATCAACAGCTCACTGAGTTTGAACGAGGTCGTGTAGTAGGGCTACGAGAAGGTGGGTTTTCTTTCCGCGATATTGCAGAAAGACTTGGCAGGAATGTATCCACTGTGCATGAGTGTTGGTAGCAGTGGTCAAGGGAAGGTACTGCCTCAAGAAGACCGGGTTCCGGGCGGCCACGTGGCACTACTGAGAGGGAAGACCGCCGTGTTCGGCGTATGGCTGTGGCTAATCGTACTGCGTCTGCAGCTGAAATTCGAGCTGCAGTTGGCACCACAGTGACACAACGAACTGTTACAAATCGGTTACTTCAAGGACAGCTCCGAGCCAGACACCCTGTAGCGTGTATTCCTCTGACTCCAAACCACTCCCGTTTGCGACGTGAGTGGTGTCAAGCTACAGCTCATTGGAGGACGGAGTGGAGATCTGTTGTGTTTTCTGATGAAAGCCGGTTCTGCCTTGGTCGCACTGATAGCCGTGTGTTGGTTAGAAGGAGGCCAGGTGAACGCCTGCTAGCGACCTGTCTGCGGCCTAGACACACAGGGCCTACTCCTGGAGTTATGGTTTGGGGAGCAATTTCGTATGACAGCAGGAGCACTCTCGTGGTTATCCCACGCATCCTGACTGCAAATTTGTACGTCAGTCTAGTGATACAACCTGTTGTGCTGCCATTCATCAACAGCATTCAAGGAGGTGTTTTCCAACAGGATAACGCTCGCCCCCATACCGCTGTTGTAACCCAACATGCTGTACAGAGTGTCGACATGTTACCTTGTCCTGCTAAATCACCAGATCTTTCTCCAATCGAGCACGTATGGGACATCATTGGACGACAACTCCAGCGTCATCCACAACCAGCATTAACCGTCCCTGCATTGACCGCCCAAATGCAACAGGCATGCAACTCCATCCCACAAACTGATATCCGACACCTGTACAACACAATGCATGCACGTTTGCATGCTTGCATTCAAAATTCTGGCGGTTACACCGGTTACTAATGTACCAACATTTCACATTTGAAATGGCTCTTCTCGCCAATGGCTCTACCTGTGATCTTGAAACTTTAATCAATTAAATATGTTACCTAGGCAAATGTATTGCTGAAATTTCATTACTGTACAATAATTTTTTCTTGGTGTTGGGATTTTTTTTTCCATCAGTGTATATATTTTGTGTAATAGAGGCAGTTAACTGGGAAAATTTTTTTGTGTATGTAGTAGCCTCGTTTGTGTATGTAGTAGCCGAGGGGGGAAGTCCCCCCTCGATGTGAGTAA
Source organism: Salticus scenicus (assembly GCA_963930645.1). Lineage (NCBI taxonomy): Eukaryota > Metazoa > Arthropoda > Arachnida > Araneae > Salticidae > Salticus > Salticus scenicus. The sequence continues at coordinate 288,220,730 of OZ005653.1, read as the reverse complement.
ATTTTCATGATGGGTATCTTTCAAAATACCAATACCATTAATACCAATGCCAATACCTTTAAAACGAATGGTTGAACCATTCGTTTTAATTTAAACCGCGATAATTTAAAACAAAGTTATCGATTTTTTTTACTTTTAACGAAAATCGTACTTTTTTTTTTTTTTTTTTTTTTTTTTTTAATATTGAGAATAAAATGGACTTTTTTTTTATATTTGGTGTTATACTTCTTCTCTAATATGGAAATCGTCTGCCTTATCATAAAAGATAATTTTTTTAAATAATAATTTTAATAAATTATTTTTTAAAAAGAGAAAATTTTTTCATAACCGAATTAAATTCTATATAAATGTAGGTGCATTAATGAAACGGGGGGTTGAGGGTTGAGGGGGGCGGTAACCCCCCCTCACACAGAACTAATTATAATATAAAACTCTTCAGAAGCCTAATATGAATTGTTTAACATAGGTTTACATAACAGTACACGTTATCTTACCTATTAATCTGCAACCTGTATTTATAGTATTAAATTTCAGGGTAAGAGAAAGTCGTGTGACTGACACACCAGATTATTTTATTAACTAAAGTATGAGATTTAGGTGGAAACACTTCATTTTAATTCCTATCAGTCATTTTTAAAAGGACGTGGCTCGTTACAAATTCGATACCAAGTAATGAAAGGGGTGTTTTTTCTGAATCAAGTGGTGCAAACACTTTTTCCACACGCCAGTTAAATTTTTTAAAATTAACTGAAGTACAAAATTTAGGTGGCAACACGTGATTTTAAACTTTTCATATTTTTTAGAGCGAATCAAGCTAATAAAAAAAGTCCTTCATTTAAAATTTGTTTTAACATTTTATTTTGATTTGTGAAGAAATCTATCTAAAAATTGTGGATCAAGATTTCTAAAATTGTAGATTAATTTTCTTTTCAATACTTTCACACCCTGTTTTAACAAAATATTATTGTTCTGCGATTACTATTATACCCAAATTCTAAAAAAAAAGTAAAATAAAATAAAATAAAATAAAATAAATGAAAATAAAAATAAGAAAAGGCCAAAAGTTTCTGATTTAGAATTGATAACTTTAATCCTTTATCTCAGGACTAGTGAACCATTTTATACCAACCGCCTACTTTTGTACCTGTGTTATTAGTAACTTGTTCTAACCGTTCACCGATTCCACAAAAGCATTGGTTTTTAAAATAGGAAAGAAACTTTACTGTATAAAATGCATAAGACGTAGTTATAGAAAATTAAAGCATATAATAATACATTGAGGAAAAGAAAAATACCGCCTTCCTCTGGAAGGAATAAGTGGCCATTTTCCAAATCCCTTAACTAGAAATATAGATTTCCGAGCTATGCGCATAAGACACTCCAATAAACTGAATAGAAGAAATGATCGAGAATTTCTAGTCTACACATTTCTAGATCGTGAAGCAGTATTCTGAATATTCTGAATACTATGAATAATCTGTATTCCGAGAAATTTTCGCTTGATATTCTAGAACTGGCTCATAAACCAAGATTATAGTTGCTGAAACCCGCCTCGTGTATTCGCATTTATTTGCAGAGATTTTTAAATAACTTTGCTCTCGAAAATACAGGCAAAAGCTCTAGAATTCTGATAGGGGTTTTTAGAACTGGATTTCAAAGGGGACTAGAATTTATAAGGATGACATGGAACTATTTTTTCTAGAGCCACAATTTAGATTCTAGATGTCGCAGTTACAAAAATGTTTCTCAGTGTAAAGCACTTTTCCATTTCATTTGCGTAAATACGGGCTTAATACCTCTTAGAAAGATTCTCCCCCCACACACACACACATGGAGGGCACTCACCTCAGGCCAAAGAGTCTAGTGCAGTCAATCGTCCTTAATCCTAACATCAACATGGATATAATTTCGAGGTTTTTAAAAGTCGATTATTATTATTATTATTATTATTTAAGTGCTTTTGTATTGGACCCCTACTACACACCATAAATGTTGGAACGCCCGCTGGTGGGTGGTCAAATTGTTATATGCAAATTGTCAAATGGATGGATGCATTAGTTTTTCAGAAATTGTTTCCACTTCCTTTCTGAAGGGTCTCCAGAAGCCAGAAGCCTAACAGCATGTATTCTCCAAAGGACAGCCTCAGGATGTCTTATGGATGAAAAGACCTCATGTGAACATCTTCAGGATGTATTATGGAGAAGTGTGTTGTTAGGTAACCCATCAACTGAATTTTTCAAAATTTTTAATGAATTTTTTAAAATTTTGTTTAAGTATTGATCGTTCATGTGTTCAAAACTTTGAATGAAAAAATATACTTATTATGGGAAAAAAAGCTATATATGTATATGAGAACCCAACATTCAAACAAACCGTGTTTTCTCAAAAAAAAAAAAAAAAAAAAAAAGTGTGATTTTTCTTTTAATTTAACTTAAATAATTATAAGATAAAAAACTTTTTATATACCATGTTTTTAAATTTTCTGTTGAATCATAGCTATAGAATTAACTACATTAGCACTTTATCGATGTGTATAAAATTTTTAAAATGATAAGGAAGTCAATTTTTGTGAGATGCATAATATAACTTTTTACATTTTTTTAACGTTCACGTTTAATTAAATGTATTTATTTTTATGTAAAAAAAAAAAAAAAAAAAAAAAAAGAACTCTTTTTTTTTTTTTTTTTTTTTTTGGCAACAATTAAAATATAGCTAATATTTTAAAGGCTATTTTTAAAGTTATTAGGAAATTATTATTTTCATATTTTAATTAATAAAAAAAAAACCTAATAAAAAATTCGAAAATTGGTCTTCGAAGTATTGTGTCGCCATCTGGTTCTGAGCTATTCTAAAAGTTTCAAATATCTAGCTAGTAGTGAAGTTAGTTAAAAATCGATTCCAAGTTTTGTACCGGACAAACAAACAAGAATCGAAGTTAATAAAAACATGGTAAAATAGCATGTCTACATATCTCCCTAGATATGTCTACTAATTTTCCTAGTATCTAGTAATACACTAAAACAAACGATAATTAAATATTAAATTTAGTTATTACTTTCTTCTATATGTAATATGGAGAAAGTAGTGGATTCGCGAAAATTTTCGACCTCCGTTTTTTGATGGATTTACACGTTTTGCGATGTCCTGAACACGAATTGATAGTTTTTAGAAAATGTCTGTCTGTCTGTGTGTATCACGATTTTTGTGGACATTGTAGCTCACGAACCAATGAATGAAATTTAATCAAACTTGGTATTTAGTTGCATCCTGACATAAACTGGTGCTGATTAGATTTAGGGATCAATCGCTCAACAGGTGGCACTGTGATCGCATTTTTTCTAAATTTTTGACATTGTAGTATAGAACAAAATTTCGTATAAATGTACATAATGAGAGTTATTTTAAACTCGTGATTGGAAAATTAATACAAATTACTGATAATAGTAGTAGTTAACTAGGAAAAAAGTTTTGTGCATGTGGGGGCATTGGTTCCCCCCCTGGGGAAGAAGTAACCCCCCAGGAGGGGGAGGGGGGTTAAATTTCAAGATGGGTATCTTTCGAAAAGTCTCGTCAATACCTTTAAAACGAATGGTTGAACTATAAATCTGTGATAATTTAAAACAAAGTTTTGGATTTTTCTTTTTACTTTTAACAATAAAAATCGTAATTTTATTTTTATTTATTTTTTAATATTGTTACTGAGTGAATTTGTATTGGAAAATATAGAAGAAAGTCTTGTGGTGGCCACAACACACTAGTTTTTTAATTTTCTGTTGTCTGAATAATTGTATCCGAAGGAGAAAACGTGGTTTGAATATTTGCTCCTCATATATAGCTATATCTATATATCTTTATCTATATATATCTATCTATTTATCTCTCTCTCTCTCTCTCTCTCTATATATATATATATATATATATATATATATATTTATGTGTGTGTGTGTAGAGAGAAAGAGAGAGAGAGAATATGGCTTTCTTCAGCTTCCGAAACCCATGTAACCCCTTAATTCGTTTGAAAGCTTTTGTTTATTTTCTGTTCGCTAGATAGCAGCACTACTTCGAAAAGCAGAATTCACTAGAAATTTTTTAATGCATGTGATTACGCTCCCCTACTTTAAGGATGATGTTTCTCCACTTGGAGAAAGACTCTGTTACTATTTTTACCTGAAACAATATGTCTGAGGTTTTTTTTTTTTTTTTTTTTTTTTTTTTTTTTTCCCTTCAATTTATAGTGTTTACTTGAAAAATTGATTATCCATTAAATCTATTATTAATGGAATTTAATAAGGTTAAAATATAGATGTTTCAAACAATTTATTTTTTCGAAAATGAAAGTGGTGTTTTTATTTTATTAGTACTATACCTTTCGCACACTGTCATTTTCAATTTTCCTTTATTACCTTGAATGAACGCGTGCAAGCATTTTAGTTTTTATCTAAATATAGAAATTTGAAAGTTTGTCATTGTATCTGTCCGGATTCTTAGATTTTATCGAAATTTGATAAACTTTATTAATTAAGACAAAATTTAGATAACGACGTATTTGTTCAATCGGATAATTGGTTCAAAAGATATTAAATAAAAATGACGTTTTAACTTATTTGTTTTAAATTATTTAAAAAAAAAAGTTCTAAAAATAAATAAATAAGCAAATATATATTTTTTTTTATATCGGGAAAAAAAATGAACGTGTAAAAATTATTATTATTATTATTTTTAAATGATTAAAATAAAATTAAGAAAAATCGTGCTAAAGAAATGGAACGGTTTCAATATAGAACGATATATATTATGTATTATGTATTATTATTATTATTATTATCATTCATATATATATGTTGAAAAAAAAAATAAAGAAAAGAAAGTTTAATTTGCATGCATTTATTATGATTTCAGAAAGAAATAACGTTATTAGGTAACTAAGAAATTTTCTTTACAGGTAACATTTTTAAAATTTCTGAAATTAAAGCCAGTAGCCTAACGGTTGTATGCTCAATGCTGGTATACTAGAAGGGCCGGGTTCAATCTCAGATCGCGCTCGTCGACCTAGCCGTTCGTTGTTTTCCGTGGTTTTCTCCGAAACTCTAGTGAAAACGGGCTAAGAAAAGACCGCTTAGAAAGTTCCCCACGGAGGTCTTTAGTGCAGAAAATTGGCCTTAATCCCAACGCCGCCATACCTGAAAATAAAGTTAAACTTTCTAAAATAATGATGGTATTTTTTAATGAATTCAAATAAATAGAAAAAAATTAAATTAAATAAAAGAAATGGAATCTTTCAAAACTAAACAAAGTTTGTGGTGTAAATTTTACTATAAAAAATTTACTAAAACTATAAAATCTATATATCGAAAGATTCTATGACTCATGAACTATAACTCGCAAAACGTTAAAACGACTGAATAAAAATTCAAAAAGCTGATATCTACATTAAAACGATACCATGACGAATAGAAATGTACCATGCTCAGAAATGGTATTTACCCCATTACGTAGTTAGCTGCTCATAACTGAAGAGTAAAACAACGATTAGCAACAATTGAGAGAAAATATAGAAGACATATAGAATTATTAAATATATTTAAATATATTTCTTTCTATCTGAAGAAAAAAAAAATATGAAGCGTACAAACTTTTTTTTTTTTTTTTTTTAAGTATTTAAAATAAAACTGAGAAAAATCGTACTAAAAAAATGAACAGCTTCAGTATAGAACCCCCTTGGCGAAATTTTAAATTTAGCACCGGAGACGTTCGCCAAAACATCTTTATTTATGCAGTTGTGATAGTTCGTAATGACAACAAAATTTTAAAAGTCGCCCAGGGACTCCTATGTTAAAACTATACCAAAAAAATTTTAAGAAATGAATATAGTAGCCGATGCTAGAGAATGAAACACAGTTACTGCATGCCCTTATATAAGAGAATAGATTAAAATAAATCCTGCCTCATTTAATTAAATTCTGTTTTGTGTTGAATTTTATATCTGTTATCATTACAGTCGAACATCGTTAACGTGAACACTGTTAACGTGAATTACAATTACTTTTAACATGAACTGTTTCCACAATCCCCATCAAAATGCAGGTTAGTTTAGTTATATGTAGATTAGTTACTGATAGCATGAACTGCTGATAACATGAAAATTTTTTTTATCCCCCTTGCGATTCACGTTAACGAGGGTCGACTGTATTTATATATACTATCAGGGCCTGATTATCCAAAAGGCTCAGGAAGCACAAGCTTCCCCTCTAAAATTTAAGAGGGGCCCCCATAAGGATTAAAAACATGGTCTTGAATTTTTTGTTTCATATTTTCACACTGAGATTGAATTTTTTCTGAGAAAGGTTACCTAAAAGAAGACAAAACACTCACTATTTCGGGAAAAATCTATTATTTAACCTCAAAAATTTGAATGTTCTTAATTAAAAAGTTGTATGATTTTAAAGTTCTGTACAGAAATCACTCAGATGTATGAAAAATAAAAATAATAAACACACACTATTTTTTGGTCTATAGCATTTTTATATTACAATACGTAACAGGAAAACAAGATTTTACGAAATGAAAGGGGGCCCCGAAATGATGCTGAAGCTTCCCCTAGCTTCAAAGCTTAATCGGGCCCTGTATACTATACATAGTGAACTAAACAATTTTAAAAAGTAAATATGAAATTAATGTTAAAGAGTTAAAACTCTATAAGAGAAACAAAATAATTTTCTGATTAGTATTATCGTTAGGAAATAATTAAAAATAATATTTTGTTATTCTTAAAGCATGAAAATGCGTGTTGTCTTTTTATAGAAACAAAGAGGGCAGCACTACATAAATATTTAGCCAACACTACGTATTTTTCGTGATCAAGAAAAAATACTGATTTAAAATAGCTTTGATATAACAAATACTGATTTAAATAACATGTCATACTGAATATTTTAGAAATTTCTTTAAAAACGTTATTTACTGTATAAAGTTGTTTTGCATAATTCATTTAAACCACGGAATATATATATTTGTATATGTTTAATATAAAACATTTATATTGCACAAACAATGAAACAATATAAATCAAAATTTTTTTTTAATTTTTAAAAAGAAATGGGAATTATTAATTAATTTATCATATATATATGTATATGTATATACATTTTTTTTTTTTTCTGATAATTGTAATTTTTGATTTTTACCTAAAACGTGAAAGCTTATACCAGATTATATAGTGAACAATAAGGGTGGTAATGAGAATGAATATAAAATCTGTGAAAGAAAAAAAATTAAGAATTATTACAGAAGCGTTTTTATTTCTTTGATTCTTTTTTTTTTTTTTTTTTTCTTCTTTTTTCTTTTTCAAGTGTAGTGTTTTAGTTGATCATTCCTAATTCTATCCAACAGTTTTAATAATAATAATAATAATAATAATAATAATAATAATAATAAACAGCAGTTTTTAAAATATTTAGCAGTAGTGTATGAATTGTCTATATACCATTATTATACAATCATTACATACATTATGATAAAAGAAATTAATAAGCATGTCGAAACTATAAAGATTGCTCAAACATACAGTTTTATACTTTATCATTTTATCTCGCAGATGGAAGCACCATACAATGATATAATATAAAATAAAGTAAAATTCAGTTCTTATAAAAATTCATATTATTAGAAAGTATTTGTTTTATGAATAAAATTACATATTTTACTGAACATTTATTACTGAAACGAATTTATTAAATAAAAAATATATATACCACTTTTTTAGACATATCTTACTTATGTCTAAATTATATCTTTAAATATATCTTTAAATAATTATCAATTATACTAATAAACTCCTATAAATCAAATTTCTCTACCTACATGTAAAATCACCAATATAAATAAATTGAAAGATCTTGGAAGGAAAGGAGAGAGTTTGGGTTGCTGAAGACCATTTGACTACACGAGGGTCCCTGGTCAGCGTGAGACTGAACCACCGAACTTGTAGAAAAAGTTAGGTGATATGTTTTCCATGGGGGTTTTTCGAAGGGATTCTAGCCGTATTTACGCCAGTTCCGGAGAAAACCACGGAAAACTCCAAACGGCTAGGTCGATGAACGCAAAATGGGACCAGCCCGATACTTCCCATATACCAGCTTTAAGCGCAGAACCGCTCGGCCACTGGTGAGAAGGAGAGAAGGGGGTGAGAGTACGTGTATATAGATATTTTAATAGAATTATTTAATGAAAAATATTTTGAGGCTAACATTTGTTAATTGGTCAAATTAAATAAATAAACAAAGCGAATTTTATCTTTTATGATTCATGTTTCATTGTAAAACGTTTGGCTCAATATTTAAGGCTTTTTGATCAGTTTGTTGAAAGGCCATCAAAGAAAAGCGAATACTTTGTTCTAATACTGATTTACAAAAGTAGTTATAGAGTTTCATTTATAAGAAAATAACATTATTCGTACTTAACACTATAATATTTAAGGAAAACCTAGCAGGAATCTTTCGATAAACAATGTTAAAAGGAAAAAAAAAATGCAGAAAACACTTATTGCAATGAAAGCCCAACAATATATTAGGAGTAAGGGAAAGTTCTGTCGTTTTAGAACACATGTACTTTTATGCGTTGTCGATTATCGACTGAAACTGGGTTAAACAATTAAGGTAGAGTATGATTGATGATTTACACACATTTTTTCGTATTTTAGTCGGCTTTTTCAAACTTGTAGAACTGTCACCATGGGGGAAGTAAAAGTGTTCTTAAGACATTGTATGTTGTACGGGTTCCAAAAAGGGAATAATGTGATGGAGGCAACAAAAATCTTGGGTGACGTGTTTGGAGATGTCGCAGTAACAGATCGAACATGTCAAAGATAATTTGTGAAATTTCGTTTGGGTGATTTTTCTTTGAAAGATAAACCCAGATCAGGAAGGCCATCAGGTGTCAATGACGAAGTATGATCAGGATAGATCTCACGTTAACTTCCACAGAAGTGGGCTTCAAGCTTGGAATTCATCAGAGTACTGTTTTGGATCACATTAAAAGGCTTGGTTTCGTGTCCAAACTTCCTGTTCGAGTGCCACACAGCGACAGAACTTTCTCTTGCACCTAATAAAATTTCAAATTCATGCTCTATTCTATCACTTTGGCTTTTGCTCAGTCTGGGCGTATAAAACAGAAAACTTTCCGTTTAGTTTCTGTATTCAAGTAGTTTATTTTGCAAGACACTTTTGCTTTTTTCTCAGATCGTACTTGAAAATGTCGGCTGCAGACCCTTAACCCCTAAAAAGGAATCTCACGAGTCGTCACTGCTTTCAATTGCTCATTTTCCGTGCTAATTTTGCCAGTTACAGAATACCTTGTACCTGTAGCATGCTCTTTTGGAGATAAAACAGACATGGACTAACTCTAAATAATTCTTCTCGATTCGCTACTCTGACTCAGCAGTTAAGGTTTCTGTAAAATATTAAATTGGCTTAAATAACATTACGGGATTTCTTTTGATGAAGGTCAGTGATTGGCACTTGAGGGAGTTTTCTTTTTAGAAATATGTGTGATATTGGTGCTGTGTTAAAGTTAAGGCCAATTAATTGTCTGCACTAGCAACCAGGGCCTATGTGGCGTTGCCACTTTGAAGGTTTTCTAAGAAAGATAGAGTAATGTATATTTCATTTATAGGAAATACGATTATATTAGCCTTAAATAGTTAATTTAATTGCAATATGATTTCAAGAACTTTGACCTAAAGTTTTCACTTTTTTAGAAAACCTGCAAATTTACAATAAAAATAGAAGGAAAAACTATACTACTCGCTATATAAAAATCTTTCAAAGTGTTATCACTAACTAAATAATCTTTTAATTTCCCTTACATATTAATTTCCGTTACATATTCCCTTAAAACACCGTAAAAAAATTCTTTATTATGAAAGAAGGAAAAAGAAATATCACTAAAGCTACACTGCAAAAATAAAAAATCCTGTTTGCTCACGGAAATTTTCTGTTGGCAGAAAATATTCATCGACAGAAATTTTCAGTAACAGAACGACACAGAAAATGTTTCTACATAGATGTTTTGTTAGAGTACCGAGAGATTTCATGCATATATGATACCATGTTTTGCCTATGAAAACAGAAAAATATATTTACTCACCAGATAAAATCTGTTTCAGTAGTTACAGACTTTATCGACCTTTTGACAGATTGAGATATAATTTCAAACAAAATTCTTGCAAACAGAAATTTTCTGTGAGAAATTTAGGGTGATTTTCTGTTTTACTTACAGCATTTTTTACAGTGTAACTATATACACAGTTGTCAATATTTTAATTTATTCCGAGCACCTTCACCTCGTCTTTATTTCACACAGCTTTGTTTATAGAATAATTTTTTCCTATATAACTACGATAAAATAAGAAAAAAAATTACTCTTAAAGAGAAAAAATAGTATTTAATAAAGGCGGGGATAAATATGCTCTGGAAAATATTAAAATGTTGAAAATTCTTCTTTATGGCTTCATTTTTTAAAAGAAAGCATAAAAAATACTGTTTTTGTGTAGTCCTCTATAGAATCTAAAAAATAGTAGACTTGACAAAAATATATTTCGTTTTTATGAATAAATGAAAAAATCCTCAAAGTTAATTTTTAAAAATTTATATGACTTACACTTGAGAAAAAGGCATACAATAGTATGTTTTGGTACAGTTTAGTTCATTGTTTTTACACAGCAATATATATATATATAAATATATATATACAATGAATATATATATAAATTTTATTTATGGAGGAAGACATCTGACAAAAGCTATCTTTAACGTTTTACTTTCTTTTTAAGAAAGCGTAAAATATATTGCTTTGTTGTAATCCTGTTTGTATTTTATTTATTGCACATACATAAAATACTTGATAGTGATAAAAAATATATCCTCATACCACTGAAATATTTCCATAAGAAATTTCATAACGTATGAGTATGTCCCATATATCTTATATCTGAAATATTTTGTGGTGACGTATTTACTAATTATTAACGCTACTCATAACATTTTCTACGGGAAACATGAATACGTACGTTTGAATAAAATGTATTAATTACGTTAAAGTTTGCGCAGTTTATGTATGATAAAATATGATTCAAAGTAAATAACTCTCGTAGACCGTAATGTATCTTAATTCCTTTACGAATATCTGTTCAGAAATCGTAATTGTACGCAAACCATTTTATACTATTTTCTACAGAAGACATGATTTAGTGAGCCTCAATAATATATATACCATTTTTAAATCAATCTAAAACTATATACGGAATTTAAAGTATAGGAGGACCGACAAAAGAGATGAAATCATAAAGAATTTTGTTGAAAAGCATTAAAATTTATCTTGCTGCTTTCTATCAGCTAAAATATCTAGTTACCTAAATATATAAGTAGTACAAAGACCAAACAAATACAATTTTTAAAAGAACAAATAAGAATAATATACTATTTTCAACATGACACAAATCTTCTATTGCTTCCTACTGCTGGACTCATGGTCATCGTTTAGATTTTTCCAAAGCTAACATAATTTCATCTGTCTGTTCTTCCCATTTGGATATCCATGAAGCATTTTACCTATTTAAAAATTCGAAAAATCTCGTTAATGATATTTCTTTCATTCCATTCTGCTCTGATGCTTGGAAATTACTCACACAACAATAACTTTTCGTTTAATTTTAATATATTATAGATTTTTAGATTTTGTTATATTTTTCATCTTATTTATTATTTATTTTCTTGTTTTATTTTACAATTCTACTTACAGCAGAAGATATATTTACATTTGACTTTATATGGTTTTGCTTTTCATTATAAACGGTCTTGTGCGTTGCCGCTTTGACCGCAGAACTCGAACCTACTTTCTTCGCCTGATGAGGGGTCGTGTGCTCTTTCGACCCGAAACAATTTTTGCGAGTTTTTTGCATTTTATGGTGCTTATTAAAAGTTTTGAAAGTAATAATTTAAAACGCCAGTTCTGTGGTGCTTTCCTATTAATTATAAAGATCATGAATATAAACAATGAACCATAATGTAAATAATAACTAAAATCGAAACAAAGACATAAATATAAGCAAAGATCCTAAATGTAAACAGACTATAAATGTAAACAAAGTCCCTAAATATAAAAGATCACCTAAATGTAAACAAAGACACTAAATGTAAAAGATCACCTAAATGTAAACAAAGACACTAAATGTAAAAAAAAATCTACAACTACAAACAAAGACCCTAAATATAAACAAAAACCTAAATGTATACAAACTTAAATGTAAACAAATACCATAAATAAAAAAAAAGACTGCAAATGTAAACGAAGACTACAAATATGAAAAAGATCCTAACAAGGAATATAAATATAAACAAAGACTATAAATGAAAACAAGGACACTAAATGTGAACAAAGAACATAAATTTAAATAAACATAAATGTAAACAATAACATAAATATAAACAAAGAATTTAAATATAAACTAAAACCTTAAATGTAAACAAAGACTATAAATGTAAACAAAGACTATAAATGTAAACAAAGACCCTAAATGTAGAGAAAGAAAGACGAGAAATATAAACAAAGACCTTAAAGTTAAACAAAAAATCTAACGGTAAAAAAAGACTATAAATGTAAACAAAGATCCTAAATATAAACAGACTATAAATGTAAACAAAGATCTTAAATGTAAAAAAAGGACTAAATTTAAACAGACCTAAACAAAGGCTTTACATGTAAAAAACTGCAAATATAAACAAAGATCGAATTGCAAACAAAGATCCTAAATGTAAAAAAAAGATTATAAATGTAAACAAAGACATGAAGGCAAACAAATGCCCTATATATAGACAAAGATCGAAATGTAAACAAAAACACTAAACGTAAACAAAGAACCTAAATGTAAATAAGCATCCAAATCAAACAAAGACTACATATGTAAAAAAAACACTAAATGTGAACAAACACCTATAAACAAAGATCTAAGAGTAAATAGATTGTAAATGTAAACAAAGACACTAAATGCAAATAGAATTGCAGGTAAACAAAGACCGTAAATGTAAACAAAAGATATAAATGAAAAGAAAGACACTAAAATGTAAACAAAGACATAAATGTAAACAAAATCTATAATTGTAAGCAAAAACCCAAAATATAAACAAATACCACAAATATAAACAAATAACCTAACAAATAACCTAAACAATGACTATAAATGTAAACAAAGACTACAAATACAAATAAAGACCCTAAATATAAATTAAGACCTAAATTTAAAAAAAAGACTACAAATGTAAATATAGACCCTAAATATATATTCTAAATATGTTCCCTAAATATATGACCCTAAATGCAAACAAATACATTTAGGGTCTTTGTTTACAGATAGAGACTTTGTTTACATTTAGGTCTTTATTTACATTTAGGATCTTTGTTTACATTTACAGTCTGTTTACATTTAGGACCTTTTTTACATTTATAGTCTTTGAATACATTTATAGTATTTGTTTACTTTTAAGTCTTTATTTACATTTAGTTTCTGTTTATATTTAGATCTTTGTTTACGTTTAGGGTGTTTGAAAACATTTAGTTTTTGTTTACATTCAGGGTTTTTGTTTACATTTATATTCCTCTTTAACATTTAGATCTTTGTTTACAATTAGGTCTATTTATATTTAGGGTCTTCGTCTACAATTACAGTCTTTGTTTACATTTATACAGACTGAACTACTCTGTACATAACCTTTGTTTGCAATTAGATCTCTGATTTTATTTGTTGTTTTGGTTTATATTTAGGGTCTTTATTTACATTTATAGTCTTTCTTTACATTTAGGCCTTTGTTTACATTTACTGTCTTTGTTCATATTTGTTCTTTTTGTTTACATTTAATCTCTCTGTTTCGATTTATATTCTTTGTTTACACTTATCTCTGTTTACACTTATAGTCTGTTTACATTTTGGGTCTTTGTTTACATTCAGAACTTTTTTTGCATTAGTTCTTTGTTTACATTTTGATCTGTTTATATTTAGGTCTTTGTTTACGTTTGGAGTCTTTCTTTACAGTTAGAGTCCTTGTTTATATCTATATTCTTTGTTTACATTTAGAGTTTTTATACCTTTACTTACATATACTTCTTTTTCACATTTAGTGTCTTTGTTTATATTGACAGTCTTCTTATTTACAGTCACAGTTTGTTTACATTTAGTTCTTTTTGTACATTTATATTTTGTTTACATTTAGGGTCTTTGTTTATATTTGTAGTCTGATTATTTTAAGCGTCTTCATTTTCCTTTTAGTTTTTCATTACATTTATGTATTTATTTACATTTAGGGTCTTTGTTTACATGTTGGGTTTTTTCTTACATTTTTGTCTCTATTTACATTTATTGTTTTGTTTACATTTAGGTCTTTGTTTAGATTTAGGGTCTTTGTTTACATTTATTGTCTTTGTTTACATTTAGGAGCTTTGTTTACATTTAGAACTTTGTTTTAATTTACAGCCTTCTTTTACATTTAGGATCTATGTTTATATTTTTAGTCATTTTTATATTTAGGGGCTTTGTTAACATTTAGGTCTTTGTTTATATATAGGGTCTTTGTTCACATTTATAGTCTGTTTACATTTATATTACTAGTTTACATTTAGATCTTTGTTTCGATTTAGGCCTTTATTTTCATTCTGGTTCTTTGTTTACATTTATGATCTTTGTTTACATTTAGAGTTTTTGTTTACATTTAGGTCTATTTACAATTAGGGTCTTTGTTTAAATCTATAGCCTTTGTGTACATTTTGGTCTTTGAATATATTTAGGTATACATTCAGTTCTTTGTATATATCGGCAGTCTTTCTCCACAGTTACTTTCTTGGTTTACATTTATACACTGTAAAATATATGTCTTATTTGCTGCCAGAAATTATCTGTAATTTGAGAAAATATCCGGAATTTACGAAAACATTACGTTGTCAGAACGTATTTTCTCAAATTACAGAGAATTTCAGGCAGCAAATAGTACATATGTTTTACAGTGTAGTCTTTGTTTATCATTGTATTCTTTGTTTATATTTATGGCATTTGTTTATATTTAGGGGGTCTGTGTTCGCATTGTAGCCCTTTTTTACATTTAGGTCTTTATTTATGTTTAGAGTATTTGTTTATATTTATAGTAATTGTTTACATTTAAGGTTTTTATATACATGTTGTTCTTTGTGCAAATAGGATCCTTGTTTAAATTTATGGTCTTTATATACCGTTAGGTTTTTGTTTACGTTTATAGTCTTTGTTAATACTTATAGTCTGTCTACATATTTAGCCTTTGTTTACATTAAGTCTTTTTTCTCATTTAGGTCTGTTTACACTTAGGGCTTTTGTTTATATTTATAGACTTTGTTTAGATTTAGATGTTTGTTTACGTTTAAGTCTTGCGTTTAGTAATATTTATATTTAATTATACTTATTATACAAAACGTAATACTCCGTATATACATTTTCTTTACATTTAGAGTCTTTGTTTACATTTAGATATTTGTTTATAATTATAGACTTTGTTTACATATAGTGTATTTCTTTATATTTATACTTTTTCTTTAATTTAGGTTTTGTTTACATTTAGGGTCTTTGTATTTCTAGTCTTTCTTTACATTTACGCTCTTTTTTATATCTTTGTTTCGATTTAGGCCTTTATTTTCATTCTGGTTCTTTGTTTACATTTATGATCTTTGTTTACATTTAGAGTCTTTGTTTACATTTAGGTCTATTTACAATTAGGGTCTTTGTTTAAATCTATAGCCTTTGTGTACATTTTGGTCTTTGAATATGTTTAGGTATACATTCAGTTCTTTGTATATATCGACAGTCTTTCTCCACATTTACTTTCTTGGTTTGCATTTATACACTGTAAAATATATGTCTTATTTGCTGCCAGAAATTATCTGTAATTTGAGAAAATATCCAGAATTTTGGAAAACATTACGTTGTCAGAACGTATTTTCTCAAATTACAGAGAATTTCAGGCAGCAAATAGTACATATGTTTTACAGTGTAGTCTTTGTTTATATTTGTATTCTTTGTTTATATTTATGGCATTTGTTTACATTTAGGGGGTCTGTGTTCGCATTGTAGCCCTTTTTTACATTTAGGTCTTTATTTATGTTTAGAGTATTTGTTTATATTTGTAGTAATTGTTTACATTTAAGGTTTTTATATACATGTTGTTCTTTGTGCAAATAGGATCCTTGTTTAAATTTATGGTCTTTATATACCGTTAGGTTTTTGTTTACGTTTATAGTCTTTGTTAATACTTATAGTCTGTCTACATATTTAGCCTTTGTTTACATTAAGTCTTTTTACTCATTTAGGTCTGTTTACACTTAGGGCTTTTGTTTATATTTATAGACTTTGTTTAAATTTAGATGTTTGTTTACGTTTAAGTCTTGCGTTTAGTAATATTTATATTTAATTATACTTATTATACAAAACGTAATACTCCGTATATACATTTTCTTTACATTTAGAGTCTTTGTTTACATTTAGATATTTGTTTATAATTATATACTTTGTTTACATATAGTGTATTTCTTTATATTTATACTTTTTCTTTAATTTAGGTTTTGTTTACATTTAGGGTCTTTGTATTTCTAGTCTTTGTTTACATTTACGCTCTTTTTTATATTTATAGTGTGTTTAAATTTACAGTCTTTGTTTACATTTAAGTCTTTGTTACCATTTAGGGTCTTTGTTTACATTTTAGACTTAGTTTATATTTAGGTTTATATTTACATTTTGTGTCTTCGATTACATTTATAATCTTTGTTTACTTTTAGATCTTTGTTTACACTTATACTAAAAGAAATATTCTGTATATACTCTTTGTTAAAATTTAGGGCCTTTCTTTACATTTTGGGTCTTAGATTGTATTTTTATTCTTTGTTTACATGAAGGCAATTTGTTTAGATTTTTTTTTTTTTTTTTTTTTTGCATTTATGACCTTTTTTATGTTTAAGTCTTCATTATCATTTAAGTCTCTTAACATTTACAGTCAATTTACATTTAGGTTCCTTGCTTATATTTAGATCTTTCTTTAGATCTAAATTTAGACAAAGACAATAATAAACAAGGACCTGAATGTAAACAAAGATCCCTAAATCTCAAAAAAGTCCTAAATATAAATAAAAACAATAAAACAACAAATGACAATAGAGACAAAAATATAAGAAAACACTATTAATGTAAACAAAGAATATAAATGCAGACAAAGACTACAAATATAAACAAAGACCTTAAGTGTAAACAAAACCTAACGGTAAACAAAGACCTAAATACAAAGAAAGAACTAAAGGTACATAAAGTACTTTAAATTTAAACAAAACCCCCAAATTTAAATATACCTAAATGTAAACAAAGGCTCTAAATGTAAACAAAGACTATGAATGTAAACAAAGACCCAAAATGTAAATAAAGACCAAATCGATACAAAGACCTAAATGTAAGCAAGGACTGTAAATGTAAACAAATACCCTAAATGCAAACAGACTATAAATTTAAACAAAGATCCCAAATATAAACACAGACTACAATCATAAATAAAAGACTCTAAATGTAAATAAAGACCTAAATGTAAAGAAAGGACTATAAATGCAAACATAAACCCTAAATGCAAACAAAGACGATAAATATTAACCGACTTCAAATATAAACAAATACTATAATTCAAATAAGGACATAAACAATAACTATAAATGTAAACCAAGAACGTAAATGTAAACAAAGACTCCAAATATAAACAAAGAACTAAAAGCAAACAAAAACTTAAATGTACACAAAAGCTACAAATTTAAATAATGACCCTACATTTAAATAGATCTAAGTGTAAACAAAGACTCTAAATGTAAAAAAAAACATAATAAATGTAAACAAAGACCGAAAATGTAAATAGAGACCAAAATCGAAAAAAATACGTAAATGTAACAAGAATTATAAATGTAAACAAAGATCCTATATGTAAACAAAGACCTTAAAAGTAAACAAAGACATAAATGTAAAAAAAGAAATACCCTAAACGCAAAAAAGGCTGTAAATATAAACAAGATCTAAAAGTAAAAAAAGAGCTCTGAAACGTTAACAAAAATCCTAAATCTAAACAAAGTCCTAAATGTAAATAAAAACAATAAATGTAAATAGAGAACAAAATGTAAACAAACCCCTAAATGTAAACAAAGACCTATATGTAAATAAACACATAAATGTAAATGAAGGCTAATATTGCAAACATAGACACAAATGGTAAAAAAAATACAAATATAAACAAAGACCTTACATGTAAGCAAAATATATATGTAAAAAAAAGACCTAAGTGTAAATGCACTATAAATGTAAACAAAGACCCTAACCGTAAATAAACACATAAATGTAAATAAAGGCTAAATTGCAAACAAAGACATTAATGGTAAAAAGAGACTACAAATATAAACAAAGACCTTAAAAGTAAACAAAAGGAAAATTTACAAACGACCTGAGTGTAAACACTCTATAAATGTAAACAAAGACACTAAATGTAAAAAAAAAAAAAATAAATGTAAATATAGAAATAAAGACTTAAATGTAAAAAAAAATGTTATAAATGTAAATATAGAAATAACGACTGTAAATGTAAAAAAAAAATATTATAAATGTAAATAAAGACCCTAAGTGTAAACAAAGACTCCACATTTAAACAAAACCTAATATAAAAAAAAATTATATGTAAACAAAGACCTAAATGTGAAGAAAGACTATAAATATAAGCAAAGAACCTAAATGTAAAAAAAAAGACGACAAATATAAACAAATATCTAAATGTAAACAAAGCATATGTACAGAATATTAAATCCTGTATAAATGTAAGCAAAGACTCAAATGTAAACAAAGGCTGTAAATGTAAGCGAAGACAACAAATATAAATAGACCTAAATGTAAAGAAAGGCCTAAATGTTAAGAAAGACTATAAATGTAAACAAAGACCCTAAATGCAAAAAAAAAAAAAAAATCAAAGGTCCTAAAAATAAACAAAGATCGAAATGTAAACGAAGAATATAAATATAAACAAATACACTAAATATAAATAAAGACCTAAATGTAAACAAAGACTATAAATGTAAGCAAAGAACCTAAATGTAAAAAAGACTATAAGTGTAAAAAAGACTATAAGTGTAAGAAAGTCCCTAAATATAAACAGACTATAAAACTAAACAAAGACCCTGAATGTAAATAAGGACATAAATATAAACAAAGAACTAAATGTAAATAAAGTCCCTCTATTTAATAAAGACTACAAATATAAACAAAGACCCTAAATGTATTTGTTTACATTTAGGGTCTATATTTACATTTATAGTATTATTTTACAGTCAGGTCTTTATTTACATTTAGGATCTTTGTTACATTTAGTGTCTTTGTTTTCATTTATAGACTTTGTTTTTATTTAGGTCTTAGTTTATATTTCGGGTCGTTTACATGTAATTCTGTTTGCATTTAGTGTCTTTGTTTACATTTATAATATGTTTACACTTAGGTCTATACTTACATTTAGATTTGATCACATTTAGTGTCTTCGATTACACTCATAGACATAAACATAAACAAGGACTATAAATGTGAACATAGACTATATATCTAAACAAAGGCTACAAATATAAAGAAAGACCTTAAGTGTAAAGAAATATCTAAATGTAAACAAGGAGCGTAAATGTAAATAGTTTATAAATGGATACAGACCCAAATGATAACAAAGGCCTAAATATAAACAAAGACACTAAATGTAAACAAAGATGATAAATCTAAACAATGGTCCTTCATCTAAACAAAGACAAAAAATATAAACAAAAACCCTAAATGTAAACAAAAAGCCTACATGTAAACAAAGACTACAGATATAAACAAAGAACCTAAATGTAAACGAAGACTACAGATATAAACAAAGAACCGAAATGTACACGAAGACCGAAATGTAAACAAAAAGTATATATAGAGTATTGCATTTTGTATATTAAATATAAATAAATATAAATATAACTAAACGTAACACCTAAACGTAAGACCTATAAGGCATAAACTTAATCAGAGACATAAATGTAAACAAGGACTATAAATATAAACAAAGACTACAAATATAAACAAATTCTAAAAATAAAACAGACCTCAATGTAAAAAAAGACTTTTAAGGTAAACATAGGCTATTAATTTACGCAAAGTCTATAACTGTAAAGAGACTACAAATGTGAACAAATACTTTAAATGTAAACAAATATCTTACGGTAAACAAAGACTATAAATGTAAACAAAAACCCTATTTTGAAAAAGAAATACATGCGTACAAAGACCCTAAATGTAAACAAAATCCTATATGTAAACAAAGACTATAAATGAAAACAAAAACACTAAATACAAACAAAGACCCTAAAAGTAAATAGACTATAAATGTAAAAAGTCCTATATGTAAAAAAAAGACAATTAATGTAAAGAAGGACTATAAATGCAGACAGACTACCAATATAAACAAGGACCTTTAATGTAAACAAAATTTAGCGGTAAACAAAGACGATAAATGTAAACAAAAACCCTAATTGCAAACAGAACTGCGTGTAAACAAACACTCTAAATGTAAACGAATACCTAAACGTAAACAAAGGCATAAATAAAAAGAAAGACTATAAATATATACAAAAACCCTAAATGTAAACAAGGATGATAAATGTGAACAAAAACCCTGAATGTAATTAAAGACCAATACGTAAACAAAGACAATAATTGTAACGAAACACTATATATGTAAACAAAGATCCTAAATGTAAACAAAGACTATAAATATAAACAAAAGCCCTTAATGTAAATAAAGACCAAAATGTAAAAAATGTACTATAAATGTAAACATCGACCCTAAATGTAAACAAAGACCATGAATATAACCAAAAACTACAAATATAAACAAAGTCTATAAATGTAAATAAGGACCTAAACGTAAACAAACACTATAAATGTAAACCAAGAAACTAAATGTAAACAAGGCTCCAAATATTAACAAAGAACTAAATGTATACAAAGATCTAAATGACCACAAAGAATAAAAATTTAAACAAAGACCCTAAATTTAAATCGACCTGAACGTAAAATGACTTTAAATGTAAACAAAGACCCAAAATGTAAATAAAGACCTAAATCGAAACAAAGTCCCAAAATGTATTTGTTTACATTTAGGGTCTATATTTAAATTTATAGCATTTTTTTACATTTAGGTCTTTATTTACATTTAGGCTCATTTTTATAATTGTAGTATTTGTTTACATTTAGTGTTTTGTTTACATTTAGTGTCTTTGTTTTCATTTACAGCCTTTGTTTACATTTAGGGTCTTTGTTTTCATGTAATTCTGCTTGCATTTAGTGACTTTGTTTACATTTATAATCTGTTTACACTTAGGTCATTGTTTACATTTAGGTCTTTGTTCACATTTAGTGTCTTTGTTTACATTTATAGACAAATATAAACAAAAACCATAAATGTAAACAAAGACTATATATGTAAACAATGAGAAATGTAATCGAAAAACCTAAATGTAAAAAAGACGCTGAATAGGAGTTTAAATAACAAAGAACTAAATGTAAACAAATTCCTAAATATAAACAATGACCCTAAACTTAAATTGAAGTAAATGTAAACAAGGATTATAAATGTAAACAAAGACCCCAAAATGCAAATAAAGACCTAAATCGAAAGAAAGACTTAAACGTAAACAAAGACTATAATTGTAAACGAAGACCCTAAATGTAAAGACTATTGATGTAAACAAAGACACTAAATGTAATCAAAGACCCTACATGTAAAAAAAGATTAAAAATATAAACAAATTCCCTAAATGTACAACTGTTGCGCCATCAAATCCACGTGACCTCGCACATAATGAAATTTTGGGAAAAACGTAACTGTAGTCAGTAACTGTCTTTCTACAAAAAAGGTTCGCATAGTTATCTGCTTTATTATTATTTTTTGTTTTTTGAAATGTTCTAAAGTTAAAATGTAATGTTTACATTTTGTATATATTGTGTTATGTCTTCATTAAACTTTGTCATTGCTAAAATGGTTATGGAGTCTTCCTCTCAGTCTTCAATTTTTTATTCGACGCCTCAAATTAAATTGTTTTTATGGAAAAGAAAAGAATAATTAGTCTTATGTCTACATTAAGTGCTCTACCAAGCTAGCCCACAATATTGTACGTAATAAAGGCGGGGCTAAAAATGCTCCGGAAAATATTAAAATGTTGAAAATTCTTTTTTAAGGATTCATTTGTTAAAAGAAAGCCTAAAAAATATTGCTTGTCCTGAATACCATCTAAAAAATAGTAGACTTAACAAAAATATATTTCGTTTTTATGAATAAATAAAAAAATCCTCCAAGTTAATTTTTAAAATCTTATATGATTTACACTTGAAGAAAAAGAATACATTAGATTGCTTTTGTATAGTGTAGTACAGTGGTCAGCAACCTGCGGCTCGCGAGCCACACGTAGATTTTTCGCCCCTTGTGATTTTAGCAAATGTCGACTTAGGGATACACTAATTATGTTAATACCATAGACCTATTATAAGAGTGGACGGAGCATTCCATTATTAAGGGAATACAAGAAAAGGTGCAAAGATAAAACCACGTGAATGTTGAAATCGGTTACCTTTTTCTACATTTATTGCGTTATTGGCGATTTTTTGTTTTGAATATACCTTTTTTTATTATTATGAAAAGATACCGCAAACAAAACTTGTATAAAACACTATTTTATTTTAACCTTGTTATTAACATTTTCTTACAAAGTTCAAAAGTGTTTACAACTTTGATTTGTCTGTCTGTCCGCCCTCTGACTCCCGGAAATATTTATGAAAATCCTAGAAACTAATATATGTTATTCAAGTTCACTATAGCATATTCTCTATTTAGAGTACAGTAAATACTACTACTAGTTTATGTACAGGTACATCCAAAAATATATTCTAAAGTATTGTTTTCTGTGCGAAATATTTATACAAATCATTTTTAATATATTTATATTGCAGAAAACATAACGAAATTCGCTTTTATTATTTATATGCACAAAAGCATTCTTTCTGTAGAATATGGTGTGAGATTAGCATTCATGTTTACAGAACCATGCACCTCTCTCCCAAAACACAAATACAGTAAACAAAGTGATGTAAAATTAAGATATCTAGTTGTGCACCTCCCTTTTTGGTTTTTCTGTAACTTCCTGTTTGGGAGATATTTACGAAAATTATATTCATAACGACCAAATATACGAAGAATTTCGGCATTATTTACGACCTACCATCAAGCTATAATGTAGTCCGTTATCATAATGTTATGCATGTTATCTACATTTTTGCGGGTAGAAAGTAATTATTAAAGATATAAGCAGGTTCTGGTAGACAAATGCACTTTATTTAATGCATGCTCAGCCTGTATATAGACCCCCATAATGATATTGTTATAAAAGTTGACACTTTTGCCTATAAAATTTACATAAGCAGGCTCTAGTCGACGAATTCCCTTTATTTAATAAACATTCAATTGCAAGACAAAGCTCGTATTGATATTATTGGAAAACTGTCGATATTTTTGCGTGTAGAAAGTACATAAGCAGGTTCTAGTCGACGAATGAATTCTATTTAATGAATGTTCAACTCGTAGATAGAGCCCGTAATGATATTGTCATGAAAATTATTATTTTTGTGTGTAGAAGGTATATAAACAGGTTCTAGTCGACGAATGTATACTTTATTTAATGAATATTCAGCCCACAGATAGTAATGATACTGTCAGGAAAATAGTCGATATTATTGCATGTAGAAAGTAGTTCTTTAAAACATAAGCAGGTTCTAGTCGACGAATGCACTTTATCCAATGAGCCTCTAATGATAGTGTTATGAAAGTTGTCAGCATTTTTGTGGGTAGAAAGTAACTCTTAAAGACATAAGCAGGTTCCACTCGACGAATGATCTTTATTTAATGAATATTCAGCCCGCAGATAGAGCCTGTAATGATACTGTCAAGAAAGTAGTCGACATTTTGTAAAAAGTAATTCTTAAATACATAAACAAGTTCTAGTTGACAAATGCACTTTATTCAATGAGTCCGTAATGATACAGTCATGAAAGAAGTTGATATTTTTCCGTGTAGAAAGTAATTCTTAAGACATAAAAGTCAATAATTAATTAATATTCTTGAAATCTCTTGACAAGAGCTTATATTTTAGAGATATTTATGGTTTTACATGACTTTTCTGAACGGCTATATGTATCTATGTATGTATGTGGTATAACACCTAGTTGTGCACCTCCCTTTTTGCTCTTTCTGTGACTTTCCATTTAGGAGATATTTATGAAAATTATATTTTTAATGACCAAATATACGAAGAATTTAACCCCTTAACGCGCGGTGTCCTCGCTGCGAGGACGCAAAATTTAAGATCCAGCTGCAAAAATTCATCCCGGAAATTTTTTAGCATAAATTTACGTTTATAACATATCAGAAAAGGTTTTTTTTTTAACCTTAAAATTAAAAATTTCTTTTAGTTTAATCTAGTTCATGAATTCCGGTGGCAGTATAATTTAAATAATCTGAATTGTCTTGCGCCGCAAAGGGTTAAGACCTACCATCAGGCTATGATGTAGTCCATTATGATAAAGTTATGAAAGTTATCTACATTTTTGCGGGTAGAAAGTAATTATTAAAGATATAAGCAGGTTCTGGTAGACGAATGCACTTTATTTAATGCAGGTTCAGCCTGTATATAGAGCCCATAAAGATATTGTTATAAAAATTGTTGACATTTTTGCGTGTAGAAAATAATTCTTAAATACATAAATAGGTTCTAAGTTAATAAATGCTCTTTATTCAATGAGTCCATATTGTTACTGTCATGAAAGTAATCGATATTTCTGCGTGTAGAAAGTAATTCTTAAAGACGTAAGCAGGTTCTAGTAGACGAATGCATTTTATTTAATGAATGTTCAGCCTGTATATAGAACACATAATGATATTGTTATAAAAGTTGATGACATTTTTGCGTGTCGAATTTACATAAGCAGGTTCTAGTCGACGAACTCCCTTTATTTAATAAACATTCAACTAGTGATATTGTTTGAAAACTGTCGACATTTTTGCGCGTTGCGAAGGTACATAAGCAGGTTCTAGTCGACGAATGAACTCGATTTAATGAATGTTTAACTCGTAGATAGAGTACGTAATGATATTGTCATGAAAATTGTTAATATTTTTGTGTGTATAAAGTACATAAACAGGTTCTAGTCGCCGAATATATACGTTATTTAATGAATATTCAACCCACAGATTGAGCTCGTAATGATATTGCCATGAAAGCAGTTGACATTGTTGCATGTAGAAAGTAGTTTTTAAAGACATCAGCAGGTTCTAGTCGACGAATGCACTTTATTCAATGAACCCGTAATGGTACTGTCATGAAAGAAGTCGATATTTTCCCGTGTAGAAAGTAATTCTTAAAAGATATAAGCAAATTCTAGTCGATGAATGCACTTTATCTAATGAATATTCAGGAAATAATAGAATGAAACTCTTTTTTTTCCTCCACAAAAGTCAATAATTAATAAATATTCTTGAAGCCTTTGGACAAGAGATATTCATTTTAGAGATATTTACGGTTTTACATGACTTTTGTGAACGTCTATATGCATGTACAGTCGGTAACAAAAGTGTCCGAGCACTAGCAAAAACTCCTATATAAAAAAAGTACACTTAATACTGTTTTGTTAAATAAATCCTTGTCGAATGATGGTCTTAGTCAGTCTAAGTACAGGATTCGACAAGGATTTATTTAGCAAAACTGTATTAAGCGTACTTTTTTTATATAAGAATTTTTGCTAGTGTTCGGACACTTTTGTTACTGACTGTATGTATGTGGCTATGCCTGTATCTCACATAACTCACAAAAGACAGGTCGTAGGACGTTGAAATTCAGTATATAGGTTCATTATAACATCTAACTGAGCACCTCTCTTTTTGCTCTATCTGTGACTTTCCGTTTAGGAGATATTTACGAAAATTATATTTTTAATGACCAAAGATACTAAGAATTTCGGCATTATTTACGACTTACCATCAAGCTAATGATGTTTGACCGTTATGATAAAGTTATTAAAATTATCTACATTTTTGCGAGTAGAAAGTAATTATTAAAGACATAAGCAGGTTCTAGTAGACGTATGCACTTTATTTAATGCATGTGTCAGCCTGCATATAGAGCCCATAATGATATTGTTATAGAAGTTGTTGACATTTTTGTATGTATAATTTACATAAGCAGGTTCTTGTCGACGAATTCACTTATTTAATAAACATTCAATTGCGAAGCCCGTAATGATACAAAGCCCGTAATGATACTGTTTGACAACTGTCGATATTTTTGCGTGTAGAAAAAACATAAGCAGGTTCTAGTCGACGAATGCACTTTATTTAATGAATATTAAACTCGTAGATAGAGCCCGTAATGATATTGTCATGAAAATTGTTAACATTTTTGTGTGTAGAAAGTACATAAACTGGTTCTAGTCGACGAATGTATACTTTATTTAATGAATATTCAGCCCGCAGATAGTAATGATACTGTCATGAAAGTAGTCGATATTATTGCATGTAGAATGTAGTTCTAAAAGACATTTGCAAGTTCTAGTCGACGTTGCACTTTATTCAATGAGCCTTTAATGATAATGTTATGAAAGTTTTCGGCTTTTTTGTGGGTAGAAAGTAATTCTTAAAGACATAAGCAGGTTCCACTCGACGAAAGCACTTTATTTAATGAATATTCATTCCGCAGATAGAGCCTGTAATGATACTGTCATGTCGAACACATCATATTTGGATTCCTTTATACGCTCTAAAAGCTGAGATGCAGCCTTTCCATAAGCAGAAAAAGCGCAACCTAGCAGATGATACTTTATATTCCGATAAGCACCTAAATTCAGTCAAATTGGTTTTACGCAATAGCTGCCTTACATATCGAGTTTGCTGCTTTTGCACACACACTACAGAAGTTCATATATAGTCTTCCCGTAATCGGAGATCATTTCAGCGTAACAGTGCCAGTTACCGACCTATTTGCAGTAAATGTTGATAAGATACCAATTTGTATCACTGAGCAACTAGATAAAAGCTTTCAATGAAAATTCTATACATTACTTCTTATTTTAGATTTGCCACTAAAGTTTTGTTACACAAGCACAGAAAACACATTGAGAATATTTTCTAAAATTGGTCAAATCGTGTTCAGGTTATCTGAAAATATGTAAATCCACTGGGAAGCAGAATTCGATTTTTTTTTTTTTTCGATCTAATGCTTTCATATAAACATAGAATGAAAAATTCATGACACAATTTGAATTGTACTGTACAAGCTATTTTCAAACACAAAACTATTATACTAAAGGTCTTTTGTGTGGTCTTGTAAATAAATAAATAAATAAATAAATATGTATTCTTTTTTTTTTTTTTAGTGCAGTCTACAGTTGTTAAACTATGCCTAACAAGTACCAAACTTTGGATGAATACGGTAAAATTCAGGAAAATCGCTACAACTGCTTCGGGTCGAAAGAAAACATGACCTGTCTTCAGGCGAACAAGTGTTGGCGCTTTCATTGCAGCACTTGTGCCTACTTCTTTCACCTGACGAAGGGTCGTGTTTTATTTCGACCCGAAACAATTGTTGCAAGTTTCCTTCATTTTACGCTGTTTATCCAAAGTTAGTTACTTAATATTTAGAAACGCCAGTTGTGCGTTTTTTTTTTTCTTTTTTTTTATTTGCCTAAGAGAAATTACACTTACACATGTGACGTATTTCAATATTTCTGCATGTCCATATACGCTAAGCGACAAAAAAAAAAAAAAAAGTCGCACTTCGGAAAAAATGACTTATACCTTTTTTATTTGTAATAACTTTAAAATTAATGTTTGAAACAAATAAAACTGTCTTGTTTGCATAATACCAAAAGGATGAAATGATACCTATGTACATTTTTGATTTAATAATTCGCTTTATTGCACTCTACGAAGTACTTTTTAAAAATCTGCATAAAATTTTCTTTTTGAACATAATGCAATAACCATACACTTTGTATTTTATTATGATTTATTATATGAAATAAATAAGCTATATTTTAATATATGAAATAAAACTATTTATTTGTTAGATCTAAGCTATTTTTTTTATTAAAAATATGTATTCTACATTGGGTTAGTTCTATCTTTAATATGGAATTACTGTTTGAATGCGTAATGGCATAGTTTTATACAGTGTTTTATTATAAGTCTCAAAAATTTCAATGTGCCAAATATCACAAATATTTTTTTCTAGTTCTGGCAGAGTTATAGGCTGCAAATTTCGAATCATCTCCCCTCTCCCCAACGTTTTTAAAGTCGAAACATTTTCGAGCGGATCGCGATTAGGACTATTTCCATGTCTGGTAAAGAAGAAATTCTACTATATCCTTTGTGGGATTTAACTTAAAGTGAAAACAGTTATGATTATTTACAGAATTATAGGTTCTCATGGGAATGTATAGGAAAATTTGACAATTTGAAGTGAATAAACTTACCACAGATGCCATGTAGTAAGGTGCATTATCATCTTGAAATGCTGTTTGCGGAAATGTCCAAGATACCACCAAAATAGTCGGTCAGGCACCACCTTAATGAAGATTGTGTTTTATTTCGAATTAATTGATCCCTTGAGCATAAAAATTTGCCCGACTGTTTGAGAAGTTATGCACCTCCGTACCATAACGTACGGAGAATGTGTCACTGTTTTAAAAGTGCAGTTTTCATTAAGTCGGTTATATTTTCGTTGTCAGATCTGATTCTTT
Organism: Salticus scenicus; assembly: GCA_963930645.1. Taxonomy (NCBI): domain Eukaryota; kingdom Metazoa; phylum Arthropoda; class Arachnida; order Araneae; family Salticidae; genus Salticus; species Salticus scenicus. Next base: position 288,191,800 of record OZ005653.1, on the reverse strand, counting down.
TCTTTAGCTCGAAATAAGTTAAACTTGACCCATCAAAGAGAACCAGTTCAGCCCAATAATTAACTAATCATTTTTTAAATTTTTTAGCCTACTGAGGTCTTGCTTTTCCATTTCTCTTCACTAAGAATGGACTTTTTCAAATTTTCTGTCATTTAAACCTGTTTTGTTTAATAGTTGCTGTACTGTAGTTAAAGAAATTATGCTGTTAAGAGCGGACAATACCTAATCTCGCCAGCAGCCTTGGCCCATGTTATTCTATGGGAAAATTTGTTTACATAATTACTCATTACCTAATGAATATTTTTCAATTCTGTTTTCACATTTAGAAAATTCATAAGCGTTAAATTAATACTTGTTTTCCAAAAATTGATTTTTTTTTTTAAATTTTAGTATTTCATTTTGCGAGTAGAAAATGAGAAAAATGCATTTTGTGAAAAATCGCATTTTTGAACTCAAAATTAAAATGTAAAAATTTAAAAAAATGAATTTTTCAAAAATGAGTACTCATTTAACAGTTATGAATTTTCTGACTACGAAAACACAATTAAAAAATATACATTAGGTGATGTGTAATTATCGCAACAAATTGTCCCATAGAATAACAATGGCCTCGGCTGTCAGCTGGATTAGGTATTGTCCCCTCTTAAACACATTCTCTGAATCTCTTTTATGTTCTAAATGTAATACAAACCGATTTTATAAGCAATGGCTTTTTAACTTACCGTCATCTCGCTTGTATGAGCAACATGGCCGCCTAAAATGAAATTTCCAGTTTAAACGGCCAAAAATTTTTATATCTTGCTAAAAACCCTTATACCAATGTTTCGTTAACATTTAATTATTTTTCCATCTCATGTATTAAAATATTTTTTGATTTTCATTTAAAAATTTATAGTTTTTGTGGCATCGTTAACTGTCTTATTGTTACCATTTTTTAAATAATTTCTAAAATTACAATTTTACTGACAATTGCATTTTGTTTTTAACACTGGACTCAAAGCTAAAGTGTATGTGGAGGACAACATAATAAAATCTGTTAAAAAATTTGCTTTTTAAACGATAAAATTGGTGGTTGTAGAAGGCAATATCCAAGTGCGGCTTTTTTTTTTTTTTTTTTTTTTTTGTCATTTAGTGTACATGCATTGTCCGATCGCAATAATTTTTTTTAAGTAAAATGAACATATCATACAAATTTAGAATATATAAATCAGATTTACTGTTTCTTTCTTTCTTTTTTTTTTTTTTTTTCAACTGATCACAGTCTCGCACACAACTTTTTAAAAATGTGTCTTCCAGATTTTGAAGACCTAGAGGATTAAGGTAAAAATTTATCAAAATTTCAGTATCTAAAACTAGGCCCAAAACAATACTTTCTCTGACATATGTGAGTAAGAGAATGTAAAAATCTCTTGATGTAGGTACAAAATAATTTCCTTGAAATTATTAAAAAAAATAGCTAAACAAAATAATGTTGTTCATACAATAACTACACAAAGCTTCATTACTACAGAAAATACTGGCTTATTTAATTTCTACAGACAAAAACACTTAAAACATTAAATTCGTCAGTAGGACTTTCGCATGCTCAAATAAGCACTCTACTGGTCTTTGCAAATTTATTATTTGAATTGATATTTTGTACCAGTAAATATTTCAATTATACAGCTAAATATATGTATGTTTTATAAAGATGTAGAAAATATGTACTTATAATAAAATTTATCGATGAAGTTATTAATCAAAATAAAACCCTAAATTCTTGGAGGAAAAAAAAAGTAAAGTAATGGGGTTCACTTAGATTATAAACTTACGATACATCACTCGTTACCCATTTAATCTACAAAGGTATTTTACCTCCTTAATGTCATCTTGAAATACATTTTTATTTTCATTATAAAAGAAGAAAACTGAAATATTTTTTATATTATTGCTTTTAAAGAATGTCATGTAATAGATTGTTTTTATGTAACCCTGTATATCGGCCAAATTCCGCATACCCACAAAAATATATTTTACTTTTAACTTTGATGGGAATAATTCTCATAATATTATCTTTATAACATTATTTCTAAGGAAAAAACATTACAATTTTTTCTTTTGTTTAGCCCTGTATATGTACTAAAACTTACATACTCATCAGACACTGCACTAAAAATGGTCTCATAGCACTGTAAATTTGTAGTGCGCAATTTTCAATTATATACTCTATTGCATCTGAATAACTTTGTGTAGCCCTGTAAACCAGCCGATATCGCAATTCTACATTTTTGAGGAGGAAAAGGGTTTTGCGTATTTTAAAAATATAGATTATTTTTCTTATGTTGTGCTTCGTGTAAAGATATTTATAGTAAATGCATAAAAAAAAAAAGAAAGAAAGAAAGGAAAACCCTTATAAATCATACTTGCATCAAAAATCTATCGTGAGTTCCTATACAGAAACCAGTTGTGCTAGTAATATAATTTTACATTGCGAACATACCATAGTGAATTTTAATAATATCTATCAATTTCGACCTGGCCAGAGAGACTAACGAAACGGTTATAAACTTTTTAAAATTTTGTTTGGAAATGCTAAAAAGGACGCTTTAGAATAGGTTACAAAAAATATACTATATATGTAATCACGGAAATAAAATTTATTATATACATTTTTTATTTTCATCAATGGCGGAGATAAGGAATTTATAAAGTTTTAGTATCTTGCTTAAAATTGCCTATAATGCTATGTATACTTGATTTTTAGCTTTTATGCTTTTTTTTTTTTTTTTTCATTTATACTGTCATCCAGAGGTAAATATAAATCTCATGAATTGTTATTATTACTATTAAAACAATATTGTATTTATTTTCAAATAGTATATACAATTGTTTTTATTATTATTACTTAAGAAATAGATAAAGCAGATTTAAACATTTTTCAAATGTAATTACTTCAAAAGATGAAGTAAAAAGCCATAAAATATCTTACATGTGAAATGTTACATTTCCTTCTTTAATAAAATATTCTTTGCATGTTTTTACATGACATTTAATAACCAGTTCTTGATATGAAATTTATTTCAGAATCGAAACATTCCATTTAACTTTTAAAGTAAAATAAAGAATTTAAAAAGAACTTTCAACGAAAGAAGAAGAATATCGTCTGCTTAATAAAATGCAGAGTTTAGAGCATGGCGAGAAAATTTCAATATTGGCTAGCTTGGCTTCTGTAGATCAACAATCACGTGACCTTTTTATGAGTTATCTTTGCACTCAAAAAGGTTGCCATTGTCCCGTCCACTCTTATAAATAGGTCTATGGTTAATACGAATAAATGATCCAATATAAATTAAATTAAAAATTTTTGGCTCCCAAAATATATTTTAATCGTTGTATTGTTGACATTTGGCTTTGTTCAAATATGAGGTTGCCGACCACTGGTGTAGTACATTCTCTTAAAGCAGCAAGCTACAATAAATATATTTTGTTTTTATTTATGGAGGAAGACATCTGACAAAAGCTATCTTAAACGTTTTACTTTCTTTTTAAGAAAGCGTAAAATACATTGCTTTGTTGTAATGCTGTTTGCATTTTATTTATTGCACATACATAAAATACTTGATAGTGATAAAAAATATGTCCTCATACCACTGAAGTATTTCCTTAAGAAATTTCATAATGTATGAGTATGTCCCATATATACTGTATCTGAAATATTTTGTGGTTGCGTATTTACTAATTATTAACGCTACTCATAACATTTTCTACGGGAAACATGAATTTGTACGTTTGAATAAAATATATTAATTACGTTAAAGTTTGTGCAGTTTATGTATAATAAAATATGATTCAAAGTGAATAACTCGCATAGATAGTAATGTGTCCTAATTCTTTTACGTATATCTGTTCAGAAATCGTAATTGTACACAAACCTGTTTATACTATTTTCAACAGGCGACAAGATTTAGTGAACGTAATAATATATATATCAGTTTCAAGTAAGTCTAAAAATATATACGGAATTAAAAATATAGGCCGACCGACTGAAGAGCTGTAATGATAATGAATTTTGTTGAAAAGTATTAAAATTATCTTGCTCATTTATATAAGCCAAATACCTAGTTATGTAATACCTAATTAGTATGAAGATCAAATTAGTACAAATAGTGCAAAGAACAAATAAAAAATAGCTATTTATGCTATTTTCAACAACAAACATGCCATAGTGAACATCGACAACATATATAAGTTTCAAGTCTGTCTAAAAGTATTTACGGAAATTAGAGTATAGGATTACCGACTGAATAGCTGTAAGCTATAATGAACTTTGTTGAAAAGCATTTAAATTTATCTTGTTGCTTTATATCAGCCAAAATATCTAGTTACCCAAATGCCTAATTAGTATAAAGACCAAATAAGTACAATTTGTACAAAGAACAAAAGAAAATAGCTATTTATGCTATTTTCAATATGAAACTTGCCTAGAGAACCTGAATAAAGTATATCAGTTTCAAATCAGTCTAAAACTATTTACAGAATTTAGAGACAGATTAAAGAGCTGAAATCATAATGAACTTTGCTGAAAAGTATTAAAATTATCTTACTGATTTATATCAGACAAAAATCTAGTTAAGTAATACCTAATTAGTATGATGACCAAATTAGTACAAATAAAAAATAGCTATTTATACTATTTTCAACAAGAAACATGCCATAGTTAACATAAATAACTTATATAAGTTTCAAGTCAGTCTAAAAAGATTTACGATATTTAGAGTATATAAGGACCGACTGAAGAGCTGAAATTATAATGAACTTTATTGAAAAGTATTAAAATTTATCTTGTTGCTTTGTACGAGCCAAAATATCTTACAAGTAAACCTTCTCTCCTTTGATACCGGTTTTCCGGAAACCCATATATTTTCTGAAAGCTTATGTCACAAGTATAAAAACTGTGAAATCTTAGGGGCAGAGGGACAAGCGTTTAGGAGATACAGGGCCCACAAAGTATCAGTAAAGTGTGTATAGAGGGACATATTCCCATAAAAACGTCTCTATTCCTTGTATGTTCCCGTATATTGCTGTCAAGTACTAACGTATTGTATGTCTTCTTCTTACATTGCTTATTATATGGATACTATAGTCGTTGTGGTGGCCTTGGCCTCCCGATTCGGAACAAGTAATCGGTCTCCGAACATCTAGGAATCGGAGATGATAAAACACATAATTATTCTCCTGGAAAATTATACGGAGATTGTGGAAGGGATCCGGACATTAGGATTTGCTAGAGGCGATGGAGAAGAACGGACGAGGATATGGACTTCGAAGATGATGGTGTCTATAAGGAACAGCAATGCTCGTCGCAACAGTCACAGTCTCCGCTTCTGTCATGACATATTTTGGTCAAGTATGGCTAATGACAGGAAGAAAATTGTGCTTTTAGTGGATTCATGGTGTTCTAACAAAGATCATGCATTGTCTGCTTCCGAAGTACTTGATGGTAAAGTCCTACAAAAAGAATTGGTACCTGAAGGATGTACAGGAAAGATTTAGCCTCTGGATATTCATTTTTTCAGACACTAGAAATCTTTTGTTCTTTACATAATGGAAACAATTATTATCGAGACACATGAGCACATCTGGAACCGCGATAGTTTTCTGGCCCTGCAGTCTTTTTTCCCTATATCAGTTCAATGCTCCTCGTTTCAAGAACTTGATTAAGTATGCTTTTTATAAAAGCGGATACTTGGACGACAAACCTGGAATGTGGATTGCGCCAATGGATTACTGCTTCAATTCATTGACAAATGATGAGTTTGCAAATGTGCGGCTATCGCTTTTGTAAACTTGTGCCCATTGTGAACTGTCTTTCTGCCCGTCTCACTGTTTATTTGGTGAATTGTACATTGATTGTCTCTTGTAATGGACTTCATTTGAAGTCAGTAGCAAGTATCCCAACGTATACTGTTTCTTTTCAACGAGTTGTTTCTTCCTTTATAATACCTCCACCTTCTTACCATATTATTAGTTCATATAAATACGTGAAACGAACATTTTGGCGACTTTTGGTGTCATCTTTCCAACATTTTATGTCCTATAACTCCTAAACGCTTATCTCTCTGCCCCTAAGATTTCACAGTTTTTCTACTTGTGGCATAAGCTTTCAGAAAATATATAGGTTTCCGGAAAACCGGTATCAAAGGAGAGAAGGTTTACTTGTTAGTTACCTAAATATCTAATTAGTACAAAGACCAAATAAGTGCAATTTGTACAAAAAAACGAATAAAAATAACTATTTATACTATTTTCAAGATGAAGCATGCCTGGAGAAACTCAATAACATATATAAGTTTCAACAGAGTGCTAAAATGTTAAAGGAATTTACAGAATAGCTGTACAGACTAAAGAGCTAAAATCATAATGAAATTTTTTGAAAAGTATTACATTTATCTTACTGACTTACATCAACCAAATATCTAGTTACCTAAATACCTAATTAGTACAAAGAACAAATACAAAACAATTTTTCTGGTTTAAGCAAACATAATTTAAATCATAGCCTCCTAAACTAGATGCCTTCAGAGTGGCTCGCAAACAGGGCAACAGTTCAAGCGGTAGATAGCGCCACCTCGTACAGATTGCACTCTTTTTTATTCAACTGTCATCAATAATTTTAAGAAGTCATATATGACATATATAATTGACGTTTCTTCGATTCTGTTCGCGTTTTATGCATATCAAATCCCATTTTTAAAAAACTTTTGGTGGCTGTTGAATAAAAAAGTCACGCAATCTGTGCCAGGTGGCGCTGTCTACCACCCAGTTTCCGAGCCATGCGGAATGCATCTAGTTTAGGAGGCTATGATTAAATTAATTTTTTTTTTCTTAGCAAGAAAATAACGTGGGTTCTGGTAAAAGAACTGTTGTTGGGGTATACCAACAAAATATTTAAGTTGATTTATTAAAATATTTGTTGTTTTTAACAAAACAATTTTTTTGTACGTTTATATTTATTTATTTATTTAGTTAGTTTTGCAAAAAGTTTTACAACTCTTACATGATTATAAAACTCTACACGAAATATATGCATAATTATGACATCATTCATCATTGATAAAGAAGAAAAAGGAACTTATTTATCTATGTGATGGTATTTTTAGTTTTGTCTTAGATCATCATATTTCATGACAGATGAAATAACAAGATAGAATATTTAACTCTTTTTCAAATTACCTGCATGCTTCCGTTAATTTTGCATTCAAAAATATTCGTTTGCAAAATGAATACCATGCATTTTGTTTACGATATTAGACTTGACAGGTGCGACAGGAACATAATTATTTATTGAAGACTTCTTTTTAAGAAGACTTGGAAAATTTTAAGTTATTATTTATTCATGACAGCTCTATACAACTGTCTTTACTTTTCTTGTTTAAAATCAAATGAAACAATGAGAAATCGTAAACATTTAAATGAATTCCATATTCTGAATTCTCGTATGTATTTTCCACATGCAAAGAAAGAGTAATCTAGTATTTAAAATTTTATTTCAGAGTATAGTTTATTTTTGGGCATGGAATTTAACAGCTTAAGAATTTTTGTTAATCATATCCAATTTTTAGCATTTTATCATTGAGGTGTATTTCTAAGTTATTTATTGTTTTTTTTTTCTGCTATGTGAAGTAGTGTAAAAAGAGAATAAATCTAGTTTTGTAACCTCACTTTCAAACCTAAACTTTTGTGAAATATTATTTTTCTATTAAATTTGCAATTTTCATTTCGAAAAACAAATTAACTTTGAAATTCTGAAATGTCAACGCAAGGCGTAAATTATTTAATTAAATATCATATTTATTTACAAAAAACATCTAACTTTTAACCAAATTTAGTGAACATTGGACTGTGAACTCATAATAATAATAATTTTTAGCCTTTTTTTTATTTTTTATTTTTATTTTTAACTTTTAGCGTTTTCTTACACTAATTAAAAAGAAACAACCAGCATGACTTACAGTCTAACATGAACTAGAATTTGGAATATTGCCAGTATGGGATTCTGGTGGCCGGAAGAAGAAATATATATATATATATATAGCCATTTTTCAACTTCTGTTAAAATCGGCTTAAAATTCGCGATTTTTAAAGAATGCGTATTTATACTCAGATCCAAAAAATCCCTTGACGTATAATCAAACATGATTTGGAATTTGGAAGATTGCTAGCTCATAATTTTTTTAATTTTCTTTTACAGTCAATGCAGAAAGTATAGAATTAGTAAAAAATTCGACTTCCGGTTTTCGATGAATTTAACTTTTGGGAGGCCCAGAACACGACCATTTTAAAAGAATGCCTGTCTGTGTGTGAGTGACGAAAATTTTATGGCGACTGTGTCTCAGGAACTGCTGCACAGAATTGCATATAAATTTATATGTAGATGCACTTTAACTTATATTAGTGCCTACGAACTGTTGATGTCAATCGATCAACAGGTAGCGCTACTATACAGCAATTTTAACAATTCAAGGGAAGGCAATATCTCAGGAAATTCTGCACAGAATTGCATAAACGTTTTAAAGTAAATGCACCCTGACCTAAATTAGCGCCTATCAACTTTTGGTATCAATCGTTCAGCAGGTGGTGCTAATATACAGCGATTTTCCCAATTTAAAATGGAAGTCTTTATCTCAGGAATTGCGGACCAGAATTGCACATAAAGTTTTATGTAGATGCATCTTGACATAGATTGGTGTCTACTGACTTTTGATGAGAAACGCTCAAAAGTGGGCGATTTCTACAATTTAAGTGAAAGCTAAATTTTAGATTATATTGCTTATTGCTAAATAAAGATAGTTGAGAATACCATTATGATATATTATGCAGATTCAATTTTGATGCATATCAGTCGACAGGTGGCGCTATTATACTGAAAAAATTCATGATAATGGAAAGGCTATATTTCAACTTCTATGGCATATATCCTTCAGAAACTTGATACGTAAGATAACAATTATAAAGACGCGTTTTTTTAAGATATTAGTTATAGAGAACAAAACAGTCTTTCTTTGAATATTAAGTGTTACTTTTCTCTAGAGGAAAATTTCCTTTATTTATCATGGTAGGTAATTTTAATAAATGTTAGTTTTAATAAAATATTTGTACTGAATGAATCTGTGTAGGAAAATATAGAAAAACGATTTGTGGTGGTCACAATATACTATACTATCTACCAATAAGTATTTGGACACTTTCAAATTTAAACATTTTGTCAAATATCTAGAAAAGTTCTTTAGGAATCATCTCGAAACTTTGGCAGTGTAAAGAACTTGTTATACCTCATATTTTTCAGTAAAATTCTTGTCCTGAAAAGGACACACGAAACATTTTGCTAAACATTGTGATTATATTTATCACAACAGTTTTTCCAGGTCAAATAAACTGAACGAGACCCTTCTTTGGGAGAAAATAGCAGGCACGAGCACAGCATAAAAGCAGCAGTGTAGCGTCACATTTTTGGTATCTAAAATATATCAATTAGATGTTGGTTGTTGTTAGGGTACATGTTAGGGTATGATGTTAGGATATCAGTTGATGTTAGGGTTAAAGGCTAATTGACTTATAGGCTTTGGAAATGTGCCCTCCGTGTGGTATTTCTAATAGGGTCTTAGCCTGTAGATTACCACGGAGAAAACAACGGAAAACACTGAACGGGTAGGCCGACGAGTGCGACCTGGTATCAAATCCGACATTTCCCATATCAAATCCGACATTTCCCGTCAACCCGCTTTGAGATGGAAATGCTTAAATATTGATGGGCTATATCAATTAGAAACTATTAAATTTCATTTTCGTTACAGATCAAAGTTAATAGAAAAATGTAATTATGAGAAAAATGCTAATAACACGATAAATGTTAAATGGTCTAACACGTTATTTCTGTTTTGTACAGTATAGAATAAAGAAATTACCAATTGTACAGATTTTTGTGCTTATTTTTACTTCTCTAGCTTCATTTTTTTCCCTTCTTTCTTCAACTTTATATCTGTGGTAATAATAAATCTGTAAAGTGATTTATGTTTGTCAAACTAAACTCAAATTCCGATAAATTATAATTAATCAAACTTGTTAGAGAGAAAGATTTTGATAATAGCTTTTCCTTAATGCTAATTAGATTCTACATAATACTGAGAACAGAAACAAAATTGGCAGTATTCACATTGACTTAGCTTCTTTAGACTTATTGACACAAAACTAATATGAGGTTGTTAGATATCGTCAATATTTCTAATTTATTCCAGATATTTGCTAGTACCTATCTTTTTCTTACACACCACTTTTTTTAAGAATAATTTTCTTACATATTAAAAAATTTGCTCCAGAAAAAGAAATGAAAAAAATGCAGTAATAACTATGCTCTGGATAAATTAGAAAAATGGCATATTTGATTTACATACCAAAATATATTTCATCAAAAGAAAAAAAAAATTGGAAAGCATTAGACAACGTTGATATTATCATGACCAAATCATAATTCTCTGAAAATTTACATACATCTTTACAATCAAAACTAGCCAGAGTAGCGGTGCATATTTTAAAATGTATCTACGTATTTTCCAATTCACTATTTGCACATTATCCCCAGCCCATATTCGCCAAATAAAAAACAGTGGCAAACTATCGTGATGTATAGCCAATACTTAAAAAAAAAAAAAAAAAAAAGATAGACTTTAAAATTTAACTTTTTTTTTTTTTTTATAATGGAATTCGAGCAATGAAATGTAATTAAAATTTAATAATTTATAAAAAAATAAACTTCAGTGGAGATTCATTTAAATCATCACTAGTTGATACGCCGATGGAAAAATAAACTTAAATTGCAAATTTATTACTTTTTTTTCTTCCCTCTCATGCTAATTTAAATTGTTTTCCATTGATTTCCATGATATTTTTATAATAATTACATTTTCTTTTATTATTATAACAAGTCTGTTTAGACCTATGCAATACATAAGATATATTTAATCTCATAAAAAAAATAATAATTATAACAATAATACTATTGCAAAAGTTACCCCGCCCAGTAAAAACATCTTACCTTTCTTATGCAGCCAAAAAAAAAAAAAAAAAATGATTGATATCAAATTTTGCCGCCACTATTGTTTCCCGGGAACTCAATGTCTTGCTTAATGAAGATCTGCCAATAACTCTGCAAACATTTTTCTGATAAATCCTAATATCTTTCATCATTCCTTATTATCTGTGTTAGTTTTATAGCTGCATTAAGAAGTCATAATTAAAAGTATTTTTACGGCTGGGTGCGTAAATAATATTTTAATCTTTACTAACTAAATTTTTATTAATTAAAACTTCTACGAAAGGGACGCACCCCGCCTTAAAAATACTTTAAAAAGTTCTACATTTTTAAAATCTATGTAGTCTGTGTCATCTCTAGCATACCTATTGAGTTTGAACTGAATCAAATGAAGCGTTTAAACGCTATTGTATTCACTGATACACATACAAGCATACCTTCATCACTATAAAAAATGAAAAATGAATTCAGGAGACTTCGAAACTCACAGAAACACTAAAACGTCAAATTTGAATTTTACTATGACAACAATATCTCTCTTATATACTAGGGTAAGTGCACCAGTGATTGACACTATTGGAGCAATTTCTGATGTTTTTAATGTTCTAGTCATCAGAAAGTATTTTTAGAAATCTTAATTTTGTACATATGGCATGAAAGATATTCAGAACCACATATGTGTTAAAAATATACATTTGATAACAATTATTTTTTTTATGAATTTTTATTTGACACCCACTCAGTGGTCCAGTAATTGACACTGCCAGTTTTTCATTTTATCAGTAATTGGCCCCCTATGTTCCAGTGTTTGACACTGCTAGTTATTCATTTTACCAGTTATTAGCACCTTATGTTCCAGTGTTACAGTATAGACATAAAATGTTAAAATTCTTATATGTAAAATATATGATTTTCTTATTTTTCTTATTTATTAATTATTTTGGGATAGATGTCAATTACTGGAGCATGCCAATCACTGCAGCACCGACCCTATATGATCGGAATTAAATTTTATGTTGTTTTCCATCATCCGTAATTTTTTTAAGTTAACGAATCGGTTTTTTATTTAGTCCTCCCCATTACTTTTGTTAATAGCCAGCGCACCTTTTAAGCATATATCTATTACGAAATTTGGCGATAAAAATCACTTTGCGAATTTTCATCCAATTTTTTATCCATTATTTTTCTTATTACTAAACATTTTTCTTTTAAAAATAAATAAATAAATAAATAAAATAAAAAACTGTATTTATAACTATTTAATGTCTCTGTAAATGTGAAAATTGAAATGCATTAGAATTCATTGGAAACGAGCGCCATCTCTTGATGATTTTTCGTATTTTTTGCGTTAAATATTACAAAATTCAAAAGAACTAACTTGTATATTGACCAAAAAATTTCTTGACTGCAAAATGCACTAGTACATGTCAGAAGGAATATCCATGCAATCTTTTAGCTCAATAGCTGCAGAACTGTATACTCTACAATTGTCAGACTTAACAAGGATAAGAAGAAGAAGAAGAAAGTAACCGTTCAAAGTTATATTACTCAGGGCCCCTTAACTAGGATCGATTTGCAAATTTGTATGTTTTGTACTGTGCAAAGAATCAAAGGAGCTGAGATACAGGTAGTTAAAATGTTCAAAATGCTATATCGACATAATATACACCATACTAGTAGAGTTTCGCAAATTTACTTTCCTACTTTGTAAATTTCATTTTTTTTTTCTTATGTTTGTTTTAGCTTCACGGGGCGGAACGATACCTCGTTCCTAGATTTAATCTATTTGTTTTTTTTTTTTCTTCTTTTTCTCCGAATATACTATGTAAGGTAAGTATTGTAATCATGATTTGCAAAATAGATTTTGCGTCTGGCATTGCACAAAAACAAATGGTCGTAGAATGCTGTATGTTTATATTTGTGAGTGTCATGGCGTCTAGTTATACACCTCTAACATTATTTTGAGACGAGTTTCCCTTTCAGATATATCTACGATTTTCCACGAGTTTTCGTGATGTATATTTGTGTGTATGAGGGAACATGATAACATCTAAACGTTTTATTCAAATAAGATGAATGTGGTACATATGTTATAGGTCCCTGTAGAATGAATTGTATAGATTTTGGTGAATATAACTCTTATAGTATCTTTACAGGAACACAAAGAAAAATACTTTATCATTATGGCTCTTGGACAGAAATTATTTAAAGTGTGTGATAGGGTCTAAACCCTATATTCAAATAAACTGAAAATTTACATACATCTATAGGTCACCGTCACAGGAAATGCATAGATTTTGGCATAGATATAGTAATATATATAGATCTATCATCCCCATGTTATCGAGCAAAAAATTTTGATGACGAAAAAAAAGTTCTAAAATCAGCCATTAGAGAGTATTGGAAAAAAGAATAAAAAGAAAAATGAATTTGAAACTGTACCTGGAGTTTTTCATTCACCTTTAGTAAATAAATTATTCATAAATTTTATTTACTAAATAATCCGTGTGTATCCCTGAGTGTGATTTACTCGGGAAAAGGCAGCCATTAGAGTGACTTTTCCCGAAAAAAAAAAAAAAGGCATCACTTTTTCCCTCTCGCTGATCAATCTACTATGTCTTATTACTATATCTATGGATTTTGGTAAATCTAGCACTTACAAGTTTATTTTATTTTATTTTTTCACAAGGACGTAACAAAAAATTCTTTATCATTATGGCCTATGGGCAGAAAATATTTAAAGTACGATAGAGTCTTAATGTAATAATCGATTGAACTGAAAACTTATAAACATATTACAAGTCCCCATCTCACGAATAGTATAGATTTTGGTGAATCTAGCGCTTATAAATTTTCACAGGGACACGACAAAAAATTTATTTATATCATCATGAATTATGGGCTCATATTATTTGAAAAATAATAGCGTTAAAAGCCTTATTCTATTAAGCTGATTGATTTCAGACTTTCTTGCTTTCATTAATTTAAACAACCATTAATTACTAAAAGTTCGTAAAATCGTGTGAAGTCACCCCAGAATTTTTAATTATTTTTTCTTTCTATTTTATTTAATTAAATTCAAGGATAAAACAGTTTTTTTTTTTTTTTTTTCTTTAAGTACATTTTTGCAGTTGTGGCGTATTTTTTTCTGTTTCTTCTATTATTTTTTTCTATTATCTATTTTTTTATTTCTAACTCAAATTTAATGAACTTGTTTTATTTCTTATTTCATTTTGCACGCGCGCCTTTTATTCCCTTATTCAAAATTATTATAAAATCTTTTTTTAGATACTCTCCGTTTCGAAACTGATCATTATTAAATTTCTTTTCTTTTCTTTTTCTTTCAAAAAAAAAAAAAAAAAAAAAAAAAAAAGAAAGAAAGAAAGAAAGAAAGAACGAAAGAGTTTGATGAAATTATGGTAAAAGCAAAATTTAATTTAGTACGGAGAACTATTAATTTTTTTTTTTCAAATTATAACATCGCTTTCAAATTATTCAATTATATTTTCGATAAATGTCCAACTATCGTAAAACTGGTATCGTAAAAATCCGTAGATTAAGACTAATAGTCTTCAGTCCTAATAATAATAATAATAATAATAATGATAATAATACCTTTCTCTATCTGTATTTATTAGTATTCTGTCACATTACCTCTATTTCTTCTTAACCTGAATTTTGAGCAAATAAATTTTTGTTAAGAGCCGTACATCTTAATATGAAGTTTTTTATGCTGGTGAAAGCATCTGCATTAATAGCTTTTTTATATATATAGACTTGCGAAGCTGAATTATATGCTGCCACAACGGGATCTCTGAACTGACTAGCTAGACGAACAAAGCACGGCAGTTTATGATCTCAATTTCTAAAACAAAAGTAATGATAGATCATTAAATAGATAAAAAAATTAGAAATATCGATGCAAAATAATAATAATAATAATAATAATAATAATAATAATAATAATAATAAAACAGTCAGTTAAAAAAAAAAAAAAAAGTTAATCTCGTTAGACTAATGTCGTCATTTTTTCTTATTATATCATTGAACTAAGCCCACGAGCTTAAATATTGTCCATTTACAAATCTTATTTTATTTTTTTATTTCATTTTGCACGCGCGCTTTTTATTTCCTAATTTAAAATTATAAAAAAAAAAAAAAAAAAAAAGGGGGGGGGGTCGATTACTGCCCATTTCGAAACTGATTATTATTAATTTTCTTTTCTTTTTCTTAAAAAGTAAAATAAATAAATAAAAAATATTTCGATAAAATTCCGGCAAAAGCAGAATTTAGTTTAGTACGGAGGGCTATTATTATTATTTTTTTTTTTTTCAAATTATAACACCACCGCTTTCAAATTATTCAATAACATTTTCGATAAATTTTCGACTTCGATAAATGTCCAATTATCGTAAAACTGGTATCGTAAAAATCTGAAGATTGAGACTAATAGTCCTCAGTCCTAAAAAATCGTTTGGAAAAAAAGGCCTAATATTTTATTTTCGTATTTCAATGTATTATTCCAGTAGCAATGACATGAGTGTCGAACGTTAGTTTCCAGAAACTTAGGCTTTTATTATCAAGAAAATAAAATAATTATTTGCCTTGTTTTTTAGACTAAAATTCGCAAAAACATTTAATAATTTATTTTGGTAAGTGATTTTATTTTTAAAGCTGTTCTACTGCATGGTAACTCATTGTAAAGGGAGGTTTCTTTAACAAAGAGTATAATATATCACGCTGCAATCTCTTTTGTTACATATGAAAATGGGCTATAAAAAATTTACTGCACATTCTCGGGAATGCTTTCAGTTCTATGAAACACATTGGAAATAATACTTCCATATTTAGATTAATATTTAACAGCATATTCGATGTTGCTTTATGAGAGGAAAATACTTTCTGAGAAAATTCCTTTGTGAAAGCGGCGACGCCCTTGAGTAGGTGGATTATAATTGTTTGCAAGTTAGCATCACATAGAAAGTATTGCATAAAATAATACGAGTTAGAATAATTAAAAGAAATTAAGTTAAAATTTATCCCGCTAAAACAATGTCTCTAAGTTTTTTATTTTATTTTATTTTATTTTTTCATTAAGGATAATAAATTTCTTTTTCGCAACTTTAGAAGATATTTAAAATTGAGTAATTTTTGGAGGAATAATTGAATCTGTAGTTAAAAAAAAAAAAGTGAGTTTAATTAAATACATCCTGTCTTTTAATGAATTGCATTTCGTAACCGCATGTAAATAATTATACATAGAACAATGAAAAAAGTAAAATAAATTTAAAGCTATGTTTTTAATAAATGTTAATAAAAGCTATCGCATCGAATAATGATGTAAAAAAAAAAAAAAAAAAAAACACTCATAGCTGCCAATCATTCCATATTTAGGATAGCAGTACTTTTTATGGAAATGTTTTATAAGCTTTTTCGGTAGTTTTCTATGATTATGTAAGGTAAAAATTTCTGTAATAAAATACCGGTATTCAAAATACGGAACGGTTGGAAGCTATGCACACTGACTAAATTGAGGCTTATATCATAGAGTGCCTAAGCCTACAGGAACTTCATAAACTTAAATTATATCTTAAGGCACAAAATTTATCAATGCCTTTAATTTAATGGGTTTTTATATTTCAGTGCTACGTAATAATCACCAAATTATACAATAAAAAGACGATTTGGAAAATTTGTTGTCGAAAGAAAGAAACTTAGTTTTGACTTAACTGTTATGCCCATTAAGAACATAATCACAATTTGAAATACCATCTACAGTAGAACCCCAGTAATCCGAACTAATTTGGACCGGTGCCTTTCCCGATTAAAAAAAATTCAGATTATCCCGAAATTCCGATAAAAATTGAAAAAAAAAAAAAAAAGACAAGTCCTTCCGGCTTATTCGGAAGGGTAGGTTGATTTCTTTTTCCTTATCAAGTAGCCGTCATTTTGTTTTAAAAAGGGCGGCTACAAATTATTTACGAATTAGTTGAAATATTGATGTA
The DNA here is from genome assembly GCA_963930645.1 of Salticus scenicus. Lineage (NCBI taxonomy): Eukaryota > Metazoa > Arthropoda > Arachnida > Araneae > Salticidae > Salticus > Salticus scenicus. The sequence goes on along the minus strand of OZ005653.1, from coordinate 288,174,727 downwards.
GGCTATCAACATATGGAGTTGTAAGCAAATCGGTTCATAATACCTTTTTATGTGAATTTAAAATTTTCAAGTGGCCGGTGCTTGGAAACAAGATGGTGGGTCAAGTTGACAAATATATCAAATGCATTTGTGAGATAAGACTACTGTACACATATAGTTCGAATTAATTCAAAATCTCAAAAGTCATCGTGTTGAAAAATTAAGTGACTGCCACTTGGATCAAAGCGGCAGAGAAAGTTGCTCAGTGAACTAATTAATCTAAAATATTGCTGCAAATTTGAAAAAATTCAATTTTTTTTTTTTTTTGTAGAGATTCTTTTAAAGAAGCTTAGTAAGTTGATTAAATGTTAATTTTCTGCATTTCTAGTTTGTTTTAACATTAAAATAGCCTAATTTCCCCTTAAAAACGCATTAAAAAGCTCCAATATGCCAGGTAATGGATTTGGCGCCAAATTTGGCGACTTTTCCACTTGGCGACTTTTGGCGAGAAAATCCATAGTTCATTAATAAACTTCATTGAGACACTTTTTAATCTATGTATACATAAAAATTCAAACAAATTCGGAATACGCTTTTTACAATTTGAATTTGAAATTTTCAAGTGGACTCCACTTGAAAACAAAATGGTGGAGCAACTTGGTTAAGAAACTCATCCAAGATATTCATAACACAAGTTAAGACACTGTCCAAATTTGGTTCGATTTGCAGTATTATTTCGGAAGTTATCGTTATTTCAAATTTTCAAGTGGTAGCCTGATTTCAAGTGGCCCCACTTAACTTAAGATATCTGCCACTTTATTGGAAATGGCAGATAAATTTCATTAATAAAGTTCATTGAGACCCTTATGTAGTCTAGATTTACATAAAAATTCAAGCAAATCTTGCTTTAAATACGCTTTTTACAATTTGAATTTGAAATTTTCAAGTGGACTCCACTTGAAAACAAAATGGTGGAGCAACTTGGTTAAGAAACTCATCCAAGATATTCATAGCACAAGTTAAGACACTATCCAAATTTGGTTCGATTTGCAGTATTATTTCGGAAGTTATCGTGATTTTCAATTTTCAAGTGGTAGCCTGATTTCAAGTGGCCCCGCTTAACTTAAGATATCCGCTACTTTATTAAAAATGGCGGATACGTTCATTAATAAACTTCATTGAGACACTTATATAGTCTATGTATACATAAAAATTCAAACAAATTCAGAATACGCTTTTCACAATTTGAATTTGAAAATATCAAGTGGTCTCCACTTGAAAACAAAATGGTGGAGCAACTTGGTTAAGAAACTCATCCAAGATATCTATAATACAAGTTAAGACGCTGTCCAAATTTGGTTCGATTTGGAGTATTATTTCGGAAGTTATCGTGATTTTAAATCTTCAAGTGGCAGCCTGATTTCAAGTGGCCCCACTTAAGATATCCGCCACTTTATTAAAAATGGCAGATAAATTTTATTAATAAAGTTCATTGAGACCCTTATGTAATCTAGATTTACATAAAAATTCAAGCAAATCTTGATTTAAATACGCTTTTTACAATGTGGGTTAAAAATATTCAAGTGGCTTCCACTTGAAAACAAAAAGTCGGAACAACTTGGCTAACGAACTCCTCCAAGAAACTCATCCAAGATATTTATAACACAAGTTAAGACACTGTCCAAATTTGGTTCGATTTGGAGTATTATTTCGAAGTTATCAGGATTTTAAAATTTCAAGTGGTAGCCTGATTTCAAGTGGTCCTGCTTTACTTAAGATATCCGCCACTTTATTAAAAATGGCGGATACGTTCATTAATAAACTTCATTGAGACACTTATATAGTCTATGTATACATCAAAATTCAAACAAATTCGGAATACGCTTTTGCAATTTGAATTTGGAAATTTCAAGTGGCCTCCACTTGAAAAGAAAATGGCGGAGCAACTTGGTTAAGGAACTCATCCAAGATATTCATAACACGAGTTAAGACGCTGTCCAAATTTGGTTCGATTTGGAGTATTATTTCGGAAGTTATTGTGATTTTAAATTTTCAAGTGGTAGCCTGATTTCAAGTGGCCCCACTTAACTTAAGATATCTGCCACTTTATTGAAAATGGCAGATAAATTTCATTAATAAAGTTCATTGAGACCCTTATGTAGTGTAGATTTGCATAAAAATTCAAGCAAATCTTGCTTTAAATACGCTTTTTACAATGTGGGTTAGAAATATTCAAGTGGCCGCCACTTGAAAACAAAAAGTCGGAGCAACTTGGTTAACGAACTCATCCAAGATATATATAAGATCAGTTCACTGTCTAAATTTGGTTCGATTTGGAGTATTATTTCGGGAGTTATCGTGATGACAAAATTTTCATTATAGATAGATAGATAGATAGATAGATAGATATATAGATAAACGAAGTGATTGCAATAGGTCGATTTCTAAAGAAATCAACCTAAAAGAGATGTGTGCTAAAAAAAAAAAAAAAAAAAAAAAAAAAAACTAAGTATGTACTGAATATTATTACCTCTTGAATACTTTTATTCAAAACCAATAAAAAGAGAATATGTATATATATATATATCCTTTTCCGTAGAATAATGAATGTGCGATGTGTAGAGCAGAGTGAAAATGCAACATCAACAGACATTATGTTTATGAGACGTTGGTACAATATTGGTTGCTCGTCGAGAATGACATCACTTCGTCAGACAAATCTGGCAAATTTCTTCACCCCAGAAGTTCGTTAATGTGTATGTGATGTTTTTTTAGCTTCGCCTTTATTTCTTCCAACTTTAATTTTAGAAAAATTTTCTCCAATATACGTCTTCGATAAAGTAAGGGAAAAAAAAATACTTTAAAAAAATAAGTGGTATGAAATAAAGGCGGGGCTAAAATTACTCCGTAATAAATTAAAATTTTGGTAGTTATGCAGAATGGCTTTCTCAAAATGTACCCAATTTTATCAGTGTTCTGGAATTGGTAATCTTTTAATATTGATCGCAATCCTCTTGACTACAAATTGTGTTTAGATAAATAGACGGCTGTTGTAAAAAAACATGCTAACTCAAACAGCCTCATAGGGCCTTCTGAATGTACTGTTGCCCTTTTTCTATCAAATATCGCGCATGATCTATTGATGATTGGCCAGGCCTTTTAATGCAATGTATCAAAAAAATTGTAAAACACATTAAATAATGAATTGGATTGCATTGGATTTCGGAATTAAGGCCGATTGACTGCTGTAGGTCCTAGGCCTGATAGAGGAGTGCCCTCCATGAGGGGCTTTCTAAGTGGTCCTAGCAAGTTTCGGAGAAAACCACGGAAAACTCCAAACGGCTACAATAACGAGTGTGACCTGGGATCGAACCCGGCACCTCATGTCTACCAGCTTTGAGCGCAGAAACGCTCGGCCGCTGGTGGGACCATTAAATAATGAATAAATAATTATGAGCAATGTTATTTAAAGAATACCGATTGAAGAAATTATTTATCTAGCTTTTCATATTATTACTTTTTGCAATGATATGTTGGTGACAGTATATATGGCAGGACAAGTTAAAAACTGCATGCATAGCTTTAATTTCATATGATTTGTATCCAGCAAAATTATTGTACATATATTCATACATTTTATTCGCACTTTACCTCAAGGAAAATCGTAGTTGTTCCCAATGATTTATAATTCTGCTAGAGTAGATAAAATGATGGAAAATTAGATTTCCGGCTTAGATGTTTCCTGAAAGGAAATATCAAACGAGACAGGTTATCATGGAAATAATTTCGTTTAAGTTGAACAAAAACATATTTAAATAATTATTGGTTACAAGTTTAAATACATTCATAACCTTTAGCAATTCAGATTTTAACATAAAATAACTTAATGTTATAAATTTTGAATTGCTGAATATAAATGATTAGTTATACTGTCTGCCTCGAATACTAAATTAATAACTATAATCGCACATGGAAATATGTCACGGGGAAGAATTTAGAGAAATATTTGAAACTATTATTATTTAACATTTGTAAATGATGGAATAAAACTTCATTTTTAAGTAAAGGGATGGTTCAGAGAAATATAAGAATGTAAGGGCGTATTTTTTACGCGGAACGGTTTTTACAGCCGTGATAGCACTTTTTAAAGATACTTATGCACTCATTGTTTTGTAATATTATAGAAGTATTAAATATTAGATTAAATAAAATTAACTTTAGTAAAACGAATACCCAAAATACAACAGATACATTTTTTCTAGCATACGCAACTTTTTGGTTTATGTAGTTAATATAATACTTATAATTTCAAATTTACGATATTTTGAGTTTTTTTTTTTTTTTTTTTTTTTTTTTTTTTTTATTTACTAGTGTTTTTTATTAGAAGAACATTACCAAATAATTGTACAGGTTTTTATTTATTTAGATTTCAATTGTAGGATAATTCAGAGTGTTCTTATATAAATTATTTTCTATTCAATTTCTAAAATGTTTTCTTCATAATATGCAGGCCTCACAGCGTTCCTAAAATTTTACAATCATGTAATTATACTCGCACCATTTTTGTAAAATAATACTTTTTTGCTTAGTGTTTAGACATGGTTTAGCATTAAAACATTAACGACATTTTTTGTTTTAGTTACGATAGTGGTGTCAATATCATAAAATGGGAGTAAAATTTTATGAACGTTGCGAGGCCTGTAATATGTCAACATGGAAGACGATAAAGGAAAAAGCGGTGTTATCATGAGTAAAAAATAAATTTGGTATTTTAAAATAGATAATTTGAGTCGGATTTTACGACATTTCCATAAAAAAGCATAACATCTGAACTAAATGAAATGCTTAATGATAAAAAAAAATATGAAAGTTCGGAAAAATTCAATAGTTGATTAAATTCTGATATATTATTTTAAAAGTAATCAAAGGAATGAAACAGATTATTGTTTTCTTCTATTATATATTAAAGAAGAAAATTTTGGATTCGTAAAAATTCTCGACTTCCAGTTTTCGATGACTTTATAAGTTTTAAGTTTTCCTGAACACAATTGCACCCTGTTTAGAAAATGTTTATGTGCATTTTTAAAATATTGTGAACATTGTATATTACGAACCAATGAATGGACTTTGACTAAAGATAATATTTTGTTGTACTTTGACTTATAAAATAAAACTGATTATACTTTGGAGTATCTCACACAACAGGCAGAAAAAATGTCGTTTAATTTTTCAGAATGAGAATTATGTTTAACCATAGCCTCCTAAACTAGATGCCTTCCGCATGGCTCGGAAACGTGGCAACAGTTCAAGCGGTAGACAGCGCCACCTGAACAGATTTCGCACTTTTTTAATCAACTGTCACCAATAATTTTAAGAAGTGATACATGATATATATAAGCGATGTTTCTTCGATTCTATTCGCCTTTTATGTATATCAAATCCCATTTTTTAAAAATTTTTGGTGTCTGTTGCTTAAATAAGTCGCGAAATCTGTACAAGGTGGCGCTGCCTACCGCCAAGTTTCCGCGCCACTCGGAAGGCATCTAGTTTAGGAGGCTATGGTTTAACCAATCACTGTAATTAAAAAAAAAAGTGACTATGTGTAATAGTAATAGCAGTGTTGTCAAATCACGTGGATTTTTTATTCAATAATCACTAATAGTTTTGAGAAGCGATATTTGATATACATGATAGCCTATCACACTTCGAAGTGATTAGACAAACGTTATAATTAAAAATTATTGGTGACTATTGAATAAAAAATCCGCCAGGTCTGGCAGCACTGAGTAATAGTCAACTACGAAAATAAATATGTGTACAGTAAACTCTCGTATAACGCGCTCTCGCAAAACGCGAACTCGTATAACGCGACAAAAAATATCTACGACTATTACTCGTATAACGCTATAGTCTCCTATAACGCGTAAGATAAAGGAAGAACGTTACGACATCTTTTCTACTTTCAACCTGTCCAAGGTTACTTTTGACGGCAGATAAGGGTTGCCCCGTTACTATGCCAACACACGACGCTTTTGGTCTCATTACGGATTGAAATCGTCTGCTCAATGTATGTCTCTTTTAACGTGATTTATATCCTCCGCATTATACGAGAGTCTACTATATATAGAAGCATTAGGTTCCTTCCTGGGGAGTAAAATTTCAATATGAACATTTTTCAATAGAACTTGATAGTCCATACGAGATAAGATGAAAAGCTTTTTTTAAAGCAGCACCTTTTTTCTTTTATCTTTTTTTTTTTTTTTTTTTTAAGTTCTTCATGAAAGATTTTTAATAGAAATGTTTGGGAGGTGATAATGGAAAATTTCAAACATTTTTCTTATAAAAAACATGACAACGCACCGTGTGTGCAAATGGCTTTTCAGAATATTTTTATTACAAGAAGCCGAATACACACCATGTGTGTGATGTGGAAGAATAAGACAAGATACAGTTATAATAGGATAGTATGTATATTTAAAAAAAAGTAAACAGACATACAATGATAATTTTAGGTTCAGTAATAATAATAAAAGATAATCCTTATACATGTTTAACGGGAACAGGCAGCATTTCAGGTAGATGGTCGGTAATTACCGGAACTGTTTATGAATGGTATTATACAAATAATAAACTTTTTATAATTTGGAAGCGAAAATTACTTTCATCTGCGACTTCACAACAATCTTCTAAATCATTTTCTTCGTTACTCATTTATTCACGAATTTCACCCACTTTATCTTCGTTCAAATCTATATTAATATTTTCTTCTTCTTAACTTTTCATATCATTTTCACTATAATCTGCAATAGTCTGTCCTCCATTTTTTTTCTACTTCTTTTAATGAAGAAACTGTAATTTTCACCGTCACTGCTCCTACATTGCATTCTCGACGGTCTTGGCTGTGATTCACTCATTTAAGTGTGAACTTAAAACCAACATAAATTATAAGCTGTACGCACTTTTAACCTTTAATTTTTCAAAAACGATGTTATCCTTAAAATTATCGTTTTACTAATGACTGATAGCTCAAGCTTAGTTCTGTCCTACACCATGAGTGTGACGTGCTTTTTTGGTTTGGAAATGCATTACATATATGGTGTATAATCCGTCTAGAATGGGCTAATACGTGAAAAATGAATAGTTGAACCATAGAACTTTGTTAATTAAAAAAAAAAAAAAAAGTTATGCACTTATATATATATATAAACCGCATGTTATTTCAGATGTTGTTTGTAACAACTGTTAATCTAGTAAATAATCTAGGTTGTTTTAGACGTTGCTTGTACCTTTTAATATTTAGGGTTACACTTCTCTTAGAGAAATATTGTCTGTCTTCATTTGGAAAAGAATTTTAATAAATAATAAGTTTAATTAATAAATTTGCACTGCGTGAATATGTGTAAGAAAATACGGCAGAATATTTTGTGACGGCCACATCATACTAGTTTAATAAAGGAGGCAGTATCGTTATGTCTTTAAATAATAGAATATAGAAGTTGAGTATTATTTAATAAATGCATTTAAATATAATTATTTCAGATAGATTAAAGAAAGAAAGGTCGATAGTTTAAGTACAGTTATCTGTAATAAGATAGGCATGTAGAGCAACTTAAAATCCTAATCATATTACAAAATCCTTTGCTTAGACATTTTCACTAATACATAATTCTGTTACCATAGATACGAGCATTTGAAATTGGATACCCGATAAATACGTTTTCTGAAATGCAGTGTCAGGTGAAGTGATATTATAGGGAAATTGTTTGACCCGCGTGAGATATTCTTGTTTTAATAAATGTCAGTTTCGGGTACAAATATGTCTATCATTTTACATAACAAGAATTACTTAAAATATGACACTAATATGTTCTACGAAACTGACTCAAAATATAAATATTTGAATATTAATATGATATATTATTAAATTTTACATGATCAATTGCTGTCGCTTTTAAAGTTTGGTTTTTATAAAAAAAATGTTTTTGAGAAAATTTTGAATAAATTTAATATACATATTTGAATTGAAATATATTTTTAATAATATAACACGGAACCTTACTATGAAATTATGTAAATTATAAAATGTTTATTAAATACTAGCAAACCCATGCGAAATTTTCGCAGTTTCTTTCTTTTATTATTATTATTATTATTATTTACCTTTAAAATTTGAAACTTATAAGTCTTATACCAATTTCAACATCCAATTAAAATTTTAATTTATCAGAAGCCATATTATTATTAGTTTTCGTGGGATGAAACGTTAATGATAGTTAAACTAAATCATTCAAAGGAATGTTTCAAAATCACGTTTGATAACTCAGTTTTCATATTTCCTCAGTCAAGATAGCTTTAATAAAAGACCCTTATGGCGATTTTTAAATTTTTGCCGCCATGTTGACAAGATCCCTTTCATTTTATTTTATTTTTATTTTTTATTTATTTTGGTATATATATTTTTTTTAAACACTTAGTATTTATTTTAATTATACTTTTGATTATTGAGTTTTTTAGTCAATTTATGACAAAAGCTGATATATTGCTGGGTAGCAAATGTCGCTTTCAAGGACAGTAAAGATGCAACTTTTAAAAATAAATTTTCTATAAAATGATCTAATCAGACAAATGTCGCCTTTTATTATTATTATTATTATTATTATTATTATTATTATATCACTGAAGTGAATTCGCGTGCTCATATATTACTTGTACGTTATTTTTTATCCTCCTGTATTTTATTGTCACTATATTATCGATTCCACAATATATAATAGTAATTGGTCCACGTTAGAGAAATATTATATAGATAGACATCGAATTCCTTGCGCGACAAGTTTCTTGTTAAAGAGTGTCGATTTCAGTATACGACTCAATAGTGTCGGTGACTTTTTTAAGATTCATATTCACATTAATTTTAATGTGGAAGTAAAAGTTCATGTATTAGATATTGTGTGAACTTTTCTCGTTATTTTTTTTAAGCTGCTCATCCATTTCTAAAATCATTAAGTGAAATAATGTCGTTTCTGACGCTCCTTGTTGCTGCTAATTTACTGTTACTTAAATGACTCCCCCTCCCCCACCCCCCCAAAAAAGGAAAATTATCTTTTTTTTTATTTCCTTCGAACAAAGTATATAGGGAAGTATAATAATCCCGATTTGCCAAATGGATTTTATATTTCGCATAGTTAAAAATGAATGATCGTAGAATGTTGCAAATTTATATGTGTGACAGTCATGATGTCTAGTTAAGCACCTGCAACTTTGGTATTAATACGATTTCCCGTTTCAGACATATCAACGATTTTACACGAATTTTCGTGGCGTCTGTATGCAAGTATGTGTATATGTGTATCTCGCATAACTCAAAAACGGTTAGACGTAAAACGTTGCAAATTGGTATATAGGTTTATTATAACATTTGTGTCCTTCACTTTTTGGACTTTCTATGACTTTGTTTTGGAAATATTTAGGAAAATTATATTCTTAATGACAAAAAAATACAAAGGTTTTGTCCATTATATATGACCTACAATCATAGAGTTTTCAAAAGAAGCCAATGATAGAGCCAGTAATGATATTGTTTCTAAAGTTGAAGACATTTTTTTTTTTAAGGAATGTTCGTCAACTGGAACCTGTCTGTTTATTTACGAATCAGTTGACTCACACAAAACTGTCAATGTTTTCATAAAAATATGTATATTCGTATGGTTGTATATGGAAGTCATGTGGTGTCCACATTAGATATTTTTTATACTCACACCTCATTTTAGTCCCCCAATTTGTTATAGGTACAGGGAACTTAGTAATTGTGAAAATATTTGACGTGAGATGGTGTTTTTGCGCATTTTGATGTATGTGGAATCCGAAAATTACAGACACACCAACAAGCCTAGGACCACGTGTAGTCATTGGACCTTAATATGGTCAGTCAGTTTGTCAGCATGTTAGTATAATAATCTCTTTACACATTATCCCTAGAACAAGTGATCGTAAAATTGTAGGATAAGTTTTAAAGTATCACTTATTAGTCAGTCTTCGTCCAACTAGTGGTTGATATTATAAAAGGAACCTTTATTCAATGTTGCCATATTCATCAAATCAAACGCAGTGGCCAAAATGTCACGATAAATAGTCAATAATAATTATAAAAAAAAAAAAAAAAAAAAAAAAAGATTATTCAAAATTTAACTGTGTTTTTATCAAAATAATGGAATTCGAGTCTTAAAATATAATTTAAATTTAATCATTTATAAAAACTAACTTCATCAGAGATTCATCCAAATAGTTTGGTAGTTTATTTGCCGAAGGAAAAATACTTAAATATCGACAATTTATTACTTCTTCATAATGAACTTCTTCTTTTTTAGTTCCCCATCATACTATAGGTATGGAGAACTTAGGTAATCGTGAAAATTTTCGACCTCGGTTTTTTAACTTTTTACACGTTTTCAGGTGTGAGGAATCCGAAAATGACGAAATTTGTATGGTGTCTTTTAGTGTGTTAGTCCCGTTAGTTTGTTAGACTGTTTACACGATATCTCACGAACAAATGATCACAGAGAGGTCAGACCAGTTTTAAAATATTAATTTCGACACTGGCAAGAACCCTATTTATTTGCAACATTTGAATTAAAAGATTTCGTAAGTTATTTGAAATTTACGATTTTCCTAACATGGAAGAATAGGGCAAAATTTCACTTAAACTTGCATTAAATGAAAAATATTTGCTGTAAAAATATCAGACCAGTTTTAAAATATCAGTTTTGATGCCGGAATGAAAATAAGTTACTATAAACAAGCTACTTTAAAAATTTCGCAAGTTATTGGATATTTACGAATTTCTTAACATGGCAGAATAGGACCAAATTTCACATAAACGTCAATCTTGAGGGATATTTTCATCATAAAGATGTCAGACCACTTTTGAAATATTATTTACGATACTGACATGAATACCATAGAGTATGAATTTTCAAATTTAAAAAATTCGTAAGTTACTTGGAATTTACGATTTACTTAAAATGACAGAATAAGGCAAAATTGAGCATAAACGTCCATTTTGAGGATCATAAATATATCAGACAATTTCAAAATAACATTTATGATACTTGTATGAACATGATTGACTACAAATATTCTAATAGGAAAATTTCGCAAATTATTCGAAATTTAAGATTTTATCAACATAGCAAAATGGGGCGATATTTCATATAAATACGCATTTTTGGGAAAGTTGCATTGGAAATAGTAGCATGAAAATAAACTACGAAATTGATCCCATTAAAACAAATTAATAGATTAGAATAAGATATCGAACTGAATGGTGGGTAGCCTATTAGACGAGGATTTCGTCCTGTCCTGTGTCAAGCGTTTGGTCAAATTCACTCCTCTTTAACATGTATATAATATGTCCCGTACAAGAAATTTATGAGAACATACATATGATGGGGAACTGAGCAGAGTCCACCTATGAAAGCTAGTTTTAATTTAGTTTTTTTTTTTTTTTTTTTTTTTGCCGAGTAGCAGTACAGTCGGCGTAATTCAACGGAATCACATCATTCTAAAGTTACAGAAAATAAAATTGAATAAATAATCTAAATCGTTCTGTGATAAATGTTTACAAGATTTTGTTAAATTTATACATAATTGGTGTATATTTAAATATTATACAACTGAAAACAAAACACTGTATACTCGGAAAGATTAATAAAATATAGAACTGAAATATTAATGTAATGATGTTAATACTATGGCAATATAGCGAATATGGCAAGCTTTCGAACTCCTAATACTACGGTTTCTACGTATTTATTGTATATTAAACAATATAAAAAAAAAATATATATATATATATATATATATAAGTTAAAAAAAAAAACACAAAATATAAAACTAAAACACGTTTGTAATACTGAATGTTTAACATCATCTACTGCAGTTTAATGTTATGAACACAAAATTGAAAATATTCCTTCATCAATACTCATAAGGTAAGAAGGTTTTTTTTAGCACTCATGTTTGTGAAAATTGCAACACCATGAAGGGACTATGCAAGTTGAACCAAACTTACAGGGAATGTAAAGTGAGGTAAGGCATGCAAATGATTATAATTACAAAGCGATTGCGCATGCGTGGAACGAGAACCGACTCCTTACCAGTCGCTTGATCCAGGTATATAAAAAACTGTAAAGAGGTGTTGAAATCTGTTTATCGTCCACGTGTGTGGTAAACGTTTTATTGGTGGTGAATATGCCTCGTCAAAATTGGAGAGTGCCATACTAACATCTAACGGAGTTCGCACGAGGCCGCATCGTTGGTACGCGAGAGGATGGATTTTCGTATCGAGAAATCGCAACCCGCACGCAGTGTAATGCCACAACAGTGATGCGTGTTTGAAACAAATGGACGGAGGAGAATCAAATAAGCCGAAAAACTGGCAATGGGGCACGCAATCGAACAACGGCACGAGACGACAGGCACCTCATCCGCATGGCTGTGACGGACCGTACAGCGTCCTCTCGTATGTTAGCACAAAGTTGGAGTACGGCTGGAAGTGTTTTGTTGTCTAGTTTCATGGTTCGTCACCATGAACTGCGTGCAAGGGTTCCTCTACGCAGGATTCTACTCTCGCTGAATTACAGACGCCTCCGACTTCAATGGGCTCAGGAACACAGCACGTGGCGTACCCAGTGGCAACAAATTGTTTTCGCCGATGAATCTCCCTACAATCTGGGGTACAATGATTTAAGAGTACGCGTCAGACGTTACAGGGGGGGAACGTCTGCTCCCACAGTGTGTTATCCAGCGTCATATTGCACAAACGTCTAACATCATGGTGTTGGGAGCTATTGTGTATAATTGTCGATTCCATCTAGTGCACATTACGGACAACCTCGCTACACATAAAGGAAATTTTGGAGCCAGAGTTCCTTCCCTTTCTTCGAAGCATTCCGGGTGCTGTATTTCAGCAGGATAATGCCCGTGCACATGTTTCTCAGACTGCACATTCCTTCTTCAGTGCACAACAGGTTTCGTTTCTTCCATGGCCTGCTTATTCCCCGGATATGTCGCACATCGTGCATGACTGGGATTTCATTGGTCGGCGACTCGCTCGTACATCTGGTGGAGCATAGTAAAGTTGAACTCTGGCGTCAAGTCGAAGACATCTAGAATGCTATTCTCCAGGATAACATTCAGAACCTGTATGATTCAATACCATGAGGTGTACAGGCTCTCATCGCTCAGCGTGGCGGATACACAAAGCACTGATTTCAGATGCTCTTTTTTGTATTTTTGTTTGTACATTTGCTTGTTTATTTGTACCACTATCATTAATATGTGGAACAAATTTCATTAATTTCTGGCAAATCTTTCTTGGTGTTACAATTTTCACAAACATGAGTATATAAAGAGCATTTAAAATAAAATGTATCATCAAAATGAAATGCTTATTTTTGAATTTTTTAAATGTTTAAATTTACAATAGTCATTGTTTTTGCGAAATGTTATGCTATATCTGTATTTATGTTGTACATTGGTATGTCGAACATAAATCTTTATACTAAGGGTAAAAAGAAATATCTGTCTATTTCTATATAGTAGTGTACGTATAGAATACTATGTAAATATGTAAATAATAATGTTTTAGTTTCAAATACGTTCATTTATACAATCTTTGCCTTTGATATAATTCACGCATGGTTTCTGAAGTTTGGAAAATTGTTGTGACAAATGAGTCCAGGTTAAATTAGTTTTCCAGCTTCCTGAAGAGATACATTAAATGGGATGAGACATTATTAAATCTGTTTGCATTAAAAGTATCACAAACTTATTTAAATAAATGTCATCCACGTGCTCAAGTAAATCCATCATATACAATAATCCAGAGATTTATTCTGATTAAAGTATAGTACAGTATGTAATGGAAAGCTGGAATTAAAATTTGATATATTTTGCGTTTTAATAAATTAATGCATGCCAAAAGTCATGCTTAAAATATTCACTAAGTTACGGTTTTCTTTATATATATATATATATATATTAAATGTTTTCAATAAAGCGTCATTGCAGTATTTACATGCATTAGGTTAGCGGGAAAGATTTGTTGTATTTTAAATAAAACACTTGCATCAGTTGTAGTAACTTTTATTTACATTTTAATCACTAATACAATATCCATGATTTTCAATTACTAATTGCCCTCTTTTAGGAATCTTGTCAATCCCCCTAGCGTAGAAGTTCTCATACTTGTTTTCAAAATAATCAGTAACTGCAATTGAGACAGCTTCGAAAGAAGTAATTTCTTCCAGTCAGATAACTATGTAGCGATCGGAATAGATAGTAATCCGAAGGAGCTATATCAGGTGAATATGGTAGGTATTTAAGAACTTCCTATCCAAGCTGATTACGTTTATGTTGCGTCACCATTGCAGTATGTGGTTTTGCATTAACTTGGTGAAACATAATTTCTTTTCTGTTCACTAATACTGGTCGCTTTACCTTAATAGCTGCATTCAGTTTATCCAGCTGGATTACAATTGGTGTTCGCATTGATTGTTTGGCCCTATTTAAGTACCTCGTAGTACACTGGACCTCTTAAATCAAAAGCAGAGCATCACCTCTCATTGATGAAGATCTGGTTTTGAAATAATTGTGGCAGATGTTTCAGATTTGTAGTGAACTTTTTTCTCTTTATATTCTCATAAATAATCCATTTTCATTTTCTGTAATGATCTTGCCCCAAACGGCTTCACATTCTGTCTAGATGAACACATTCTCAGACGATCTGAAAAATTTCTTTCAATCCAGTTGTGCTGAAACCAAATTACTCTGCTTCAATACAAATCAAAGGTGCGATCCTCAGGAGTCTAGTGGTAGATGCTGAGTTTCTTTTCAATTGCTCTAGTGGTTTGATAAAAGTTACTCTCCAACATGGACTATAAAATATCATTATCGATCTTGGACAGCCGTTTAACTTGACGATTTTCTTTGACACATCTCTGGAACGAAATTTGGCAAATCATCTTTAGCAAGTCTAAACATTTACAACTTCAATTTCCAACGTATCACGCAAGTTACAAGCAATCGATGCATTGCTTTCTTTCTGGAATGCATACCAAACGCAATGTCTTAAGTTCACTCTGTATTTAACAAATAACTGCGGAAGGGTACTGAAAGTAGTCCTTTTGTATGTCAAGAGAATTACAATAAATAATGAGAACCCACATGATGCATTATACCTGCTTATAATAGCAGGAGACTTGGAGTTGGAATATTAAAACAGGAATAAACTACTACGTCAGAAACGCCAAAGAAAAATTATTGAGGTGCATACAGCTGTTTCGGTAGCCTAAAGCGTACCGTCTTCAGTGCAAAAAGAATGGTAGCCTAAAGCGTACCGTCTTCAGTGCCGCTTCTTTTTGCACTGAAGACGGTACGCTTTAGGCTACCGAAACAGCTGTATGCACCTCAATAATTTTTCTTTGGCGTTTCTGACGTAGTAGTTTATTCCTGTTTTAATTATACCTGCTTGTCTTGAGGTGACTGGTAAAATTATCTGCAGGTATTAAAATGCAACAGACTTTTCCCTTCACCCCAATATTTATATCGGAGGATGTTCAAAATGTCCACCACGCATACTGAGACAAGATTTCGTGTGCTGTGGAACAGCTGTTTGCATGCACATTTTGCCTGTTTAGTAAGTGTTGTAATGAAAATTATCTTATACCCTATTAGTGGCTTCTAAAGTGATCGCATATTAATTATTAGCACAATTTAGTTATCAATTAAATAACAGGGCACGTACTGTGAAATACCCGAAATAAAATTATTTAATTAGCTAATCGAAGTCCAGTAAAGTTATAAAGGATTATATAGAGAAATCTGAAGTAGAAAATAAGTATTACAATCGAAATAAAATTATCTTCCATTAAATAATAACATTCAGTATTTAGTTAACTAATTTATTTATTGAAATTCATAAATTTTTTATTTATTGCAAAACTTTTTTTTTGAAGGACTTCTGGAATTCTAACAAGATTCACTATGATAGAGTATATCTATTATAACCCCTTCGGTTTCCTTAATTATAATTTCCTTAATTATAGTTTCTATGAGTACAAAGGAATAGGCTTAATTTTATTTATTCTTGCAAAACTTTTAAATAACTGACCAGAAGAATCAATTCTTCTCACCAAATCATCAGATCGTTGGGGTATAGATACTACCGGCAATCAGATTCTGGATGACCATCTTGGAAGTCTATTTTACAATTCTTCTTTGGACATACCTAAAATGAATGTACTTTCGTTTTGTTTATTATATATATATTATTTATGCCCTTATTATTGCAAAACATGGGCTTTTTTTATTAAAACATACTCATAAATAAAAGAGCTATTCAACTTTTTAAACAGTGCAAAATACATATTTTTATTATTTCTAAGTCGAAGGGATAACCGAGTTTGCAAAATCATTTTTTAAACTTGTTCATCAAATGAAATTGCAATAATCTTTGTCTAAGTATATTTTGCTCTTTTTTTTTTCTTGGATTACAAATTTTTGTTGCTTGTAGTCATTTTATTGGTCTACTTCTTCCATTGATCAAGTTCTGCTACAATTGTCTTTACTTTTCGACCATTCTGTATATTTCCTATTATCTTGATAGCGGTCACCTAGAGGTTCTACTTGTATGACCACTGTTATACTTTTCTTTATTGCTTTTAAAATGTTGTTCATAAATTGACGTCAAATGACGTTAAAACTCCACTTTATTGTAATAAATAATAAACAATAATGTAATAAAATAAATAATAAAGTAGAGATACGTACGCAATTCTTAAAATAGCTAATCCCAATTTCATGTGCCCAAATAAAATATCTTTATATTTTTTATCTCATGGCATAGTAGTTTCCCTACTTTCCTCTTTAAAATCAACAAACTATCAAACGCACTTTGTAAATGTAAAAACATTAGGCAGCATTTTTTCATTATATATTCGAAAAATGTTCATTAATTAAAAACAATTTTGAATTTAATAGCAATAAAATAATAAGGCAAAACTTAAAAGCAATGTTGTTAAATCCGGATAATTATAATAAAACTAAAACATATTTATAATACCTTAAACAAACATTATTCATTTTATAAATATAAATTTTAACACTATAACCGTTGACTTACTTTTCTCTGTTAATGGTATGTAATATGTCTAAATGTAATTATTATTATTATTATTATTATTATTATTATTTTATTTTTTCATTTTAAGTTTTCTCAAAAACAATATTAAGTATAAATCTCTACGTATCTCCTATTAATAAATTTAACTAAGGTTCTCTGCCCTTGCAGGACCGTAATTTTTTTCTCTTGTTGGAACAAAAATCCCTATAACCACGCGTCTTGGGACCCACAATGCGAGACCTATGTACAATATCGTACCAATGTCATTCTTTCTCCTTTTTTGCCTTTTAGTTTTAGTGTTTTTCTTTCTCGTTTTTTTTAAAAAACAGCTGCGCTTTTAGCCCAGCAGTTAGATTAAGCCCAAATCGCAATATTTAGAAACGAAATATACTCTCTATAACAAAAAAAGCGACGTACCGAGAAGGATGAATGGATGGTTGGGTTTTACGTCGTACTAGTGCTGCGCATATGGGCGATTGGCGACGGCCTGGGACACACCCCTAGAAGTGGTCCAGAGACATGCCATCACAATATTGATCTTCCACGGAAGGGATGGCTCTCCCGCTTCGGTGACCCCCAGAGGTATAATTTTTGATGGGAACATGAAGGATATTGCGACCACGACAGATTTTTACGTGCACCAGCCACCATTAGTGCACACGACGGTCTTTGGCCGACTCGAACACCGAACCCGCAATTTTTCAATTACGAGGCCGGTGCTCTACCGACTGAGCTGCCGCGGCCCCGCGGAGTTATCTGTAGTAATAGAACGAAAATTAGTAGATGTGATGTACATGTAGAGAAACGCTCTGATGATTAATCGGGTCTCACGTTCTGTCCCCTATTTAGGCCGACCTTTTCCTTCTTGACGCTATGTTTGGCCACGATTCACCCATTCCTGCCACCATCATCTACTAGTGGCATCTCTCCTGTCCAAATACTGAACAATTAGCCGATTAGACCAACCGGCTTCTGTAAGTCCAACTAATCTCCTCAATTAACTGCTGACATCTGTGCATATTGTTGGTTCACCTGTATGTGACACATAGTTACTGTCTGTCTGAGTAGATAGATGGAATGAAATTCTCAAAGAATTTATGACCTTGAATAGAAATATCTACTTTTTAATATTTTGCCAGTTGCGCATTTAAGATGCGTTGCAGCGTCACATGTTTATTCAATGACATCCAAACTTTAAAATTTTGCATTTTTCATCGAAACCTGTATGCATGTCAACTTGTGTCCACTTTGCATTACACCTACTTGGTGCGTCGATTTTTTTGTTATAGAGTGTACATTACTATACTGTTCGAATTAATTGGGACAAACATGTTTCTTTTGTCTGAGTTGGTATGTGATTGCCAGTGATGTCCTGAACTGCCCCAAACCGGGTATATCTGCAAAGAGGTAGTGTGATGGATTGACCTTGACTATAATTTACTCGTTTGACTGGTTTTAGTGTATCACTAGTTCAATTGTGAGCCTTTATGTGTGGCAGCTGGTGGTTATAATTTTGCATTCTGTGTAACACATGTTACTTTTGCTTGTTCAAAGATGGATATTACTCCGAGGAAGCTTTCTAAAGTAATCACACTTAATGAACACACTTCTATGACTGTGAGAGATATAGCTACGGCAGCTGGTGTGGACAAATCAAGTGTTTCAAGAATTTTAAGAACATTTTAAGATCCTGGATCAGCATCTCTAAAAAGAAAAAGAAAATGTGGGTGCAAACGGAAAACTATTCCACGAACTGATAAATTTCTAAAAAGAAATGGCAAAATAAATCCAAGAAAGACAAGCACAGACCTTTGAAGGGATTTATTGGATTATGGTGTTGATGTAAGCACCTCAACTGTACGGAAAAGGCTTCTGGAAGTTGGCTACAAGGCAACAATACGGAAAAAACAATTTCTAACTCAGAAAATGAGGAAAAAACGTTTAGCATGGGCCAAAAAAAAAAAAAAAAAAAAAAACCTTTCATGGACTGTTAAACTGGAAGAAGGTGGTTTTTGGTGATGAAACACATTTATTTGTGCAGGAATACAAATCAAGTGAAGTTTGACAAAGTGAAGATGAAATTCTCTAACCATATCATATCCAACAAACTGTAAAACACCCTTCTAAACTGAGGTTTTGGGTTTTTTTCATAACAAATGACATTGGAAGCTCAGTTTCTCTTAAAAGCATGATGAATTCTGTCAAATACATAGAAATATTATGCAGTAGGATTGTTCCGTTCATGGAAACATTTGACGGAACATTTCAGTATGATTTGATCCCTTGTCCCAATTCAAAATTGGTCCAGACTTTTATGCAAAAAAATAAAATAAAAGTGCTTAATTGTCCACATTATTCACCACACTTAAATCCCATTGAGAACTTAAAGCATATTCTCAAGAATCGTTTAGCTAAGATGAATTGCACGACAACAGAACAAATGATAAAAAGTTCTATACAAGTGTGGTTCCATGATGATGAAGTAAAGAATATGAGCGCTACACTAGAGGAGTCAATGCCAAGACGTGTTGAAGAAGTCATTTCTGTTAAAGGAGGACGCACTTCGTACTAATATAGAGATTTATCAGTCTACTTAAGGTATGTAATGATTAAAAGAAGGTTTTAGAAAAAATCTTTTTTTTTTTTCATTTGTCCCAATTAATTCGAACAGTATAGTACAATAAGTAGATTATTGGTAGTTACTAGATGCAACTTTTTTAAATGCAATTAAAAGTACAGCTTGACATCATGAAACGGCGCACGCATGCAGTCCTGGATATACGCAGTGGTTATTTTTTTCATCTTCTTCCAAACCTTATTTAAAGGCAAATTGCGATGTTCATGTTTCAAATATTTTTTTTTATTGCACCGATTATGACGTCATATTTTCATTCGCATTTCTCTTGAGAACTTGTCGCCATAGAGATATAGTTTTTTGGTAAATTTTATGCACAACCAGCGTTGAATCTGTCTGGGCTGTGTTTATATGGTTTTTCTAGGATGTCTTGTATATGTACATAATAAACAATATGTTTAATTAATATATTCCAAAGGAAGAACATAATTTTAAATCTAACCGGGAAGCCAATCCTTACTGCAATAATAATAATAATAATAATAATAAATTCCAAACAAGCATCAATTGAAAGAGAATATATAAACATGTTTTTTGATGCATAAAACAATTGCCCTCGTTTGTCCGTTTTCTAGTCACAAATTCTGAAATTTCGCTATTATCCCTTTAACGTTCACTACGTAATTTATTTTAAAAATAACTAAACTAATTTTAAAAATGGCTTTTAGACACATAGCTGATCATAAATATTTAAAAAATAAAAAATTAGCATTGTTCTTTTTCGAGAAATTTTCGGTTTGAAACATCTGTAAATAAACCTTATTACATTCAAAAGCTATTTAATTTTATAAATAAATCACTTTATAAGTAAACATTATCGACAACAAAAACTCGTAAAAGTTGCATAGATCCCAACATTTCAATTTATTCCGGAGTATTTTAACCCTTTGCGGGGCAAGGTAATTCGGATCATTTAAATTACACTGCCACCGGAATTTAAGAACATAATTAAAATAGAAGAAATTTCAAATTTTCACGTTAAAAAAAAGCCTTTTCTGTTATGTTATAAGTGTAAATTTTTGGTAAAAAATTTCCGGGATAAGTTTTTCCACTTGAGAATTAAAATTAGGTGTTCCATCAGCGGGAACACTGCGACTCAAAGGGTGAATCGGCACAACCACTCCTAAAAAGATAAACCACGCCTTTCTGAAATAATGAATAAAATCCAAAATAAGCAGAAATCGATAGATCATATACAAACGTGTTGTTTGATGCTTAAATCAGTCGCTATTTTCAGCTTTGAGATGCATTCTGTCGAGATATAATGTATGAAAATACGTTAATGTAGAATCTAAAAATTTATAAAAGTCATGGTTCTGACAGCTTTTATCAGGACTCCTCCCACTCCTTTCTTGTTACTATTTTTTACTCACACTTAAATATAGATTTCTCGAGGATGGGGTCACGAGGGCAAACAGGTTATGCGTCGAAAATCAAGTTAGATTATGCCCTCTCAAATGAACATCATTTAATTTATTTCTATTATTACTCTATTGGGATGGTTTCCTGTTAACAGCTAATTAATAAAATCTTATATAAACTTGCTTGTATAAATTGCAACTTATTTATCTTAAATTTTAATTAATTAATAAATACAGTTAAAAGAAATTAGTTATACACGTAGAAGATTAAATATAATAATTTTTACCATACTAATAAGTATATCTTCGGTTTTAATATGACATAAATCTCATTTATTTAAATATATAGCTTCATGCAAAATATGAAAATACGCTAATTATTTTACGTACCAGTTATTCATTTTGCGGTATAATATATTTTGCTTTGACTGAATTAAATATATGTTATTCGGATAAGTTTAGGAGTAAAACTAGAAATTTGACAGATTTGGAAGTTTCTGCTATAATTTATGACATTTGTAAATCCTTTGGTTTACTTAAAATAACTTTTAAGATTAATCATTTTGGTAACGCTAATACTTAAACATTTTGAATTATTGCGTAGTACTGCTACAATGTCGACTTATTTTAAATATTCAAAATTAATCATTTTTGCAAATTATACAGACAAACAAGCAATAAAACACATTTCATTTTTCAATAAATATATTGAGATTCTCAACCAGAAATATATTTTATCTTTTATAGTTCCCCATCATACTATAGGTATGGGGAACTTAGGCAATCGTGAAGAATTTCGACCTCGGTTTTTTGACTTTTTTATACGTTTTCAGGTGTGAGGAATCCGAAAATGACAAAATGTGTATGGTGTCTGGCTGTAGGGTGTCTTGTTAGTGTGTTAGTCCGTTAGTGTGATAGTCTGTTAGTGTGTTAGTCTGTTAACACGATGGGCGCATTCGAAAGTATTTCCCGGACACTTCCCAAGTTGGGAAATGACGTCACGCGGGAAGTTCGGGAAATTAGAACTACCATATAGGAGCCATGTTTGTTTATATATTTGTTTCCCGGGAAGATGAGATGTGTACGGAAGTAGTTATATCTCAGTCATTTTTCGTACGGCTCCTGTATGGTAGTTCTAATTTCCCGAACTTCCCGCGTGACGTCATTTCCCAACTCGGGAAGTGACCGGGAATTACTTTCGAATGCGCCCGATATCTCACAAACAAATGATCGCAGAGAGGTCAGATCAGTTTTAAAATATTACTTTCAATACTGACAAGAATCCTATTCATTTGCAACATTCTAATTAAAAAATTTCGTAAGTTATTGGAAATTTACGATTTTCTTAACATGGGAGAATTAGGGCAAAATTTCATTTAAACGTGCATTAAATGGAAACTTTTTACTGTTAAAATGTCAGACCAGTTTTAAAATATCCGTTTTGATGCCGGAACGAACATCAGTAACTATAAATATGCTACTTTGAAAATTTCGCAAGTTATTGGAAATTTACGAATTTATTAACATGGCAATATAGGGCAAAATTTCACATAAACGTCTATTTTGAAAGATATTTTCATTGTAAAGATGTCAGACTGCTTTTGAAATATTATTTAGAACACTGGCATGAATATTAATGACTATGAATTTTCCAATATAAAAATTTCGTAAGTTATTGAAAAATTACGATTTACTTAACATGTCAGAATAGGGCAAAATTGAGCATAAACTTCCCTTTTGGGGATCATAAATACATTAGACAGCTTCAAAATAATTACGTTTATGATATTTGTTAGAACATGATTGAATACAAATATTCTAATAGGAAAATTTCGTAAATTATTCGTAATTTACGATTTTATCAACATAGCGAAATTGTAAATTTTTCATATAAATATGAATTTTGAGGTTTATTGCATTGGAAATAGTAGCATGAAAACTAAACAACAGAATTGACCCCGATAAAATAAATTAATAGATTAGAATAAGATAAATATATCGAAGTGAACTGTGGATAGCCTATTAGGCGGGAATTTCATTCTGTCATTAAATCAATCATTGGTCAAATTAATTTCTTTTAACATGGTTATAATATGTCTCGCACTAGAAATTTATGAGAACATAAATATGACGGGGAACTGAGCAGAGTCCACCTATGCCAACTAGTTTGAAAATGTAATAGGGAGAATTGATAATTTAATATGATAATCTGATAAATGTACTACGTAAAATAATTAAGAAATTAATGACAATTAATTATGTATGAAAGTTTGAACTTTTATAAATAATATTAGAGATATTAGGTAAATTATATCTGAGAATCGATTATTTATTTATTTATTTATTTATTTATTTATTTTTTATTATAAATCTTAAACATAGAAAAGTTTTATGAATATTTTTACTCATATATCTGTAACATTAAAAAATTCGTTTTTTCAGATTTTTCCCAATTTTTGAACCAATTATTGAACATCCTTTTTATCTAAATTTCATTACATTAATTTCAGATGAGAAAGTTAGATTTAAAACCAATGGACTTTTTGAGGATACAATGTCTAGGTAGTTTTCCCACTATGGGAGTCTTTTAAGGCATCAACACAAGTTTAGGATAAAACTAAAGAAAACTCCGAATGACTGGACCAATGTATACGACTTGGGTTTGAACATTGCACCTTCCGTCTATCACTTTTTAGAGCAGAACTACTGGTCAACTGAGTTTTCTTCAAATAAATCATAGTAAATTCTATTATAAAAAAAAAAGTATGTATTTCTTTTAATGAGAAAATGTGATGATTTTTAAATTGAAAATATATACACATATTAATAGACGTTATGGGAAATAACTTTGAAAATAATACCTTACAGAATAATGTATATATACTATAGATAATTTATGTATTTTTGCTCTACTGTGAAAATAATACGTTACGAAATGGAGAAACCTAATGTACGAAGTAATTATCTGTAAAGAAGCCATACATGTCAAATCTTATATGATCGACTTGCTTTATGCAGCTCATAGGAATAAGTCTTAATCATGTGATGTATAGATGAGAAAAAATATATGAAGGTTAGCATAAAATATGTAACGCAAGGTATGTTTCTGACATAAAAATAGTTCATTCCTGCATTAAAACTGTTATTCATTGCAAATAATATATATATATAAATACATTAACCGAATGTATATTTGTAAACCTAAGTAATATGTTATAAAATTATAAATATTATTTAAAAATTAACCTACTTGTAAACTTCGATTTTCTTTTAACTTTGTAAACGTTACGTATTTTCTTATTTTGCGAAATATGCTTTGAATAGTATATTATTATTTATAGTATTATTAAAATCAAAAATATTGTATCCCCGAAATATTTAGACTTCCATACTTCGATTTCTGAGTAAATATTGTAAATTATGTAATTTGATGTCACAAGTTTTAAATTGTTATCGTTATGTAAATCTGTTTGTTACACAGTTTTGTGGGCACTGCTTTGTAACAGCTCTTTGATAATCTTTACAAAAGTTTTTTTTTTTTTTAACAAAGTTCCTTATTTAATCAACTTTGATATATGCTTATAGCAATTCGGTATTTTAGTGCTTATCACTCAGCAGGTACACAGTCAAAAAAAAAAAAAAAAAAAAAACGAAAACGAAAATATAGCGAAAAAGGTTTAATTAGAGTTGTGAGTAAGAGATATTGATTATTTTGAGTCGCAGAAAATTTACAGTAGTTTTGTAATTTTGCACAGTAAACAATTTACAAAATCGATGGAAATTTCAGTGAAAAGCGTTGGCTTCCAAATTGCAGGAGCTATTTGCTGTAAATTTACAAGTTAAAAAAAAAAAAAAAAAATCTGAATTCTGGCAAGTCTGAATTCTGGAAATGCCCGGATTAAATTGATATGCCCTAAAGTCTTGAACAATATATTTCGGGATAAATTCATTATGATTAACTTTAGGATATATTATCTATTAAAATGGAATTCATTTTCCATTGCAATTATAGACAGCGACAATTATATTAACAGAAATGTTACTTAATTTTGGTACAATTATTGTAAAATTAAATGGCAAAGGTAATCAGTGCTTTTCAGTAAGTGGTGAATTCATCCTAAAGGATTAAAGGAATTTTAAATTGAATGTGTTAAACTACCTGTTGTCTTAATTGCGTTTCTATGAGAAAATTCTTTTATTTATAAGATCATATACTGAACGCGAAAATAAATATATTACACTAATAAACTCTTTGAGGTTTCCTTGAAACGAACGTTACTTTCTAATTTAAATTTGTTTCTCTATATTTTTCTTTGTAAAATGCTTAATATTTATTTTTTCATAACAATGGATATATTTTTAAATCGACATATTTTTTTTTTCTATCAACTTCTGGTAAAATAAAAAATTTATTTAACATAAGCGGGTGACTTGAACATTATAAAGATTAATACTTATTTAAAAATAAATTGATTTTTGATAAATATGAATACAAGATGCCAGTTTTAGCAATTATAACTTTAGTTTCTGACCCAATTCAAGTAAATGAAACTAGAATTTCTCGCAATAGGGAGGATTCAGAATATTGCTTTCACCATCTAGAAATTTTTAGATTAGAAATTTTCGATTGTTTCCTCTATTCAGATTATTGCCTGACCTTATACGCATAGCTCGAAAATCTATATTTCTAGTTTAGGGATTTAGAAATGACTACTTATTCATTCTAAATGAAGGCTGTATATTTTTTCCCTCAGTGTATGCATTGATTCTTGTATAGTAAAATAAATTTAAATAAAGTGCATTGTTAAAACTTTACAAGGAAAAGTACTGGAAATTATTTTTCTAAAGTCTTACGTAAAATTACAGTGAAAAAGTAAATGGGTATGTTATAAAATTTTATTTATAACACTGAGAATATATATATATATATACCGTCTCCCTCTAGAACGAATATAACATTAATAAAGTTTTGTTAGCGTTAACTGTTAATGTTTTTTATTCCTGATATTAATTTACCCATTTTTAAATTAATTCATAATTGAATTGAATTTATTTAATTTTTCCAGTCTTAAATTTTTGGAGGTTTTGTATTCTGAACTGCAGTGGATGAGTTCTTTTCTCTTGGTAAAATGTAGGGAGCTTAGATACGTTTTGTTTTTTCTGTAGCACCTCTTGAAATATCTTACTGTTTACAGCTTGCACTAAGGGCCTTCCCTGAAGATAGCCTGAATGTTTTTCGTTTATTTAATATTACCTATTTTTTTTAGATTCTTGCCTGCGTCAATTTTCAGCATATATGCATGTATTTATTAACTTTGTGAATATTTTCTGTTTTATAATGCTTCACTTCCATTTATTAATTAATTCAGTCTTATTTCCTTATGTTTGATCAAAATAATGACAAATTATTTTATATATTTATTTAATAATTACTTGTCTCCGAAGAAATAATACCCTACGAAACGAAACAATATATTGTAAGAAATAATAATGTGCAAAGTAGCTATCCATGTCTGATATAATCTGATTGACTTATTTTACGGGACTTATAGGAAATCAAGTTCAAATATATAGAAGAGAAAAAGCATATACTATAAGAACTATTTCATTGGGCATCGAAATGTATTATTTGCGCATTCAGGCAGATAGGTAATTCAAATAAATGAATTTATTTTATTTATTCCATATCTTCGATGCTAATTAATAATTCCTGGTATTACAAAAAAAAAAAAAAAAAAAAATTTTGATAAATTAACTTACATGAAATTTTATATTAATATTCAAAACACTGCATATTTAATAATGTACATTCACTATGCTAAATTATTATTTTCCTCTGTAATTATAAATTCTTATTGCGATATTTTTCATTTCTAATTTTCAGTTGATTTATACATTTCATAATATACTGTATGATACGATGTGAAATTTTAAAACTTTTCTTGTTTGCAAGTGCTATTTCTTTAGTACTTATGAAAGAAATTTTACAAAGTTTTATCGTTAATTAGCTGCAACATGAGTTAGTGATATTTAGGATTATAGAAAATAGAACACAATGGATAACATTAGGGCATTTTTTTTCTACGTTTACATTCATTTGCACATTGGCTACTATTAAGTTCAATTAAATAATGTCGGATTTCATTTGAACACGTACAGTCGGTAACAAAAGTCTTCGAACACTAGCAAAAATTCCTATATAAAAAAAGTACATTTAATACAAATTTGTTAAATAAATCCTTATCGAATCCTGTTTTTAGACTAACTAAGAGCAGGATTCGACAAGGATTTATTTAACAAAACTGTAGTAAGTGTACTTATTTTAAATAGGAATTTTGCTAGTGTTCGGAGACTTTTGTTACCGACTGTATGTGTGCAAAGATAAACATACAGTTTAGTGTGGAAAATATACAAGAAGTCTACTAGATGATTGGGAATCTATTTAAATTTTTTGGAAATGATTACATTCAAACATGATACAAAAAAGCGATTTTATTCGTTCTGAAAAAGGCAGGATAAGAAAACGCATAATAATAATAATAATAATAATTACTTTTATTATTATTATTATTAACCGTTTGCTTTCCACCCTTGCTAAATCGTTTATTTTTTGACTGACCCGTATTGATATATTGCCAATTTCCCACTCTCTCCGAGCATGTGGATAATACTTTTTCCACATATCTTCATAAAATTTAGTTTCGCTAAACATGGAACATTTTTACAAGTTTTGTATACCATATTTTTACCGGTTTTGTATACCATATTTTTACAAGTTTTGCATAACTTTTATCAATGGATTTCTATCACTATTTGTAAGATCTTGATTGTTAAAAATTGCGGCAATATTCTAATAAAAAGTTCAGTAATCTGCAAACACAAACTAATTTTTAAGATTTTGCACATTTCTGTAAAAAACAGACTAATACGAGAATTCAAGAATATTTTACCCTAACCTTTTTCAATCACATGCTCTAATTAAAAAAAAACAATGCTATTTTGAATTTTAAATTTTTATAACTGTTCCATGTCTTGTTAAAATCCGTCTATTAATCAAGGAAAAAATGCAATGTACAGCAGGAATACAGCAGGAATAGAACATGGGCGCAGAATTTATACCACTACCAATGTAACAAAATTTTCTACTTCATAAACGATATTATCGGTAGGGAAATTTCTTAAACGAATACCGGTATGAGTTCTGCATCCATGTTCCATCCCTGATACAGTGATATCTACAGTGATTTTTACAGTGATCATAAAAAAAATAAATAAATAAATAAATAAATAATGTTCAATTTACTTTTAAATATATTCAAAAATAAAGAGTGAAAAAAAAGCGTATGAATTAGAAAATGTTAAATTATTAAATACATGCAATCATTTTTACTAAATCATATAGTTATTTATTTTGTTCAAATTGAACAAATAGTTATTTATTTTAAAGTAACTTATTATTTTAAATATCATATCCGAGATTTATTATGTTAATTACTCTCGTGTGTTTCCTTAGTATTGAAAAGTGAAATTTGAAATATTGGAAGGAAAAAAATAAAGCTTTTAAAATCATTACAAATATTTCTTTGAACAAAGTATCCTATTATTGTGACTGTGATAAATGAGAGAGAGAGTAGATTTTCTGTTGCAAGACTGTAAAATATTTTTAAATGCCGCATTAAATTTAGGCTTTTTATTGCATTTAAAACTATTACACGTTGCTATGTTTAATGTAATATTTACCTCAGCTAAAAATTCTTAAATACGCTGCAATTAATTTTGATAAAGCATATTTTTACTGTAAATTATCCAAATTACTGAAATAAGTTATTCTCAAATGCAGGGTAACAATTTTACGACGCCCATTATTTTAAAAGGTTATATAATATGATTACGTTTCTACATTGCACGGTTGTGTACAAAACTAACAATGCTATTATGGTAAAGAATGTGGAGTAATAAAATAAATGTTTATCTTTGTTAGCATTGTTAGCTACTAAAATAAAGATGTTAACTGTGGTAGAATAAATAATAAATTTGCAGCTTTGCCAAATCCTCGCGATTTTTGAATACTAATAGTTTTTAATCGAAATATTACCAGTTTGTATCGCTGCTTTGACATTTCAATAATAATAATTTTCATATTATATAAATACCAATGATTATTACAAGAAATTGTTACTGAAAAGATATAGTTGTTGAAAGAAGAGAAGAATGTTTTCAAAGACTGTCTACTAGATTAAATGAAAAATCAAAATCCTCGTTTGTCAGAATTATAATTTTTTAACAATATATATATATATATATATATATATATATATATAACAAATAAAATAAGTAAACATATGTTTAAAATCATAATCTCTTTGTACCAAAAAATACATTAATCGCTGATAGAAATATTAAATTTTGTTCTCATTCGAAATTGCAATCGTTAATTTTTAACAGTATCTTTTAATAATGTACTTTGGAATATTTTTAATCGACTGAGATTCTGTTGAAACTAAATTGTTATTGTTATTCTTTAAATCAACATTCTGCATTTTTAAGGACGTAATGTGCGGTTTATAGTTTTCTAAAAATTAAAGTTTTACTTAAAACTTATCCGCGTTTGTAATGATCGATAAATGGCGCTTTTCAGCTTTTGTTGTTAGTAAATATAATAGCCACGTGTATTTATTTTTGTTCTATTTGTGAATCCGTGGTGTTACTAATTTATGTTTGTGCTATGATTTCTCCGCCATTACATCATGGAAAATTGATTGCTTTTGGAAAAAATATTTTAGTTTATTCAAAGTTTGAACGGAAGTAGATTTTTAACTGATGCTGAACAAATATTAGTTTCAAATCATCTGATTAATTCTTTACTTCCATTAGCACGATGAAAGCCGAAAGCTATGCATGTTAACTGTAATTTCACCTTAGCCCACCAGAGGGCGAGCATTTTATTACAATTGCGGATCAGTGTACTTTTAATGTCTTTTTTAGAACTCTATAAAGGGAGGCATACTATTGTAACAATCGCAGCTATCGTAGATCACAAGTCGGATCGTACACTCCTCAGCAAAAGTATCCGAGCACTAGCAATAATTTCGGTCTTAAAAAAGTACACTTAATACTGTTTTTTTAAATGAATCCTTGTTGAATCATATTTTTAGTCTGTCTAAGACCGTGATTCGACAAGGATGTATTTAAAAAAGCAGTATTAAGTGTACTTTATTTAGACAAGGATTATTGCTAGTGCTCGGATACTTTTGCTGTGGAGCGTACGATCCGACTTGTGATCTACGATAGCTGCGATTGTTACAATAGTATGCCTCTCAAAAATAGTTTTTTTTTTTTTTTTTCTGTTACAAGTTGTCTATAAAAAGAAAATGCGTCGAACGTAAAACGTTTTTTCGGACATCATCAAAACGATACAGAGGTTTTGGTATGACACACATTCGTACTAAGGTATTTGAACGATTAACAATAAAATATTTTACTATATTCTGAAGTAGAAACTTTGATTTTTAATTAAAAAAAAAAAAGAAAAAGAAAGAAAGAAAGAAAGAAAGAAAAAAAGCATTAAAAAATATAGAAAATAAAGATTAATAACCAATATATATATATATATATATATATCTTTTTACTGAAAACTAATTTAAATTTATAGAGATTCTTAATAAAAATTTCAGTAAATGCACATATATACGTATATTATTTTTTACAGTGATCGGTGGCAAATATTTTATTAGATGTGGTGTAAATGCACTATTATAAATGGTTTCTTAAAAATGAGCAGAATTGTCTCCAAATAGCTCCGAAACAATATATGCAGTCGGTAACAAAAGTGTCCGAACGTTAGCAAGAATTCCTATGTAAAAAAGTACATTTCATACGGTTTTGTTATTTAAATCCTTGTCGAATCCTGTTCTTAGTCAGTATAAGAACCTGATTCGATAAGGATTTATTTATCAAAACCGTATGAAGTGTACCATTTTTACATAGGAATTTTTGCTAGTTTTCGGACACTTTTGTTACCGACTGAATATATTGTTTCGGTACTATTTTGAGACAATTTAGCTCATTTTTAAGAAACAATTTTTATCAGTGTGCATTAATGAAGAATGGATTCGTTTCTGACAGGAGTTATTGGACCTAAATCTTTCTTCCATCACTTCTGTGTACGAGACTTTCTTAAAGCTTCAGTCGGCCATTCCTCACTGAGATGAAATAACGCAATTATTAACGCTTTATTCATCTTTATCTAGAATTAAAACTTTGTATACGAGCAAGTAGGAGTAAAAATGAAAAACAAACTGTTAAATGTAAAAATCTGCAATCTATAGGACTCTGATTTCCCTAATTCTTGTTACAGCATCTGAAGTGTCCTCTATCAAAGGAAATTAGAAAAAGGTTGTAAATGAAGTTCTCATTCAAGAGAATAACTTTTTTACAGCTATGTTCAATTCTACCAATTCATTAAATAATTATGAAATTTAAACATATTTATATACTTACTAGAAAAGCTCCGGTTCAAGAACGAACCGAATTCCGAATGCGGGAAAAATTTCAAAATCAAACTCGAAATGTACAAAACTCGGCCTGATGCCGTTTGCGTGCCAATACATCAAAGTTTCTTAACGAAATCATTTTTAAATTTAATCAATTCACTATCAATTCACTATCCATTCACTATTAATTCACTATATTATCTACCAAAACAATCTTATACTATATTCAACAACTTCTTTTCTCTTAATTTCAATCAAACTTAAAATCACTTCCCATTCATCAAACACTCAGATCCTAATTCTTTCACTGCAGCACCATGTCAACATAAAACTTATCCGACCAAGTCTTTCGCCGGATCACTGGCGACGAAGTGATTTGACAGTCCCAACTTTGGTGATGGTCTATAGTCTAGACCTCACAAAGTACACCCCTTCATTTAAAGGTGCGGCTCCCTTCAATTGCAATTCAGAACTTTATACATATATAAATAAATCTAAAGAGATCTGTTAGGCCCTATTTTTATACCAGTTCCGCATCGACGAATTTGAAATTATTTTGTCGATTATGTATCTGAACTATCGCTGACGCTCGAAGTTGCATCGAGTATCTAACACCAGATCGATAACCATTTCACGTCTGAGTAAGGACATATGTATTCAACGGACACTTTTAATATAGAAGGTTTATGATTTGGTGGCATCGAAATGACATCTCGTGTGATGCTCCATTGAAGGGTTTTAGATAGATGTACGCCATTTCTGAGTTTGCTGTGTTCTTAACTTTTAAGATATTTTTATTTTCGAATCTTTAAAATATCACTTTTCTATTCACAAAATTTTGGCTATGCTTTATATTCATGCTCATATTCGCTTTAAGCACAGAATGCCTTTCTTAATGTATAGCGAAATGTATGCCATTCTCTCCCTCGGTGTATGTATGTGTATAATAACAGGAGACTTGGCGTTGGAATATTAAAATCCGAATAAACTACAATGTCAGAAACGCCAAAGAAAAATATTGAAAATGCATACAGCTGTTTCGGTAGCCTATAGCGTACCGTCTTCAGTGCAAAAAGGATTCTGAATCAGGAGAGGTGCTCGTATATATAGCAAAAGGGCCGGATTTAGTTCAACCAATAGGATTACGGGAAACGTGGGGAGAGTGGTCAATAATAATTTAGGAAAGTTAGCTGTGTAAACAGTAGAAAATTAAGAAAATGTGGACTGAATATAAAATTTCCAACAGTCAGACAAATAGGGAATAGCGAAATCACAATTTACAAGGTTTTAAAATTTTTATGAATATGAAAAGCTTCAAAGAAACCGAGTTCATGAATGGATTTAGTTCTGCAAATTATTTTAGCTGAATTAAATTTAAAATTATGATTTTCCTCCCAGCAATGTTTAGACATAGCCGATTTATTGGTTTCTTGTTTGCGGACGTAATTCATGTGTTCTTTTAGACTAAATTTTAGACTGCGTTTAGTTTGGCCAATATATGATAAACCACACTGACAGGAAATACTATAAATTCCCCAAGAATTATGCATATCACTGGGATCTTTTAACTGAGAAAAGGTGAGTTTATTGGAAGGCGAAAATATTATTTTAAAATCATATTGTTTGAGAATTTTAGCTATGGTTTGACTGGATTTAGGAAAACAGGGTAAGACAATACTGATATTAGAAGAGACTGATTTAGTAGACGAAATACGAGGGAGTTGTAATTTTTTGATAGCTTTGTCAATAATGGAAGGGTCATAACCTCTGTCAATTGCAATGGCTTTCAGGTATTTAATTTCAGATTTTAATAAAATAGGATTAGAACAAATATTAAGTGCACGGTTTACAAAAGTATAGAAAGCAGCCATTTTTTGGTTAGGTGGGTGACATGAACGCGCATGGGGAGGAAGGGAGACAGCAAAATTTTTTCGATAGACGGTGGTTGAAAATCCATTTACAGTGCGAGAAACGAGGGTATCAAGAAATGGAAGGGAGCCATTATTTTCTATTTCATATGTAAATTGGATAATACTGTCAATTGAATTTAAAGTTTCTAAGACATGGTCTATATTGTGATGAGATATGTCGATAAGCGTGAAGGTGTCGTCAACGTACCGGGTCCAAAAAGGAAAAGATATTTTCTTAAAAAGCTTGCTTTAAAAATAGTGCATGTAAATATCTGCGAGAATTGGGGAGAGAGGGGAACCCATGGCTAAACCTTCAGACTGACGATAGAATTTATTTTGAAAAGAAAAAGTGGTTTGTGATAAGAACCTGATTCGATAAGGATTTATTTATCAAAACCGTATGAAGTGTACCATTTTTACATAGGAATTTTTGCTAGTTTTCGGACACTTTTGTTACCGACTGAATATATTGTTTCGGTACTATTTTGAGACAATTTAGCTCATTTTTAAGAAACAATTTTTATCAGTGTGCATTAATGAAGAATGGATTCGTTTCTGACAGGAGTTATTGGACCTAAATCTTTCTTCCATCACTTCTGTGTACGAGACTTTCTTAAAGCTTCAGTCGGCCATTCCTCACTGAGATGAAATAACGCAATTATTAACGCTTTATTCATCTTTATCTAGAATTAAAACTTTGTATACGAGCAAGTAGGAGTAAAAATGAAAAACAAACTGTTAAATGTAAAAATCTGCAATCTATAGGACTCTGATTTCCCTAATTCTTGTTACAGCATCTGAAGTGTCCTCTATCAAAGGAAATTAGAAAAAGGTTGTAAATGAAGTTCTCATTCAAGAGAATAACTTTTTTACAGCTATGTTCAATTCTACCAATTCATTAAATAATTATGAAATTTAAACATATTTATATACTTACTAGAAAAGCTCCGGTTCAAGAACGAACCGAATTCCGAATGCGGGAAAAATTTCAAAATCAAACTCGAAATGTACAAAACTCGGCCTGATGCCGTTTGCGTGCCAATACATCAAAGTTTCTTAACGAAATCATTTTTAAATTTATGAAATGAATGAAGGTAGAGAATAATAGAGATTTAATATTTTATATTTTTTTATTTTCCGCCTGAAAGCATATTTCGTTTTATGAAAAAAAAAAAAAAAAAAAAAAAAAACTCGTACCTTTTTCGGCAACAATTAAAAATTTAAATGTCCAGTTTTAAAGCTATTACCAGGTTATTATTTTCATATTTTAAATAATTTTAAAAAATCTAATCAAAAATTCGTTATAAATGATGTATCGAATGAAAGGGGCGATTTTTCTGAATCCGTCGGATTAAATAGCTTATCGGTTGAACATTTAAATTTTTTAAAATTAATTAAAGTGTGAAAATTAGGTGGCAACTTGCGTCCACTCACAGACAAACTGAGTCCAAGGAAATCTCTTAGCCATTTATATATCTATGCAGATGAGACACTCAGTATTTATGTCATGCAATTTCATATCATATATATATATTATTTATTTTATCAATGATTTAAAAAAGTGCGAAAAATCTTAGAAACATTAACTGAATTGCACTGTTCCATAAGAATGTTATTCCAACCGATATAGGAGGTTGCTAATTGAAAATTTGGATTAAGATTGATAAATTTTGGTTAGTGGTGCTGGTGAAACTTGCCTGAATAATTTAAAACTTTCAAGTATTTTAATGGCTTTGAATTCTATATAAATGTGGATACTATATACAAAAGGGGGTTCAGGGAAGCTAGAGCTCCACACACAGAATTATTTCTCAAATTATATTGTTCCGAAATCTATTTTAAGTTGTTTTGTAAAAATAGTTCATATACATTACGTGTTATCCTAATCTAAAAACTGTCTTCATACCATTGAAATACAGGGTTAGAAAATGTCATGTGAATGACATATCAGATTATTTCATATAAAATTATTACAATTAAAATTATAACAGTAAAACTATAACAGTGTATTTCTTTTAAATAATAGCCTGTGTTAATATTAATCATCTAATTACTTGATGAATTAAATAATACTAAAAATACTTTTGTGTCAGATTTAAATAAAATGGAATACTTTATATGGCAAAATATAAATTGTGAAAGAATTTTTCCATTTACCTGGCAGACTAAACTATTTTACGAAGTTTTTTATCAATGCAATATATAAAAAAAAAAATTGCTTATTTATTTATTTATTCTTTTGTAAAGAATAATTTATCATTTTTCGTGTGTACATTTAATAAAAAAGAATGTTGTAAATTTTTAGATTGGCAAATTTGGGTTACAACATTAGAGATTCTATAAACTTATCCATTTCTTAAAAAAAAAAAAAAAAAAAAAATACATCGTTTTAATTTTTTTTCTGAAACAGATTACGATGTATCGTGGAAGATTCTTCTTTTGATAAAGAAGAAATTACAAGTGATTTTTCTTGTCCATTTACAGAAAATAAATTATACATTTGGCAAGCGAATACCTTTGCTAGAATACAAAACTATTTTTATAAATAAAATCTGCTGAAAATATTTTTTCTTAAAAATGGATATTGGAAAAAAAAAAAAATATATATATATATATATACAGTTTTTTTCGACACTGAATTCTCAGAATTGCCTCTGCACTCAATTTTAATCCCTATTTTTGTACAGTAATCATTATTTTATTCAATTTTAATTTATAGATTACGACAATCATGAAATCTGGAAAAGGCGGTAATTAAGTTAACACGTTGAGCGCCATGTCAGCCATTCTAGATTCTAGACATTTTGTCATATATCTCTAAATACAGAAAGAATCATCTTGAAACTTTAGGAGTGTACAGAACATGTCATACTTCAAACATTTCAGTGAAAGTTTTACCCCGAAAGTAAAAGCAGTACCAATAAAAAATTAAAACGTTGCGCGTCCTGTGAGCCGTCGGTGGCTGACAGTGCCTAATATGATATAAAGCCACGTCAACCATCGGTGGTGGATATAAAATGTGATATAAAACTAAAAATATTACATTTAATGATTGAAATATATTAAAAATTTGTTTAATTTTTATTTATTACAGCACATTGAAAGGAAAGAAGGTTAGCACTCCCCTTGACAAGGAGGAATAATTATGGAATTTTAATGGAATTTTAATGGATTTTAAGAATTTGCGTGACGCTCACGTGTTAATATATACCAAATGCGTAAAAGGTATGAAAATTATTGTTTATTTCAAAACATATTGGGATACAGTTTAGATTGTATTGCCTCTTAAAATTGAATTCATTTTGCATTGCGCTTAACTTAGACTTCGACAATTATATAGCTGGAATTGTTGTTGAATTCAGGCAAAGTTATTTCAAAACTAAATTACAAAGACAATTAGGGCTTTTCAATAAAGTGCGCACATATTCTTAATGATTAAAGTGGACTCTAAATTAAGTGTGCTAACCGAGTTATAGTCCTAATTGCATTTCTATGAGAAATTCCTTAAATTTCTGAAAACATAGTTTGATTTAGTAAATAAATGTATTATACAAATGAAACTCTCTTAGGTTTGCTTAAAGCGTACTTTAACTTTCTTAAATTCAATTATATTTCTATATTATATTTTTCTGTGCAAAATATTCTAACAGTAAGTTTTGGAACAACTGCAATATCTTCCCACAAGTAGATTTGGCGATTTATTTTTGGCGATTATGGCTAAATCATGAATCATAAATCATAAAAGCATAAGCTTAATCATCAATCATAAATCTAAAATAAACAGCATACAGGCTGCCATATTATATTGCAAAGAATCCAGAACGAAATCGTTATCGTTAAAAACGGCACCAAAATAAATCGCCAAATCCAGTTGTGGGGAGATACTATGGTTATACCTAAGTTTTTCATAGAAAGGGAATAGAGCATTTATTTTCATGTCAAATTCTGGAAAATGCAGCAACTTGTTTCGCATGCACAATTTAAAAATGAATTTTTATTTGAAAACAATTTAATTTCTAAATTAAAATTATCTTTTTTATTGTCTCTTAGAATAAAATTAATTTTACATTGGAATTATATTTTTAGACCGGCAGTTATATTAATGATAATTTTATTTAATTGGTGCACGGATTATTTTAAAACTAAATGACATAGGCAGTTATTTCTTTTAAAATGAGTTACATCTATTCTTAATCAATTAAAGGTTGTGGTTGAATGGGTTTTAAGTCGCCCTAGAGTTACACTAGGGAAAATTGGCAATGGCCTATGATTCATCCCCAGAGCAGTGTTGTTTGATTTTGCGACATTTTTTATTCAATATCCCCCACTAAATTTTAAATATAACAGCTCCCCAATTACTTTGAAGATTAACCATCTATCATGTATATAAAACATTACTTCTAAAACTTATTGGTGACAATTGAATAAAAAAGTAGCAAAATCTGGAAACACTGCCCAAGAGGTAGTCCGGAGACATGACATCGCAATTTTGATCCTTCGATGAATAAGTGTTTTCCTCACTTTTGTAGCATCCAGAGGTATTATTATTACGGGGCATCTGAAAGACATTGCAGTCACGATGTAATTTACGTGTACCAGTCGACCTGAACATACAAGACGGTTTTTGTCCGTTTCGAGTATCGAATCCAGCTACTAACCAACAACGTTTGCGCAGTCTCTAATGACTGAAGGAACATTAAATATTGTGTTTTAAACAAATTATCGACTTAAATTCATTAATATCATAAAGCCCTTTAAATTTTGAGAACATTTTTGAACTTGTATATATATACTCTACTTATACAGGATGATTATAATTAATGTTACTATTTCAAAATGCTTTAATTTTTAAAACTATTCTTCAGAACAATTTTATATTTTACCAGAGCAATCGTGAGGCAATGAAATTTCGTTTGGCAAAAATAAATAAATAAATAAATAAATAAATAAATAAAAAATAAAATAAATTCCAAAATGTGCCGTTAATTATCCGTAAAGTGTTTGATGAAGCCCCTCTTTTTCTCTTTTCACTATGATTGTTTCCGCTGTAAGCATGTATTCCTGTCTTTTTCCTAGAAAAATTATAGTAAAACCTTGAAGTATATTGTTTCCTGCAATTCCTCTGTGCTGTTAACAACATTCCTGTGGTTAATGAGTCCATTTAGGCGTTTCCTCTGACATTACCCTGACAGCGCCATCTATAGGAACATGTTGGAACTACTATTCTAAACAAAATTTCATTGCCTCACGATTGCTCTGGTAAAATATAAAATCGCACTGATCGGTAGTTTTAAAATTATAGCGTTTTGAAATCGTAAATTTAATTATAATCACCCTGTGTATAGAACCATCGTAAATGTTCTTGAAGCCTTTAATCGTAAAATGTGTTTTCTGTGCGAAATGTGATGGTTGTAATTCTTCTTAATAACTAATATGGAAAAGGGAAATAGATTTTTCATTGTAAATTTCTGTAGAACTCAATGTAGAATAGATTTCTTTGCATGTAGAAATCAATGTGGAATGCAGGAAATCATTTGATATTTGCTAGTCTTGAAGAAACTAAATATTAATGTTTATTTGAAAAATCATTTCCGATTAATTTTAGATTATATAGTTTTTTTTTTCTTTAATCTAAGGTAATTTACTACTACAATAAATTTTTACATCCGCAAATATATTAACTGAAATGTTAGCAAACCACAGCACAGCTATTTAAAAGCCTAAGAAAATGCACAATTAATGTTTTCATTAAGAGGTGTGTCTCTCTTTAATGGAGACAGGAAATTTAACAAGACTTTGTAAAACAAGCTGTTATCTTAATTAAATTAGTTAAATTTCTAATAGCACATGCCGAACTTGTAAATAAATATTTCATTCTTATAAAACAACCAGTAATTTTCGATAAAGATGACGTTACTTTTTCTATTTCAATAATCTTGCTATAAAACTGACATTTTATGTGCGAAAAGCTGTTAAAAAAAACATAAAAAATTATACAGAATTTGGAAATAAATTTTTATTGTTAAATTCTGGAAAATTCAGTAACTTTGTCTTTTTAAAATATGTTAATGGCTTGTGCAATATAATGTATTGAATATTGACAGGAGACTTGGCGCTAGATAAATAAACAACAACTTAAATGACAAAGGATATAATGAACTAGCAGACAGCTGTTTCGGTAGCATTTAGCATACCGTCATCAGTGCCTAAATGTTACTTTGCACTGATGAAGGCATGCTAAACGTTTAAGAAACTGCTGTCTTCTAGTTTATTATTAAACAAGAAACTGTTAAAACACGAAAAATGATACAGAATTTAGAAATAAATTTTTATTGGTAAATTCTGGTAAATTCAATAACTTTTTTAAAAATATGTTAAGGGCTCGTGCAATATAATGTATTGAATATTGACAGGAGACTTGACGCTAGATAAATAAACAACAACTTGAATGCCAGAGGATATAATGAACTAGCAGATAGCTGTTTCGGTAGCATTTAGCATACCGTCATCAGTGCCTAAATGCTATCTTCCACTCATGAAGGTATGCTAAAAGTTAAAGAAACTTCTGTCTTCGAGTTTATTATTTCCTTTGTTGTTCAAGATTTTTCTTTTATTATTATTCCTGTGTTTATAATACAATATATTACTTAATTAAAAGTTAATTCCTCTCTGTTAAACTTCAATTTGTACTGTCATTTAAAATTAAATAACTTTCCTAAAGCAAATTTTCACATCAAAAATTATATTATGTGAAATACTATCCAACATCTGCAAAAGGACGAAGATAATTAGTACATTTCAATAAGATATACCTATATCCCCAATGATTAAAGAAACTTTAATTAGAACCTTCTAGAATAAGCTATTGTATTAAATGCATTTATATGATAAATTACTTAAAGTTCTAGGAACTTTCCTAAACTAGTACATAAATATTTTATTTTTATAAAACTATCTTCAGTGTTGCTGAAGCGTACGTGAACTTTCTAATTTGGATTATGTTCTATAATTATCTTTCATAGTATTCAGATGATCGTTCTGTATAATGGTAAAGTAAAATATGCACATGTTATTCAAATTTATATCAATTTTACGATATAAACGTTTCTAAAGAAAAATATGTTAATAACATTTGTTTGATTATGAAATGAGGAAAATCTTACGTTAAAATTTTACATTATTTTTTTGAGAAATATTTCTTTAGTTATATAAAGCATTTCATTTGTATAGTAAAAATATTTTTAAAAATCTGGTGTGGCCCTTACACGACTTTACTTTACCCTCTATTCTAATACTATAAAGACAGATTGCAGATTGATGATTGATTAGATGATAATTATTGCATAGAAACCTACGTTAAAAAAATAATAAATAAATAATAATAATAATAAAAACAGGTTTAGAGAGTGTTTTATTTCATATATAATTCTCTGTGTGGAGTGAGGGACTGTCGACTCACGATTTCCCATTTGGATATACTACTTATATTCATATCGAATTCATGTCTGTTATTTAAATAATTATTTCCAATTATACAGGCAACTTGCACCAGCCCCATATCTTGAAACTCATTGATCTTGACCAAACTTTTTAAGTAGCAATCTCATATGAAGATTAAAAAAAAAAAGCAATTATATAAGAAATCAGCGCCAAAAATTAACTTAAAAAAATATTTTATTTAACGATTGTGTATAAGGAGTTAATTTTCATTCCTGAGCAGTTTTTCTAGACATGGTAAAATGTATTAAAACTCTTCCATCAAGTACATTAAAAACAAAAGATTGCTTTCGCTTAATTATTATTAGCCCTCTATGTCGTCTATACAGTATGTACACATTATGTATTTAATAGTACTCCTAAATCAATAACACATAACACAGACGAAATGTACTCCCAGCGATTGCAAGTATAATCCCATTATATTATAGTTCCTTCGGTAAACGAAAAATGAATGATTTTTCTACCATATTCCTCACGAGACAAGCTTTTATCATATATGTTCCTTTAATTCTGTTTAGTGCGGCCTATATATGAATTTGGCCTATAGATGTAATGTATTTAAGTTCTTTTGGATGTGCCTGTATGGAAACATTTCGCTTGATCCCAATGAAAAATTGAGTGTAGCATCTCTATATGATACAGATTAAAAATTTCGAGTTTCGTCTCACAAGGGAAGTGTGAATCAGTAAAATTGCTATTGAAACCAAACCAAGCTTAAATTAATGAGCATGGTCGAAAACATTGGGTACAATACAAGTTTGCTGCAACATATCCCCATGGGGGAGAGATTTGACCCCCTAATAGTTTTAGTTATTTCTATGAAAGCCAACAAAACACACTCTGTAATTAGAACGGATGTTGTAGTTGCAGCGTTCTTGACTCCTGATACGGAGTTCCTGGGATCGAGCTTCGAAAGGGTGTTTTGTATTTTAATTTTTTATTTCAACTGAAATATATTTTTTTTTTTTTTTTTTTTTTTTTTTTTACATTTTTAATTAAATTAAATCATTATTTTAAGGGAAAATATTTATTATCTTAAAACAAGCTTTTTTTTCAAGGCGGACAATTTAATATATATATATATATTTTTTATTTTTAACCAATTTATTTATTTATTTATTAAATTTAAAGAAATGAATAATTTAACGGGAAATAATTTTCTATTGCATTTAGATAAGATATTGTTAATTATTACATTCAGATAAAATTTTGTTAATGATTATGTTTTATGAAAATTTTTAATTACTATTTTTTAACAACGACATTAATAGCAAGAGTTAATCGTCTGCTGTCAACTGTATTATTTATTCATGCAATTTTTTACATGAAAAATCCTGAATGAATAACAGCTGTTGCTTAGCTATTCGACGTCGCATTTAACTTTTATTTCAAATATTTTATTAAACAACTGTCAAATTTGGTGGTGTCGGAAGAACTGATGATAATATTGAACACAATGACAATTTTTTCTCAAAATCATTTTACTAATTTATAATTAGTTTGCATCTCAAAAAATTAAAAATCTGGGTAAATATGAATTTTACAATCTCGATGGAAAGGCAAATATTTAACAAAATGTTCGCGATGAACAATAATTGACGGTCAGCAAAATTGCAATTCAAATAATTGTGATCAATCATTTCTTGTTCTAATTGTAAAAAATACTTATTGTTTCATGATTTTTCTACTTTTAATTATAATTGTTATAAATTAGAAACTATATTCGTAGCTTTAAACATGATTTTGTTTTTTATAAATAAAAAATTATAAGTATATATTTCTTAAATTCATGGTCAATACTTTATTAATTGGAATACTCAAAAAAAAAAAAAAAACTTCTAAACGTAATGAATATTTCCTCTTAAATTAATAATTTAATTTAATTAAAAACGTAAAGAAAAAAAAATTGAAAAAATAAACAAGTTACAGAAAGCCCTTGCGGGGACGGACTCGATCTCAGGACCGCTGAATCAGAAGTGAAGTACGCTAACACTACGCCATCCCTTCTTACTATCACGTGTGTTTTGTTGGTTTTTATCGAAATAACTAAAACTATTAGGTCATATCTTGCCCCCATGGGGGTTGTTGCAGCGAATTTATACTCTACCCTATATTTTCGACCATGCTCTTTAATTTAAGCTTGGTTTGGTTTCAATAGCAA
Organism: Salticus scenicus; assembly: GCA_963930645.1. Classification (NCBI taxonomy): domain Eukaryota; kingdom Metazoa; phylum Arthropoda; class Arachnida; order Araneae; family Salticidae; genus Salticus; species Salticus scenicus. The sequence goes on along the minus strand of OZ005653.1, from coordinate 288,131,506 downwards.
TTTTACTGATTCATATTCCCCTTGTCAGTGTTACTATTTGTTCTTGGAATTCGCTGATTCCAAAGAGAGAGAGAGAGAGAGAGAAAGAGAGAGAAAGAGAGAGAGAGAGGGAGAAAGACAAAACACTAATATTCTTATTTTCGTTTTCAAGGGATCTCAAAACGTGGAAAAATAAGAAAAACTCAATTTTGAAAAATCTATCCCAAAACAGTATTTTTCTACCATATAGGTATGGGTAAGAGAAACTAGAAGAATTCTATATTTTTATGCTCAATATTTTAAGTACTGATGCTGGCAATTACAACAGACAAAAATAATGAAATAAGGATAATTACTGCTTTAGGGTAAATTTTCCAATATTGAGATTTTGCTATGTTTACTCGTTTTGATATCCACTGATTCCTGGAAATCACATTTTTACCCGTTTGTGTACGTCCGTGTCTGCCAGTCTCTTTTTACCATAATTCAAGAACATATTTTAGCAGGAATTCCAGACACATTATTATAAATCTTTATCATACGGGCATGACATTTAACTCTTATCGTTCGTACGTCCCTTCTGAGGGGATAATAAAAAATCGAGACACGCCTTAATGTGTTCCTCTGCAAATGAAATGTTATTTTTCTAAAACGTGTAACTAAAGGTTACCTTTCGGCTGCCGGAAAATTTTAACAGAAAGATTTATTTTATTTAATGGTGAAGTAAAATAAAACAAATTATTACAATTTTTCGGTAGCCAAAAGATAGTAAGTTGGAAACTATACGTATGACGTTTTAAAGGAACGTCAAAAGGAGTGTCTTACGGAAAATATGCCGAGCGCAAAGGGTTAAAACTTTTTTATTGATTAAACAAAAAATATATTTTATTTCAAAACAAATAAATTTATGAATAATTTTAGATTATATATATATTTTCTTAAAATTGAATCATTTTTCTACTGTAATGATTTTTCATACCCATAATTATACTAACGAAACTATAATCCTACTTCGGCACATGTCCGTATTTCCAAGCCATATGACAAAGACAATTAGACACTTTACTTAAGAAAGGATTTATCCTTAATGAGAAAAGGAAACTTTAGAGTTTCTCTTAAACAAGATATTGTCCTTATTGTATTTGTAAGATAAAGTACTTAAAGTTCTGAGAATGTTTTCGGAAATCGTAAATAAATATTTTATTCTGATATAAACATCTTCAGTTTTCTCGATACGTACCATAATTTTCCTTTTTCAGTTCCTTTTCTTTGAATTAATTTTTGCTACACGAACTTTTTTGAAAATATTTTATTCAGAAATTGGATACAGAAAGGAGGACTTATATATTTTCTTCAATTTTAAGGTATGGCATTTGAAAAAAAAAAAAAAAAAAAAAAAAAAAAAAAAAAATGTTTTTTTAAAGACTTCAACATTTATTTATTTATTTATTTGCTAATTTTTAACAAATACAATTCTGGTTGATTTTCAATTGCATTGTCTTTTAATTTTTTTTTCGCTGCAAATAATTTTCACATCTTCAATTGTATTAATATAATCCAACAGTCATTTGGAAACCAAATAAACGTTAGTGCTTTGCAAAAACGTATCCTTACTATTAAGAAAAGAACTTTAATATAGTGTAACCACGTTTCCTACGCCTAGCAGTGAGGACGAGTCGAAAATCTTGGAGGGTTTCCAAGTTGACCAACAGGTTTGAATTTAGTAAGCATCCAGTCATTCGGTATTTCCTTATCGCTTATTTTCTCTCAACGAAAAGCTTGTCTCCCCTACTTTACTAGTGGACTCGTTGAATCCGCACTTGCGCAGAGGCTTCCGTGGTCGCAAGAAATGTAGTTAAAGAGTAGAGGCTTTTACTTATTAAAGTTTAAAAATGCTGTATATTGTTAAACGAGTTATTGAATAGAAATTTCAATGAGTTTAATTAAACGTTTATAACTTACATGAATATTTGAAAACATATTCACAATTTACAAATAAGTATAAGGTAGGTGAGCCAAAGGTGGCTGTAGTTAAGATTTGAAATTTTTTTTGTAATTTTCTGGTTAAGTGTTTTTTTTTTTTTTTTTTTGTAAAATGCTACACTTATCTGTTACACATATCAAGTACAATTTTCTTTATAAATTGTAATTTAGATATTTTTATAATACAATTTGAAAATTGTAGCTTTTGGGGCACCTTTGGCGCACAGTGCTCCAAAGGTGGTCCATATATTGAAAGCACTTTTTAAATGTGCTTATAACGCTCTTTTGTTATTTTTAAGATTTTCCTTTATTCATTTTATATTTTGACTCAAAAAGACTCTCAACCACTTTTTGTGGAAAGTAATTCAGGATAGTCATGGGATTCATTGACATATTTCGGGAGATCTCGACTGGTATTCTAAATAGTGTGGAAATTATTGGAGAATAAATAATAACATTTTTTTTTTCAGATATTTAAGCAGAAATTTTGAAAGTTATCCTTATTACGTTTATTTAATAAGTTGGCCCACGCATTCCAAGGTTACCCGACATCTGGGCTACCTTGAGAACACGCACATGGTCGCCATATGCTCGGCATTAAACTTTTAATCTGATAAATTTGTTAGAAATGAAATTAATGTGGTTAAAGAGAAAGAAATAAGTTTTCAGAAAGCATATCGCAGCTCAAAGTTCTCAGATTTTAAACGCATATAAATTAAAATATCTTCTTGCCAGGAAGTCACGTATCCTGGAGATACATAACTTAAAAATCTGTAGCTCCATTTTGTGATTAAAAATTAAACTTCTTTTAGGGGGGTGGGCTACCTTAGGAACACTGGCCACATTTGGTTGACCTATCTTATTCATATTTAAAAATATCGAAATACATATCCTAAATTCGCAAATAAAGTATATTATTTTTTTAAATGTATACGAATAATATCCCAAATTCATAAATAAGAATATTATTTTTTCACAAATATTCGAAATAAAAATCTTCAATTCACAGATAAGTATATTAATCTTTCAAAAAATGTCTGAAGTCTTCTTGACTTGTACGTTAAAATTCTTATTTCAACTATTTTTGTAAATATATAAATATTTCTATATACACTCTATAACAAAAAAAATCGACACACCAAGAAGGAGTAATGAAAACTGGGCACAAATTGACACGCATACAGGTTTCGATGTAAAATGCAAAATTTTAAATTTGGCCGCCATTGAATGAGCATGTGACGCTGCAGCGCATCTTAACTGCGCAATTGGCAGAATATTAAAGAGGAGAAATTTCCTTCCAGGTCATAAATTCTTTGAGAATTTTCTCCGTCTACTCAGATAGACAGTAACTATGCTTCGCATACAGGTGCGCAAGCAATACGTGCAGATGCTAGAATTTGACAGAAGTTTGTATTTGGGCTTAAAGAAGCCGATTGGTCTAATCTGCAAATTGTTTGACGGCTGGATAGGAGTGATGCCCCTATTAGACGATATTGGCAGGAATGAGTGAATAATGGTCAAACACAGCGTCAGGGAGGAAGCGGCCGGCCTAGAGAGAGGACGGAACGTGAGAATCGCTCAACTCTCAGAGCATTACTCAGAGCCCCAAATTCATCATTATCATCGATCCTACATGCATCTGGCACTTCAGTGACTTCAAAGACCATTAAAAGGCGACTCAGAGAAATGGGGTTTAGCTCACGGAGCCCTTGTTCAGACTACTATTAAACTTTGTGTACCAACCAAGCACGTTTGCAGTGATATCGGGATCGTTCGAATTGGATGAATGTCACTGAATGGAGTAGAAATGACTTCAGTGATGAGTCTCACTCCAATTTGAGCCCGATGACCAACAAAGGCGCATCTGGGGACTTCCCGAAAAGGGGGGGATTCCAAACTGACTATCGCCAGCCATACGGTCTAAAAACCAGGAGTGATGGTCTGGGGTGTCATTTCACTTCATAGAAGGGCCACTTTGGTTGTCATCAGTGTTATCTTTACAGCACAGCGGTACATCGAAGACATTCTACATACCGTTGTGTTTCTCTTCATATCACGCTATCCTGATCGTATATTTCAGCATTATAATGCCCAACCGTGCAAAGAGATAGTTTCTAGTGCTTGTTATCTTGCTTGAACAACATTATTTTGGCCAGCAAAGTCACCGGATCTCTCTCCCACAGAAGACAAACGTTTCGAGCAACATGAAAAGAGTCCTGCAACTACCTCGGGATTTCGTCAATCTAACGCAACCAACTCGACAGAATTTGGCACGATATCTCACAGGAGCACATCTGCCAACTCTATCAATTAATACCAAGTCGAATAAATGCTGACATGCCCAGAAGTGGACCAACGCGTTATTTACTTGATTACATTGTGAGACCCTTCCTTTTAATTAAATCCTCCAAATGTTCTAAAACTGTAATATTTTTTGATTTTCTTCACATGTACATTATATCTACCAATTTTTGTCTTATTTGAATAACTCCTTTTGGTGTGCCTTTTATTTATATATATATAGAGAGAGAGAGAGAGTGTATATAAAATTATAATATTTAATCTTTCTATACATATAATCTTTCTCTATATATAACTCTTTCTCCTCTATATAAAATTATTATAATTAATCTTTCTGTATACATAAAATTATTTCTCTCCGAAAGGCTCTGAAAATATTTTTACTTAAGAAGGCATGCAGATAATAAACATAGAATTTCATTTACTTTTTCTTTTTTTTCTTCTTTTATCTTTGTTGTTGTTGTTGTTATAATATTCTGTTAAACACAGTAATTTAATTAGAACGTTCTTCGACAAAATAACAGCAAGGACAATAATAATGATGATGATGATGATGATGATTTCTTATTATTTATAGATTGTATTGTTCCTTAAAATTAAATGCCTTCTCTACTGCAAATAATTTTATCATCTGCAGTTATAAAATTAGATATATTATCTAACTGTGGCACAGTTATTTCAAAGGAAAAAAAAAAAAGAAAAGATGAAGAAAATTAGTGCCTTTTATTAATAGATGCATGTGCAGTTAACGATTGAAAACTTTAAATGGTATTTCCTGATTAATCTACTGTCTTAAATGTATTTATATTAAGTTTTTGATAAAATAATTTATAAATATAAATATATTCTTTATATTTCTATAAATTAGTTTTTGTTGTTGAAAATGGTATGATATTTTCTTTTATTCATTAAATATAAGATATAGACTTTTTTTTTTTTTTTTTTTTTTTTTTTTTTTTTTTTTTAATGTTAAATTTTTGGAAATGCATTAAATTGAAAGATGTACTGTTAAAAACTTTTTCAGAAAATTGCAGGTAATTGTTTATTTTAACAGTAGGTAAAACTGCAGAGAAATATAAACGGAGATGTTAAAAATTCTATTTTATATATGTATTTTAATGACTAATATTATTTTAATTAGTAATTGGCAAGAATATATTTGTGATTTAGACTATTTTTTTTTCTTCCAAAAAAGAAACATTTATTTTTAATTTTTATTGAAAAATTCAATAACAAAATGCATAATAAAAATGAAATATTTCAATTATTTATTTTTAACTAAGCTTTATTGTAAATTTACAGAAATTCTAGGTACACATTTCAGTGAACTTACACTGTAAAAAATATGTCCCATTGTCCGCCAGATATTCTCTGTAATTAGAGAAAAAAATACGTTCTGACAACGTAATTTTTTCGTAAATTACGCGTATTTTCTCAAATTACAAAGAATTTCTGGCATCAAATAGGACATATTTTTTACAGTGTACAGAAGCTTTTTATAGTGTGACCTAATTCCATCGACAAAAATATTGTACATTTAGAAAAAAATACTGTTTTGCACAACTTTAAATTATTCTGTCTTTTAATATTACCTTTATTAATTATACAGCAATTAATTTTTACATCGAGAATTATGTTCAGGGTGATGTTATCCTACTGCAGCATAGTTATTTTAAAAACAAATTGCACAGACAATGAGTTTTAGTAAGAGGTACATGTATTTATAATGGTTAAGGAAATTTTAATGAAGAAGGTATTGTCTTAATTTAGTGACAAATCATTTTAAGTTCTAGAAATATTTTCTGAAATAATAAATAACGATTGCATTACTTTGAAACCACAGCGATCTTGAAATATATGCTAACATTCTAATTTAGATTATCTTCTACAATTACCTTTTGTGCTATTGATGTTATAGATCCATAAGAAACCAGCGAAACATATGCACACATTGTTTAAGCGGACATACGACCCTTAGAACTTCAAAAAACATTGATTTAATTATAGTCTTTTTTTAAGCACATTATTGTTAACTAAGCTTCATTGAGCATGTCTAATTGTTACCTATAAGTTTATTGCGTATTTTGGAATATAATTTAAATTCTGTGGTTAATTATTTAATAATTTATGTGTTAATAATAAATGTGTTTTATTTTCACCTTGCGCGCAGGATATCTATGAAACTATTTAATATTTTGTCTTGAAATTTTCACAGATTATGTTACATATCAGATCCTTCAAACTGAACCTTAATTTGTATCACCACACCCTCCTATTTTTCATGCATGTGATACTTCAGATGTTATTAAAAAATAAATGATATTGTTATTTTTTTAAACCTAAATTTGAACAAATGTAGGTTTAGATTGAAGGATCTGATATGTTACATAATCTGTGAAAATTTCACTAAAAAATAGTAAATAATTTCAGAGATATCCTGCGCGCAAGGTGAAATAAAACATATTTATTATTAACACATAAATTATTAAATAATTCACCACAGAATTTAAATTCTATTCCAAAATGCATAATAAACTTATAGGTAACAATTAGACATGCCCAATGAAGCTTAGATAACAATAATTTACTTAAAAAAAGACTATAATTAAATCGATGATTTTTGAAGTTCTAAGGCGCGTATGTCTCCTTAAATTTATATTAATTTGCGATACAAATATTTAGTGAAAAACGTATGTTATCTGCATTTGTTTTGTTCTGAAATGAAGAAATTTATATATTAAAATTTCGTATTAAATTTTAGGAAATATTTATTACGTTCTATCAAATATTTAATCAGTATAAAATTATTATGATTAATATTTAAAAATTCTATATTTTTAATCTCAAAGATTGAAGCGTTTCTATTTAAAATTAACAGACTATAATAATAAATTATACAGTAATATAATTACTTTCTCTTACCCATATTATGCATTTTTTTTTAAGTAAAACATTCGAAATTGTGTTTTTACTAATTTTACATAATTCCATGTTCTCTGAATACGAAAATCACACTTTCACTGGTTGGTTTCTGTGTCTGTCTGTATACACCTCTTTCTTTTTGTGAATCTGTCTGCATGTGTGCTTGTGAATCTGTTTTAGCATAATTCGAGAGCAAATTTTAGCAATGAGCGAAAACTCAATGTTCTTATTCAGAGTTATATGGTTAAATTGTAAGAAATTTTTATGCGCTGATGAATTAAAAAGATAAAAAAAAATGTTGTTTATATCAAAATAAATATATTTCTGATAAATTTTAGATAGTCTTTTACAGTTATTTTTTTTTTATTACTTCAATTAACTTTTACATTGATAATTAAATTCACTGAAATGTTTATCGATTGCAGCACAGTCATTTCGAAGACAAATGACAAACACAATTAGTACTTTCGGTAAAAGTTGCATGTATTGTTAAAGATAAAGGAAACTTATAAAGTCTTCCAGAATAAGTTGTTGTATTATTTGCATTTATATGATAAATTACTTAAAGTTCCGAAAACATTTTCTGAAATTGTAAATAGATATTTTATTCTTATAAAATTATCTTCAGGTTTCTTGAAGCATACATTATAACTTTCTAATTTTGATAAACTTTTGCAAATATCTCTTTTATTATTCAGTTTATAGTTCTGTAAGACTGCAAAGTAAAATATGCCTGCATTATTAAAACTGATAATAGTTTTGAGATAGAAATATTTATCGAAAAATATAATCAATATTCATTTGGTGAGGAATTGCGAAAATCCCACATTAAAATTTTGTATAATGTTCTGGAAATATTTAATAGGTGTGTGATATATTTCATCTGTACAGTCGGTAACAAAAGTCTCCGAACACTAGCAAAAATTCCTATATAAAAAATGTACACTTAATACAGTTTTATTAAATAAATCCTTGTCGAATCCTGTTCTTAGTCAGTCTAAAAACAGGATTCGACAAGGATTTATTTAACGAAACTGTATTAAGTGTACTTTTTTTTTATAGGAATTTTTGCTAGTGTTCGGAGACTTTTGTTACCGACTGTACAGGGCAACTTTTCAAAAAAGCCTACATACTTTTATGCTCAAATTTTTAAAAAGTGACACGGTATTTTTGAATGAATCTTTAAAATCAAACAATTTGCGCCACTTATATTATTTTCAATAAAGAACATACTATACTGAACTCGAATATAATAAACAAATTTCAAAGCATTTTTTTATAAATATTAACAGAAATTAGAGCGAAGTCAAACAGGTGAACATTACGTTTTGGTATCATATGTATCAAATATATCAGATATACCGATTTTCTGTAGCATTCGGATATTCTTTTCATGAAACAATAAGTTATATCACTTACGTTGGGTCTGCACGATAGCAGAAATATGATATATCATACAGTATCATGTGACATATCATATTTTTGCTATCATACCGTATCATTATACAGTATCATAACCGTTCTATCTCTGTTTCCTTTCCTGACATCAGTAAATATTTATAAATATTCTTGCTTGATTGCTAAAAACAGTTAGGTATCGGTACTACAAAATCATACAAATTTGTATGCAGTCGGTAGCAAAAGTATCTGAGCACTAGCAATAATCCTTGTCTAAAAAAAGTACACTTAATATTACTTTGTTCAATAAGTCCTTGCCGAGTCATGTTCTTAGTCAGTTCAAGAACATGATTCGACAAGGATTTATTTAACAAAACTGTAGTTTTAAGTGCACTTTTTTGATATTGGAATTATTAGCTAGTGCTCGGATAATTTTGCTACCGACTGTATGTCCAACGATCATCAGGACAGGTAAAGTTGTGAGGAATTAATGGTCTCCATATCTCAATTCCTCAATCTTAAAGATTTACTTAATTAGATAGTAATAAGAGCTCGAGACCAAGGTTTTAAATATAAAATAACAAAGTTTATTTAACATTCAATATCAAGGAGGTTGTTGGGCTAACTCGGTTATAACTTTTAATTAAATGACCCCAAGAAATAACTTGAACAAAACGTAAAATAAAAGGTAGCTTATCTCACCAATACTAATCTTTTCGGCTGGATTCCCGAGGCGCGACAGATACTTCTCTTACTTTATGCTACGACACTACACCTTTCTACCATCACTGAACTTCACCTCCTTACACACTAATCAGCTACCGTTCTCTATCACTACCAATTCACTATCAATTCACTATCCATTCACTATTAATTCACTATATTATCTACCAAAACAATCTTATACTATATTCAACAACTTCTTTTCTCTTAATTTCAATCAAACTTAAAATCACTTCCCATTCATCAAACACTCAGATCCTAATTCTTTCACTGCAGCACCATGTCAACATAAAACTTATCCGACCAAGTCTTTCGCCGGATCACTGGCGACGAAGTGATTTGACAGTCCCAACTTTGGTGATGGTCTATAGTCTCGACCTCACAAAGTACACCCCTTCATTTAAAGGTGCGGCTCCCTTCAATTGCAATTCAGAACTTTATACATATATAAATAAATCTAAAGAGATCTGTTAGGCCCTATTTTTATACCAGTTCCGCATCGACGAATTTGAAATTATTTTGTCGATTATGTATCTGAACTATCGCTGACGCTCGAAGTTGCATCGAGTATCTAACACCAGGTCGATAACCATTTCACGTCTGAGTAAGGACATATGTATTCAACGGACACTTTTAATATAGAAGGTTTATGATTTGGTGGCATCGAAATGACATCTCGTGTGATGCTCCATTGAAGGGTTTTAGATAGATGTACGCCATTTCTGAGTTTGCTGTGTTCTTAACTTTTAAGATATTTTTATTTTCGAATCTTTAAAATATCACTTTTCTATTCACAAAATTTTGGCTATGCTTTATATTCATGCTCATATTCGCTTTAAGCACAGAATGCCTTTCTTAGTGTATAGCGAAATGTATGCCATTCTCTCCCTCGGTGTATGTATGTGTATAATAACAGGAGACTTGGCGTTGGAATATTAAAATCCGAATAAACTACAATGTCAGAAACGCCAAAGAAAAATATTGAAAATGCATACAGCTGTTTCGGTAGCCTATAGCGTACCGTCTTCAGTGCAAAAAGGATTCTGAATCAGGAGAGGTGCTCGTATATATAGCAAAAGGGCCGGATTTAGTTCAACCAATAGGATTACGGGAAACGTGGGGAGAGTGGTCAATAATAATTTAGGAAAGTTAGCTGTGTAAACAGTAGAAAATTAAGAAAATGTGGACTGAATATAAAATTTCCAACAGTCAGACAAATAGGGAATAGCGAAATCACAATTTACAAGGTTTTAAAATTTTTATGAATATGAAAAGCTTCAAAGAAACCGAGTTCAAGAATGGATTTAGTTCTGCAAATTATTTTAGCTGAATTAAATTTAAAATTATGATTTTCCTCCCAGCAATGTTTAGACATAGCCGATTTATTGGTTTCTTGTTTGCGGACGTAATTCATGTGTTCTTTTAGACTAAATTTTAGACTGCGTTTAGTTTGGCCAATATATGATAAACCACACTGACAGGAAATACTATAAATTCCCCAAGAATTATGCATATCACTGGGATCTTTTAACTGAGAAAAGGTGAGTTTATTGGAAGGCGAAAATATTATTTTAAAATCATATTGTTTGAGAATTTTAGCTATGGTTTGACTGGATTTAGGAAAACAGGGTAAGACAATACTGATATTAGAAGAGACTGATTTAGTAGACGAAATACGAGGGAGTTGTAATTTTTTGATAGCTTTGTCAATAATGGAAGGGTCATAACCTCTGTCAATTGCAATGGCTTTCAGGTATTTAATTTCAGATTTTAATAAAATAGGATTAGAACAAATATTAAGTGCACGGTTTACAAAAGTATAGAAAGCAGCCATTTTTTGGTTAGGTGGGTGACATGAACGCGCATGGGGAGGAAGGGAGACAGCAAAATTTTTTCGATAGACGGTGGTTGAAAATCCATTTACAGTGCGAGAAACGAGGGTATCAAGAAATGGAAGGGAGCCATTATTTTCTATTTCATATGTAAATTGGATAATACTGTCAATTGAATTTAAAGTTTCTAAGACATGGTCTATATTGTGATGAGATATGTCGATAAGCGTGAAGGTGTCGTCAACGTACCGGGTCCAAAAAGGAAAAGATATTTTCTTAAAAAGCTTGCTTTAAAAATAGTGCATGTAAATATCTGCGAGAATTGGGGAGAGAGGGGAACCCATGGCTAAACCTTCAGACTGACGATAGAATTTATTTTGAAAAGAAAAAGTGGTTTGTGATAAACAAATGCGGCTAAGTGAGATTAATTCTTGTATTTCACAAGATGTGAAATGAAACTCCTTTAATCTATTTTCGAGACAGCAGAAGGCACCACTTATTGGAACATTGGAAAAAGAGATTTTACATCAAAAGAAACCATAGTGAGATTAGTGTGAGGGCAGTTTTGAATGTTTTTTGCAAATTTTATGGAAATCTTAACAGTATAACTATTAGCAGCAAGAATGGGAGCAAAAATTGTGGTGAGAAATTTAGCTAAATTATAGGAAGCAGTACCGATATTAGAGACTATGGGACGAAATGGAATATTGGGTTTGTGAACTTTCGGTAAAGAATAAAATCTGGCACAATTAGCAATAGAAGGGATAAGATGATATTTAGTCGAGTCCAATAACAAGGGGCAAGATTTTATAGCAGATTTAATTTTATTTAACTCTTGAGTAGAGGGGTCACGGGGCAGAGGAATATATGGGCCATCATTAATTAATTCGGTAACACTTTCAATGTATTGTTTTTTATCCAAAATAACAATCTGACCACCTTTATCAGCTTTAGTAATGATGATATTTTCAGTAGATTTTAATTCCTTCAAGGCGTTTTTTTCTGCAGGGCTGAGATTTGATTTAAATTTTTTAGAATTGAAATTGGCATTATTAAGAATTAAATGACGAAGATTTTCTTTCTGTTGGTCAGTCATTCGAGAATTTTTGAAAGCTTTTTCAACCGGTGCAATTAACTGAGGAAAAGAAGGAGGTTTAGAAATGGCAAAATTTGAATTGAGTGTTCCAATAAGTGGTGCCCTCTGCTGTCTCGAAAATAGATTAAAAGAGTTTCATTTTACATCTTTTGAAATACAAGAATTAATCTCTCTTACCCGCATTTATTTATCACAAACCACTTTTTCTTTTCAAAATAAATTCTATCGTCAGTCTGAAGGTTTAGCCATGGGTTCCCTCTCTCCCCCCAATTCTGGCAGATATTTACATGCACAATTTTGAAAGCAAGCTTTTTAAGAAAATATCTTTTCCTTTTTGGACCCGTTACGTTGACGACACCTTCACGCTTATCAACACATCTCATCACAATATAGACCATGTCTTAGAAACTTTAAATTCAATTGACAGTAATATCCAATTTACATATGAAATAGAAAATAATGGCTCCCTTCCATTTCTTGATACCCTCGTCTCTCGCACTGTAAATGGATTTTCAACCACCGTCTATCGAAAAAATTTTGCTGTCTCTCCTCCTCCCTATGCGCGTTCATGTCACCCACCTAACCAAAAAATGACTGCTTTCTATACTTTTGGAAACCGTGCACTTAATATTTGTTCTAATCCTATTTTATTAAAATCTGAAATTAAATACCTGAAAGCCATTGCAATTGACAGAGGTTATGACCCTTCCATTATTGACAAAACTATCCAAAAATTACAACTCCCTCATATTTCGTCTACTAAATCAGTCTCTTATAATATCAGTATTGTCTTACCCTATTTTCCTAAATCCAGTCAAACCATAGCTAAAATTCTTAAACAATATGATTTTAAAATAATATTTTCACCTTCCAATAAACTCACTTTTTCTCAGTTAAAAGATCCCATTGATATGCATAATTCTTGGGGAATTTATAGTATTTCCTGTCAGTGTGGTTTATCATATATTGGCCAAACTAAACGCAGTCTTAAATTTCGTCTAAAAGAACATATGAATTACGTCCGCAAACAAGAAACCAATAAATCGGCTATTTCTAAACATTGCTGGGAGGAAAATCATAATTTTAAATTTGATTCAGGTAAAATAATTTGCAGACCTAAATCCATTCATGAACTCGATTTCTTTGAAGCTTTTCATATTTATAAAAATTTTAAAAACCTTGTAAATTGTGATTTCGCTATTCCCTATTTGTCTGACTGTTGGAAATTTTATATTCAGTCCACATTTTCTTAATTTTTCTACTGTTTACACAGCTAACTTTCCTAAATTCTTATTGACCACACTCCCCACCTTTCTCGTAATCCTATTGGTTGAACTAAATCCGGCCCTTTTCCTATATATACGAGCACCTCTCCTGATTCAGAATCCTTTTTGTACTGAAGACGGTACGCTATAGGCTACCGAAACAGCTGTATGCATTTCCAATATTTTTCTTTGGCGTTTCTGACGTAATAGTTTATTCGGGTTTTAATATATGTGTATGTCTGTAGCAAAGCAGATTTTAAACAAATGTGCCCATTTCAGTGCGGATTTCGTTTCATTAGAAAGCTCATTTGATCGGAATGATTCTTAGTGTAATCGATGAAAATCTGTTTGACAGATTATTTCATTATTTCAAATTAAATAAATGGGATTTTTTTTAGACCAACTCGCTTTCAAATATTTATGTGTTTTAGCTTTCAACTTCCAACATATTTTATATTATAAATCATGTAGTTTTCGAATTATAGTATAAAAACATTTTTGAATAGTCACGAATTTTAATCTGGTTTTAACAAAAATAAATAAATAAATAATGTATTATAAAAAAAAAAAATTATAACAACGTTTATGATATCACATTCCAAAAATCTCTAAAAAATTAATAGGAAATTAGTGATAAAAAAAAAACAAAAAAAAAAAACAATATATATTTAATAAACTTCAATCTCATCTTTGCATTGACATTTTATACATACAATTTGTGAGATGTAAATCTCTCAAATTCCAACTGATTTTAATTGATAAATTTACGCAGTTTCTGACTTGAAGACTTAAAAAATATTTTAATTGATTTTAACAAATATTAAAATCAACAATGCATAATACTTACAAAAAATCACTAAATTCAATTGAAAATACGGAATTTATATAAAAATATCTTTAATTGAATTTAATATTTAATATTTGATATTTTCTTTTTTTTTAATAGCGACCTTTAAACTTTATAAGAAGACCAGAAAAAATAATATAAAAGCATAAAAAACTATAAAAGACATAGAAACTTGAATAGTTATTTAATACTCCAGGAACTTGCTTCCAATATTTATTTATCATCCACTTTCAATTGAACAATGACTTTATCCAAATAACATACAATTGCAGATCATTAATTTAAAACCGTATGATAAAGGGAATTAGTACTTGGAATGAGAATGACAGAGATTCTTATTGATTGAATTAACTATTAATGAAGTCTCTTTAGGAAATAGTTCTGTAAAAGATTGTTTCTAAATAATGACTTAACGTTCAATAATCAATCCCCAAGAACTCATAAAAAAGTCTTTTATTTGTATAAAACTATTTACAAAAATTTAGAACCGTAAGTTAACAACGGCATTAATTATCACTAAAATAATTTCTAAATATTTTCTTCTGCGAAATATGTAAATAATGCAAAAGCCAAAATAAAACATAATTTACACTTTTTATAAAAATGTACAGTACAAAGATAAACGAAATAAAAAAATTCTCTATTATACAGTCGGTAACAAATGTCTCAGAACACTAGCAAAAATTCCTATGTAAAAAAGTACACTTAATACAGTTTTGTTAAATAAATCCTTGTCGAATCCTGTTCTTAGACTGACTAAGAACAGGATTCGACAAGGATTTACTTAACAAAACTGTATTGTGTATTTTTTACATAGGGCGTTTTGCTAGTTTTCGGAGACTTTTGTTACCGACTCTACATTTGGCGAGAAAGTGTCGTTGTTTAGCAATCAACATGATGCTTTTGCCTTTCCATGCCAAAACCTTGAAAGTAATTTTTCTTTCAGATTATCTACTGGGATTACACCGATAAATTTGATTAATTCGATATAACAAAAGCAACTAGGTCAGTAGAAATTTTTTTAGAATATTCTGAATATGCACTTTAAGGAGACTTTCTTTATGGGATCTTTCCATTTCTTAGAATTATTTTTTTCCAATAGTTGCTTATGGAAATTAGTAAAAGATTTTCTTCTTATAATTTATTTTAAAGATTAAAATTAGATAGATTTATTGTTGACTTGTACGGAAGTTCTCTTTTTGTCTAATTCATCAGCCTACTCATTACCTCCGTAATCCTGCAGTGGCCAGGGTTCCTATGGAGAACTACACATTTACCAAATTGATACAATTTATGTATAGAGTTTTGGCACTTTAAACTATCACCGGGAGAGGAACTGTACAAAGCTTAAATTGAACAAATTGAGCGAGTCAAAAAGTGTGATGGAATCTATAAATCTGTCACTAAAACAAAAACTCTGTTCCAAAGTGACACAAATCACTTAAGTCATCGTAAGTCTTTCTGGCGGTGCCCGCAGAAACATAAATCGCGTTAAAAGATAAAAAAAAAACTTTAGTACCAACATTGGATCGATCCGTCATAAAGGAAATAACGAATTCAAAAATATTAAGTAAAAAAAATCAAATTTGATTTGAAAAAATAAAGACATGCAGTACTAAATAAATGTACCTTAGTAGTAGTAGAAATAGTTATTAATTTATTGTACTTTTAGAAGATATAAATAAACAATCTATTGTCATTTAAGGAAATGTTTATTCATTAAAATGTCATAATAATGTAATTTAAATTAAAAGTTTGATGACGTATAGTATAAATAATTATTTAAAAATGAAAGTTAATAAAATAAAAAATAAAATAAAATAAACATTTTTCTCTGGTGTTTATTTATCCATTACTTTATAAAGTTTGTTTTTTACATTTCACATTATTTACTTGCACCTTTTTTTATACGTAAAATGAAAGAGAAAGAAATGTTTTTGGGCCTAATTTTGAAATTGGGTTTTTTCAGTATTTACAAGTTTTGTACCGCCCCCTCTCTCTCGTTAATCTGATAATCAGGTATTTAGCGGTTGGTCTATGGTCACCATATCTCAAAAACAAATAGTGGTAAGAAGTGCAAACACGAAAACCTAAATGTGTGTCACAAAACAATGTTATAGTAAACTTTTCGTTGAGATCGAGTGAAGTGCCTTCGTCGGGATCGTGCACATAGAAGGAAATAGAAGATAATTTAAACACGTTATTTTTATCAGCGAAAATTCTGTTAGGTACAATTTAACACTTTCAGAATGCAGTAAACAAAACGAAATGAAAAAAAAGGAAAAAAGAACGAAGCTCCTTACGCCTTTTCTCCAATTCCGTATTTGATTTAATATACAAATCTAGATTGTTTATTCTCTCTCTTTCTCTCTCTCTCTCTCTCTCTCTCACACACACACACTCACACTGTTTTATTATTTATTTTTTAACTTTTTTTTTTTCCTCAATGCTAATAATGTTAAGTAAGGAAACAAATTAAAAAGTTGCATTTAATATTTTAGAGAAAATATTTATTTATTAAAAATTAAATATAAAGAAAAGAATTATAAATTGTATAAAAAAAATACTAAAATAAGATAGTTTTTTTTTTTTTTATACACATATATATATATATATATATATATTCTATCATGTTAATTATTGGCTTATGATAACTAAAATAAGATAAATTTGTTTGAAATTCAATTTTGTCCAAATAACTCGAAAACTAGTTGGCATAGGTGGACTCTACTCAGTTCCCCATCATATTTATATTCGCATAAATTTCTAGTGCGAGACATGTTATAATCATGTTAAAAGAAATGAATTTGACCAAAGCTTGATACCGTGACAGAAGAAAATCCCCGCCTAATAGACTATCCACCGTTCACTTCGATATATTTATCTTATTCTAATCTATTAATTTATTTTATCAGGGTCAATTCCGTTGTTTAGTTTTCATGCTATTCCCAATGCAATAATCCTCAAAATTCATATTTATATGAAAAATTTACAATTTAGCTATGTTGATAAAATCGTAAATTACGAATTATTTACGAAATTTTCCTATTAGAATATTCATATGCTATCATGTTCAAACAAATATCATAAATATAATTTTGAAGTTGTCCTAATGTATTTATGATCCTCAAAATGGAAGTTTATGCTCAATTTTGCCTTATTCTGACATGTTAAGTAAATCGTAAATTCCAAATAACTTACGAATTTTTTAAATTGGAAAATCATAGTTTATGTTATTCCTGCCAGTATCCTAAATAATATTTCGAAAGTTGTTTGACATCTTTACGATGAAAATATCCCTCAAGATTGACGTTTATGTGAAATTTTGCTCTTATTCAGCCATGTTAAGAAATTTGTAAATTTCCAATAACTTACGAAATTTTTATATTGGAAAATTCACAGTCATTAATTTTCATGCCAGTGTCATACATAAAATTTCAAAAGTAGTCTGACATCTTTACGATGAAAATGTCTCTAAAAATTGACGTTTATGTGAAATAAGGCCCTATACTGTCATGTTAAGAAATTCGTAAATTTAAAATAACTTGCAAAATTTTCAAAGTAGCATATTTATAGTTACTCATGTTCATTCCCGCATCAAAACCGATATTTTAAAACTGGTCTGACATTTTTACAGTAAAAGTTTTCATTTAATGCACGTTTAATTGAATTTTTGTCCTATTCTCCCATGTTAAGAAAATCTTAAATTTTTAAAAACTTACGTAGTTTTTAAATTCGGATGTTGCAAATGAATAGGGTTCTTGCCAATATAGAAAGAAATATTTTAAAACTGATCTAACCTCTCTGCGATCATTTGATCGTGAGATATCGTGTACACAGACTAACAATCTAACGGACTAACACACTAACACACTAAAACACTAACAAACACCCTACAGGCAGACGCCATACAAATTTTGTCATTTTCGGATTCCACACATCTGAAAACGTGTAAACAAGTCAAAAACCCGAGGTCGAAAATTTTTACGATTACTTAGGTTCCCCATACATATAGTATGATAAGAACTAAAAATTTTCACGATTACCTAAGTTCCCCATACGTATAGAATGATGGGGAACTAAAACAGCATCCGTTATAGTACAGTATTTTGTTGTGAACTATGCTGGATCATTATTAATACTTAAATCAAATATATCTGATAAAAAGGATGTGAGTTCTTCAAATTTTTTCTTTATTAGGACTGAGGACTATTAGTCTCAATTAACGGATTTTTACGATATCAGTTTTACGACAGTTGGACATTTATCGAAATTGAAAATTTATCGAAAATGTAATTTAATAATTTGAAAGCGAGGTTATAATTTGAAAAAAAAAAAAAAATCTAATATCCTTAAATTCTGCTTTTGTCAGAACTTCATTTTTTTTTTTTTTTTTTTTTTTTTTTCTTTTTTAAGAAAAAGAGAAGAAAAGTAATTTAATAAAAATATTACCTTTATGAACGAGTCTTTCATCATTTACGTAGTTTATGAAAAATTAATAAAAAGAATAATAGTTCTATTTCTGATTTAATTAGTAGAATACATAATACGCTTTGCAAACCCTTAAAAGAGTTTTTTTGCTAATATAGTTTTGAATTAAAATTATAAAAAATATTATTTATAGCTTATATTTATCGGATGCATTTGGACTATCGAGCTTGTGATTTTAACTAAACTTCTATTATCCCAAATATACTCTATAACAAAAAAAAAAAATCGACGCACCAAGAAGGAGTCATCCAAATGAGACGAAAATTGGTTGATTGAATGTGCGTGCGAAGAAAAACAAATGATTACATTTTCAGAAAATTTGGATGTTTTAATCAAGAGAAACAGTCTCACAAACGTCAACAAATCAATATCGCATTGGTTCACTTCGGACCCTTATGTAAGCAGTTATTCGGCTTGGTATCAATTGATAGAGCTGGCAGATATGCTCCTGCGAGATATCATGCCAAATTTTGTCCAATTGGTGCGTTAGATTAGCAAAACCCCGAGCTGGTTGTAGGACACTATTCATGACGCTACAAACGTCCTCGGTGTAGAGAGATCCGGCGACTTTACTGGCCTAAATAATTTTAGGCAAGCAGGAAAACAAGCAGTAGAAACTATCTCTGTGCGTTGGCGGGCATTATCATGCTGAAATATACTGTCAGGATTGCGTGATATGAAGGGAAACACAACGTGGCATAGAATATCGTCAACGTACCAATGTGCTGTAAAGGTGCCACGGATGACAACCAAAGGGGTCCTGCTATGAAATTAAAGGATATTCCAGACAATCACTCTTGGTTGTCGGGCCGTATAGCTGGCGACAGTCGGGTCGGAATCCCCTTTTTGGGGGTGTCTGCGGACGCGACTTCGCTGCTCATAGGGGATCAAATCGGAGTGGGACTCATCACTGAAGACAATTTCACTCTATTCAATGACATTCCAGTTCGAACGATCCTGATATCACTGCAAACGTGATTGTCGGTATACAAAGTTTAATAGTAGTCAGCACAAGGGGCTCCGTGAGCTCAATCCCAATTCCCTGAACCGTCTATTAATGGTCTTTGAAGTCACTGAACTACCAGTTGCACATAGGATCAATGATAGTAATGAACTGGGGCTTTGAGTACCGCTCTGACGATTGATCAGTTCTCACGTTCTGTCCTCTCTCTAGGCCGACCGCTTCCTCCCTGACGCTGTGTTCGGCTATTGTCACCCATTCCTGTCAATATCATCTAATACTGGCATCGCTTCTATCCTATTGTCAAACAATTCACAGATTGAATCAACTGTCTTCCTTGAGCCCAACTACACACCTCTCTCATATGCTGTCAGCTGCACATATTGTTTGCGCAGCTGTATGCGAGACATAGTTACAGTCTATCTGAGTAGACGGAATGAAATTCTCGAAGAATTTATGACCTGAAATCAAAATTTCTCATTTTTAATATTCTGCCAATTGCGCAGTTAAGATGCGCTGCAGCTTCTCATGCTCATTCGATAGCAGCCAAACTTTAAAATATTTCATTTTCCATCTAAATCTGTATGCATGTCAATTTGTGTTCAGTTTGCATTACTCCTTCTTGGTGCGTCGCTTTTTTTATTATAGAGTGTACATTTATCAATTAAGATGTTTGTAAAATATATTTACGTTTTATTAAAATGCATGCAATTTAAAAAGAAATTTATGTAAAATGTATTAATTTTACATAAATTCATAATTCGTATATTCATTTTCTAATTTTAGCATGGCAGGAACTAACCTCTTCAGTAATCATCTTCTTCAATAATAATGCATTACGAAAGAATTTTAAAGGTACATAAGTAAAAAATTAAATAATAAATATTCTATAAAATATTTTAAAACTCATCAAAGTGTTATTTTTTAACAGTATATTGAACATATGTTATTAAAATATTTTTTCAAAGACAAGTTTTAATATATATTTTCTTTCTTTCTTTCTTTTTTTTTCTTTTTCGATGCAAATTAAAAGTATAAATAAGTTGAACAAAAATAAATAAATAAAGTAGCATCCCTTGTGCTCGCATAACAATTCCCTATAGTTTTAACAAAAGAAATTATTCCTACGGTAGATATTACTTCTATAACATTAAAAAATTCAAACTATATAACAAAATACAACCAACATCGTTGCTTTCTTTATTCTATTCTATATCTTAAAACAATTTTTATTGATGACACACGCACCACATAAACTTTAAATTTTACATCTACTTTTTAAGATAGCACACGATCATGTTTTATATAAAAATTAAATCGTTAAATTAATTTTTTTACTTATTTTTATTTCATTTGGCACGCGCAATTTTTATTTCCTAATTCAAAATTATTAAATGCCTATTTAGATAACAGATGAATCTGCTGGTTAACATAAAGACGATATATTTTAAGGCATTTGCATTCGACTACTTAATGATAATAATTTCGTTGTTAGAAAACTTATTTTAGATCGATTCTGGATCTCGCAGTTTCTTCAACCGATATTCAATTAGCATTAATATCGATTGCCACTGTGAATATTATTTCCCAGAAACGATATATATCTTCAGTATTAATGTTATGGGGATACAAAATAACAAACGCGATTAGTGCCTTAGGAATTGAAAGGAGTTGAACTATCGGCAACTAATGCATTTTTAAATGCGGTCTAACTAACGAAAGATAATTAAACTTAAATTCATATATAAATCATAAGAAATTTAGAATTTAGAATTTCAAGCTTGTAAAAATGTATTTGCATTGATGTATACATCACTTTATATTTGTTTCTTTCTATTATTATTTTTTCACTGATTTCTTATTTATTCATTTTCATTACCCTCATTTATTTTCTTTTTTTTTTTTTTTTTTTTTACATATGTATGCTTTACTCAAAACATAGTTAAGTTTATATCCAACATGCACATAATTTTTCTTGAAAATTAATAAACACTCATTTTAAAAAAAAAAAAAAAAAAAAAAATTAAAAAAAAATTATTATTCAAACTATTGAAATTAAAAAAAAATTCAAATTGGCCACCATCTTTATCGATTACTAAACATAATCTGTTGCGCCGTTGTCCGATTGTGGCACGAATAACTTTTAGAGGTAATTTGTCTCATTCTTTCAATATGCAAGCTTTAAGTGAGTCCAAACATCTATGTTATTTAGCATTCATTTTAGCCTCTAAAATACCCCAGTGACAAAAATCTAAAAGATTATGATCCGGTGATGAAGGTGGCTGATCTTCTTGCTTGATAAATTTGAGACAGTTGTCATGAAGCCAATCCTGTGTTGATTTTGCTTTGTGTGAAGGTGCAGAGTCTTGTTGAAATATCCTGTTCTTTTTAGGACATAATCTGTCAGCATATGGCAATAAATGTGTTGGCAATATGTCCTGTTTCTAAAACTCAACATTGATTTTGACCCTTTTATCAATGAATTTCAGAGACAATTTTCTATTGTTTGAGACTGCTCCCCAAATCATAACAGAACTCTTGTTTTGAAAGCGTTTGACTGTTCGAAGGTTTTAAGGTATATTCTCGAAAGTTGTTGAATATACGACGTCATTTTCGGCATTATAACATTGTTCAGTTCAAAATAGATTCTCATCAGAAAATATTATTCTGTCAACGCTCTTTTTACGTGTTATCTAAGCAATTTCTTACATGTTTCTAACCTTTTTATTCTTCGTGATTTAGTCAAACCTTGAACTTTTCTTTTGCGATAAGGACAAAAATTCGGGTCTTCCTTTAGGATAACTTGCATAGTTCTATGACTCACATTATCTTCTGCAGCCATTTTATTGGCAGAAAGTTGAGGATTTCATCATATAATTTCACGAATTCTTTTTATGCTCTCTTTTGTGCGAGCCGAGCGTAGACGACCAGGCCGAGGTTTATCTTTGCAGCTATTAATCTCCAATAACCGATTTATTGCCTTATATATAAATAATCCATTAAATCCAAGACATTTTAATTGCTTAAAGATTTAACCTGCAGAAAATCAACGATTAGAGAGCTATTTAACCATTATTCTTTTAGCTTCCATCCTTAAAAAATACCTTAAACTTTTTCCTTTAAAAAAAATCGTCTGCGCTAAAAGAAGGTTGCCAATCACAGAAAAAATTGGATAAATTGTTTCAACAAATGATGAAAATTAAATCCGAATTTTTTGAGTGTTACAGTACTTAATAGCCACCCTTTAGTTGTAAATTGATTTTTTTTTTTTTTTTTTTTTTTTTTTTTAAATCAGACGGTGAAGTACATTTCATAAGTCTGGTACAGTTGTGTTCAAATTATTAGACAAAAAAGTAGAAATTACATATTTACTTATGTTGTACTTTACTTTTCCCAATTTTAATCTTATGGAAGTGGAGTGTAAACGGTACATTAGGCTTCATATATTTCAGCGAAAGTTTATTTCCTGAGAGCAAACAGGTACTAGCAAAAACTAAATAAAAAACAATATGTTTGGGATCCTTTGTAGCATGTAATTATGTTTTTTCTTATAATTGCAAGTATTCATTTGAATTTTAAGGAATATTAAAAGAGATCTAAAGTTTTCTTTCCAAAAAACGAAATATTTTGAACGATTCTTGTTTATAACATGTAAGGTTTATAAAATTATGGAATGAAAAAAAAAATAATAAAGGAATAAAAGTTTTTTTTTTTAATAATTGCCTATATTCCTTTGAATTGCTCGAATATTAATACAGATATAAAGGTTTGTTTAATAAAAACGGAATTTTGTTAAAAGTTTCTTGTTTATAAAGTGTAAGGTTTATAAAATTGTACAATGCAATCTTTAGAATATTTCTACTACTTATGAGTAAATCATATTAAATTTTCTGTTGCACATTTAAACAGCCAAATGAAAAGACTTACTATAAAAAACAAAAATAACGTTAAATCTGAGAAATATATTTTTGATAGAAGAGATAAATTTCAAGTACTTTCAAAACGATGCAACATGCTAAGGGAAATGCACCTATATTTTTATTTCGATTCACTTATGTCTATAATTGTACATCAAAATGAAAATACGGGTAAAAAAACCTTAGATTTTTAAATAATTTTGAAAGTACTTCGAAATAAACTATTCTGACGACGACATATTTCTGAATTTTAACGATTTTTTTTTTTCTTTAAGAATAAGTCTATACGTTTGGCTATAATATTTGTTAAAGAAATTTCGTTAGGGCTTACACGTGCTTACTTCAAAATTATTTTTGAAAAAAAGCAATATTTCATCAAATAATTAATATTTTTAAATTCTGAATGTAGTATATTGTGTCTAATGTACTATTTCGAATTTTTGTAAAGATGCATTGGTTTTTAATCCCTTTATGTTATACTAGTTATACTTGTTAGACGGGAGGAAGCCGATCAACCCTATGTAGCAGTTTGAAGCGATTTTAACCACTCCACTGGCCAACCTATATAATACGGGGAAATCCTACCCCCGTAGTTTCTTACAAACAAACATACAAAAAACTAATTACATTGGCCGCCAGCGATTACGCATTCGCGACAGAGTGCGGCATAAGAAATAAAACAAAAAACACTTCAACTGTTGTTCATGAAATCTATATATTTCCATAAAAATAAGTTTCTACTTTTTAGCCCGAGCCAAGCTTAATCCAGCCCTTCACTGCCTACGGCGGCGCTTTACCCGAGTGAGCGTGCAGAGAAACAAATGTATTCATGCTGGAACCTCAGTTGGGTCACATTGCCTTCCATAGCACCTGTAACATGGCCCCAGATTGCAATTCATGTGCTACCGTACCATTCGATGAGCGTACCATACCAAATATACCCAATTTAAGTCTACAGGCACAAAATTAAGTAAAATTGATTCTCCGGCTCGAAAACCAAACCATACATCAAAACGCGTCTTCCTGGGGGAATTTACAACATACAATCTTCTACCGGACAGAGAAGAATATCGCCAAATCCCTTAACAGTGCAAGTAGCGTGCACATAACCAATACCCACACACCAAAACTCGCAGATAATTTGGAACAGAGTTAAGCTTGAGTGCTTGTTCTTTGTCATACACCTGCTTCGAAGGGGAAAAAGAGGTAAATTTCGCAAAATCTCGTCAGATAGTGCATAGTGTGTACATGTAATCGATCTACACATCAAAGAATCGATATATGCAGATAACTTAAAGTGAGTTATACTTGAAAAATAATTTTTTAGACTTTTCAACCCCCACCCCACTCTCAAAGGCGAGAAGAGGGGTAATTTCATTAAATCCTTTTATATTGCAATGTTGGGTACACTACGCACAAAATATTGCCTTCTTGAGCTTATTTGGAGTAGATTTACACTTGATAAAGGGTATTAACCCATATTTTCATTTTGAATCAACGAACAAGCATGAATATATAAGTAAAGACATACTATGAATTTCCTCAAAAATAGATAATATTTGAAAACCATTATTTTTACTAAAATATATTGTTAATATTATAATAATAACTACAAAACAATAAAATAATATTAAGATTAATAAACTTATAAACAAAGCACAACTATTAGAATATCAGATAAATTAATTTGTACAGTCAATATTACTGACTGTAAGATTGTACTGATTACTGATTGTACTGATTTACATAAAAAAAATATTTTAGCAAAAGAAATAGTTTTCAAATGTTTATACCATTTTTTGAGAAAACAAAACGAGTGCCATCTCTTATGTCCATGACTATGCAACGAGTCAAAACGAAAATATGGATAAACTGATTAGCATTTTGCATGTTTTGAAAGTACTTGAAAATGAACTGTTGTATCGATGACATCTTTCGGAGTTTTAACGATATTTTCTTGTGCAATTTCTTCGACTTAGTCTGTACATATGGGTAATAAAATATTCAAATTTTGCTCACGTTTGCGCATGTGTAGCTAAAAATTATTTTTAAAAAATGCTAATAATTTCATGAGATATTTAATATTTTAATATTCTGAATGCAGTATGTTGTGTCCAATATACCATCTCAGATTTTCTAAGAGTGACATTGCTTTGGTTTTAAAACCTTGCGTGTTATGAACAAAAACCGAAAGAAACAATGTCGATGTTATTAAAGAAACATTTATAAATCATTTAATACAAGTGCGATTTCCATATAAATTTACACCTATAATTAAAGAAAGGTTCATAATTATGTATTATAAAAGAGAAATAAACACAACGGTCTCATATCACAACATCGCATCCCCTTTAAATGAATATTTCCATATGTTAAGTTTGTTCTTACCTGGTATTTTAGTTAACTCAAAATATTTTTCAATTTCTGTAAAAAAATCAGCTACATTGCTTGACCCAGTGAAATAAATTCTTGTGTGTGTGCGTGGTGGGAGGGGGATATCTAGTAAAATTGGGCGCCACTGTGACATTTGGTTTGCGACGTCAGCTGGATTTTCTCTATTATTCATGAACTTAATTAGTGTAGAAGAAAAATTAGGAGACTCAGATAAAATGACAATCTTTATTTTAGTGTAAATATAAGGAAAGGCTTGGAGGTGCGGAAGAACTCACTAAACGAACTTAAAATAAGTAATTTAGACAATATAAAAATTATCTTACGACTGTTGCTTGCAAAATTATCAGCCGAAAATTGAGGATCTTCCCAGGAAGCAAAAGACTAACGCTTTTTCTGTTAATGAAGATCTCCGCCAGGAAAATGCACCACACATCAACACCAACAGCACCAACAACACCAACAACCCCAGAGTGTTCCATTAAGACTAAGTGCTCTATTTGAAGTCATCATAGTAAGAAAATACAGTTCACTTCATTTTATCAGAATGCTTTTCTTAATACTATCCACATTCAATTTCTTCACACCTTTTGAAATGTACGTAGATCCTGTTCTAAAATTGTCCAACTAACTATCCAGTAACTACAGACACTCCATGCCAACCCAAATTCACCTCTACTCGACACGTACAACTAGTTATCTCCCTCATAACATCCCCAAAATATCCTTCATCCAGCCAAAGGCCTGACCATTCTCAATGGTACATTTTACCTTGGCTCGACATTATAACTTTAGACTACCTTTTATACTAAATTCAACTGGTGACGTCTACTCTCTTAACCAAACATTCTAACCCAACTCGACGCTATCACATTACACTACTTCAATATTAAATTCAAGTGGCGACATTTACTTTCTTAACTCGACGCCTGTCATACCTTACATATTTAATTAACTAAAGATAGCATTATACTTTCTCCACTTGTCAAAAATTAATAGTAAACGTATGTTTTCGAAAAATTTGCTCAGATTAATTTTTTTGGTAAAAAAGAGAGTAAACAAGTAAACATGTTATTGTTTACGTGACTTAATTATCAGTATTTGATCCTTAATCATTTTTTTTTTTAATATATAAAAACATGAAAGAAAAAAGATGTTTTTTAAGCAATTACATGCTACATTTTTACGTTCTAACAATTTAATTTGATAAATCGTACCTAGTTCGGAAAAGCACAACATTTCCATAAATATAACATATTACAAAACATAAGCAACATATCAAGATTTCAATTTGAAATAACAATGTTTCACATAAATGAATCCAAGAAGATATATTTTACATATCCATTCAGTTGCCAAAACATATTTTTCATATTATAAATTTATGATTTTCCTGAAATTAAAATACATTGTGTTGTGAATAGTTTAGTTGCGAATGAAAATATTTTATAGAATTATAAATGAAATGTTTTTAAATTATCCCCTATCATGTAATATACTACCAGAATATAGAAAACAATACTTTTTAATCAGATTACTATATGCAAGTTTTATAGCGAGTGGTAAAGAAGTTTTTCATACATCTAAATTTCTGAATTGAAATATCATTCAATGTAATTCAAGGCGCTGCAAATAATCGAGTGGTACCACCCTTTCTATGTATAAATGTATATTAGAAAAATGAAAATATATTCTGAAAAAAAAAAATATATATATATATTCAATTTAAAAGTTTCTGGTAGAGACTAGCACGAAGTAATTCTGTTTCGCAGTACTCAAATTTATTTTTCGTTTATGAACCTGTATACTATCCCAGATATCTTTATGATTGTATACGTTTCCAAATATCTGCTTAAGAATATGGATAAAAAATAACATGTTTTTCTTGCTGCAACTTATTTTAAGTGTGGAGTGTAATAAAAGATATTGTTTAATGCTCAGTTAAGATTTGGTTCGTTGATTTTTGGTATAGAAGTTTGCAATTTGCGACGTAACACTGAAAAAATAAATGTTTCTGGATCTCTTATGCAGAACGTATCTTAAAATAAGTGGCTTGAAATTATTTCTCAGTAACCCTGTTAAAAAACAAAGAATAAATTAATCTTCGTTAATCACTTCTAATTTTGTTCGTTATTTAATGAAATATATAAAGATATCATATGATATAGGTTTATAAGTTAAAAATTTTCGATACGACCTGTTTTGACAAAATCTGTAACATAAATTTTAATGGAATTAACTCATCTGAAAATACAAGAACAAACAAAAGCATTTATGCAAAGGTAAACATTTTAGTTTATTGATTCTAAATAAAAATCATTAAACTAGTTTGTTTAATTTCATTTCTAGATATTTGAAAAAAAAAAGTAATAAATATTATTATTAGCGAAAGAAACTTAATCAAATTATAGTAACATAATCTTATATGAAAATAAAAAATACGTGCAGTTTGGATTTACTATATTATACTTTATAGAAAAAGCATAAAAGTCTATCGCTCATCCATCGCAATAATTCCTCTTTGTTATTATTATTTTATTACTCAAAATGTATCATTCTAACTGAAATTTATAATTAAATGTAACACGCGTCTATGGAATAGTTTTTAATAAAGTGACTATACTTTCTTGTACATTTTTTTTTTTTTTTTAATTCAGAAAAAAAAAATGTGTAGGAACAGATCGCGAATATTAAATAAAATAAGCTTTTTCTGATATATTTGTCGAAATTTTCGGAAGAGAGCCAAAATTAACATGAGTAAAAAGACAAAACACAACAAAAATAATTAAATAAATAAGTTAAAAAATATAATGAAGAATTTTTAAGGCGCAATTTGAGTAAAATGGTCTAAAGAATTGTATTATAATTTAAGCGAAAACTAATTACTGAAAATTATTTTCTTTGTTAAAAAAAGCCAAAATATTGAATATGGAACATAATCAAATAGTAAATATTGGATTATTCGTCGCTCATTCCGTGCTGTCAATTTGGACAAATTTCACTGAAAAACTCTTAACTCACCTTCTGGACGAGCACGATCCCAATGCACTGATAGCGAATATGCTTGCTGATTATCTTTTAAAAAAATCAAGGAAATTCGTCGGAGTTTCATTTCATTTTTCTAATAACACTTGTGGCAAATTTCCTAATGGCACTGTGAGAGGATTGTGTGGATTATTGAATCGATCGAATATTGACATTGCAGTCCTGCCATTTACCATGTATAAGAAAACAATGAAAAATGTGGATTTTGCTTATCCGTTTCGACATGTTTATTTTACGTTTATGACTCAGAAACCAGGATACAAACCGCAGATACTCGGTATTTTTAAAACGTTTTCATCTTCGGTATGGATAGCCATCGCCCTATCTTTTATTGTTACTTCGTTAGTGCATTACATTTTCAGAAGGAAGACTCCGTTGTATACGATTTTATTTCATGTTTTAGCAATATTTTTAAGACACAGTTCTATTTTAAGGCCTTCGTCAGTTGCAGAAACTCTGCTTACTTACTCTTGGGTTGTTGGTTCAATGATTCTTTGCCTGTCTTACGATTCTGTATTCCTGTCATTTCTTACGATTCCCCATGTCACTAAAATTAATGATGTATCACAGTTGGCCGCAGCTGTATCAAACGGAGAATACCATTGCGTAGGTGATAAAACGACCTATATTCACAGCTTACTTTCCGAATCGAGTCGGAAAGAATTAAAAATTATCGGACACGAAATAAAAAACAGTAAGGTAAGTGAAAAAGATATATTTGAGTTTTTATTCTATGGAAGGAGCATGAAAAATCTGGCTTATGTGGCAAATATTGAAGTAGTTGAGTTACTGAATATGGGTAAGACGTTCAACATAGCTGAAGAACGTTTTATAGAATCTATGATAGCAATGATGGTTAGAAAGGACTTTTGTTGTAAAAGGTTGATAGAACGTTTTGTTCATAAAATCATGGCTTCAGGCCTCTACTTTAAACCATTTAATAACCATAGGTTTTTGTTTTATTTGAAATATAACTTCATTTCACCGGAAAAAGACACCAGTAAAAGGAAATTAACACTTATCGATGTTGCTCCTGCATTTATAATTTTATTGATAGGATATTTTGTATCATTTTTAGTATTTCTTGCTGAAATATTTTGGAGTAATAAAATAAAATTACAATTTCTGAAGAAAAGTACTACAGGGAATAAAAGAATAATGCAAAATAAAGAATCTGTCTAACTAGAAATTTATGATCCCTTTTACAGTTATGTTAAAACTTTATTATAATGTATTATTTATTTTAGTGAGTATAAGTTTATTTAAAAGTCAGAAAGCCCTTGAAGACAAGGAAAATTTAATTATGTATAGATAAGATAATGAAAGTGTAATTATTTCTGTATGATAGAATGTCTTTGTTATTTTGTTTGGAATATTGTGTTGTTAAGCATTGGGTTTTGAAATTTAGAAAAACTATTATGAAGAAAAAGAATAATAACGAATGGCTAATGTCACCTAAGCGGAAATTAAAACTTTCCTGCAATATATATATCTATATCTATATATATTTGTATTTAAATATCTACTTACAACGTTTAATTTCTAATGGTTGTGTAATAAAGTGTAAATATTGCTTTATGATACCATGTCTTTGTTATTTTGTTTGGAATACTGTGATTTGTTGTATATCATTCAGTTTTAAAATTTGTAAAACGTTTTATTATTGAAAAACTAATACAAATGTCTACTGTCTCCAAAGTAATTAAAACTTTCCTTTAAAAAAAAAAATATATTCACCTTTCAATATCTACATACAATATTTAATTTCTGATGTATGAACTAAGATTAAATAAATTCATATATAAAACAAGTAATTCAGAAACAAATTTGTTCCATAGTATGCAAAACATTCTACTTGCAAAAAAAAAAAAAAAAAAAAAAAAAAAAAAAAGAAGGTATGGAGAAAACAAATAGTCTTTAATCAATATTGTGTCTAACTAGATACATTTGCACTATTTTATGTTGACATTACTTTTTGTTGACCATTTGTATATAAAGTTAAAATTCACCTTATTAAGTATACGTTGTATTGAATCATTATAAGTCATTTGACTTAAAAAAAAAGTTTCTTATTTGTTTAATGATTCTAGTCCATTATGACGATTACTTCAATATTGAATTTTGTTAAAAAACATATTGAGTTAAAATTTGGTTAGAGCATTTCCAGCCTAAAAAATTTTAATCAAAACTTGAAGTTTTCTTTATCTCTTTTGTCTCGAATTACGGATAATTATTACCAGAGTATATGTAATTAAAAATCAGATCAATTACACAACAAGTGAAATAATCTAAACGTTCCTTATGGGTTAAAACAAATTTAATTTTACTTACTTTTTACTTAATTTATCGTACATTATTTAAATTGCAACCCGTTAAATCTCTTAAAATATTGTACTACCCGTCTGACTTTCAACAGAAAGTGTTTAAAGGTTTATCTGAATATAATATATCGTCGAATTTAAACATAATTAATATCATTATTATTTGAGCAAACCTTACCAGAACCTGAATACCACATTTAAGGTTTATGTACGAAATTAAAAAGGAGGGAGAAAAAATAAGCAAAGCAAACTTATTAACATTTCAAACGAATCTTTTACAACTAACAAACTAACTGAAAAATGAGATTTATGAATTTTCACTTATTTATCATAAATTATACACTTTCGCGTGACATGAAAACCAAAAATTAATGATAATTATATCATACTGAAAAATGAAATTTACGAATTTTCACTTATTTATCATAAATTATACACTTTTGCGTGACATGAAAACCAAAAATTAATGATGATTATATCATACTGAAAAATGAAATTTATGAATTTTCACTTATTTATCATAAATTATACACTTTTGCGTGACATGAAAACCAAAAATTAATGATAATTATATCATATTATATATGTGTCATGTATTTGTTCATTCTAATAATATATATTGATTTCGTCCTGTTACGTCACATGCAAAAATATGTAAATTACACATTAAAGCAGAAAATCGTTATAGGCTACCATAATAAATCAGATACTCATTGTGCGTTCCTGCACGAAATCCAGTACTGATGTTATTTTTCCCATTTTCAATTGAAAATATTCTGCTGTTAATCAGAATATCGTATATTTTCAAGATTTTCTAAAAGTATTTACAGAAGTAATATTAAGACATTAAAGAATAGCATTCATAAGCACTTTAAGACTTCGTTATAACGTGTTATCTATACATTAATAGGGACGCATGAAGTTTGTGTTACATTTTCAACGTATTAATTATAGGAGTAGAGAGTTGAAAATGATATAGTTCGAAAGGTATGATTAGCTAGACGTGCAAAATACAAAAAGTATTTTCTTACGACTGGTATTTACGACAGTCAAGAAGGTATTAAAAATACTTATATTTTTTATGCATTTTTCCATTTTATACACCATTCTCTTTAATTTTGAAAAATACTTATAGTAGAAAGTTGTTAAATATATCAATTTTCGAAAACTCAGATAAAACCACAGACACAGTATTTTGTATAATGAAGCATCACTATACTCTAAATTACAGATTTTTTATCCTAAGAGAAAACAGCAATTATACTGTTGAAAATATATGCATGTTAAAAAAGGATTTGATTTTTGAGAGTTCTATTTTTTTTTTTTTTTTTTTTTTTTTAATCTGATTTCTTTTTCCTTTTCACTCATCCTTTCTTTTCTTTTCTTTCTTTCTTTCTTTCATTCTTTCTTTTTTTTCTCTCTTTTTTTTTTTTTTTTTTTTTTGATTTAAATCAGCTTTAATTTTAAGACGTATTTTTAAGCAAAAGCATAATGCATTCTAATGAACTGAAATTGACTACTTATTTAAAAAATAAAAAAATAAATTTACTTTACTAATATACGAAAACGAAGTGATGAAGTCAATGACGGTCCGTGCAATCAAGCAAAAGATTTCCTATGTTAATCATCCATTAGATTTTTTTATTTATTATTATTATTATTTATTTTTTTAATTAAGGAAAAATATCTCCCGATTTCAATCCCATTATTTGGGTTACATAATAAGTTACTGTCTGTGTTTGATAGATTGAGTTATTTTTTCTGTAAAATTCACAAAATTTTAATTTTAAATTTCAAAACTTTGAAAAAGTAATATGACAGACTTCCATTTTCGAATATAAACATAAACATTTAATTTGAATGGAATGAGATTCATTTAAAAGGAACAGATTTGTTATCTGCCGTCCTTAGCGGAAAAATAAATAAATAAATAGAAGATCGCCAAATTATCTGGCGAACATATTTAATTCCTTTCGAAAGGCATAGTTATTTTAATAACGAGCAGTCAATAATGTGAAACAATATTTTCTAGAACGTTCTTTAAAGGATTGCATACTTTGCCATACTATTTTTATTTATTTTATTTTATTTATTTAATTATTCATTTTAAGCACAAAAGTAGTTTTTTTCTTTTAAATTTTTGTTTAAAATTTAAATGTTAATTCTTTTTATTATTTTCTTTTGAAAATTATTTTGTGTCCGATTATGAATATTCGTTTTTTTTTTTTTTTTGATTATGAGATTTTTTTTATTTATAAAAAGGATGTTTTTATCATCCCTTATTATTAATATTCTTATTTAAATTTTTAATACCTAAAAATAAATAAATAAATAAATAAATAAACAATAAGAAAGAGCTCTAGCCTACAACAGAGTTTTCTGATTTTATGGATAAACATTCCTGGTGCAAAAGAAAATTTTTTTATGTTATTCAAATTCTCTTCTCTACAAGAATGACAAAACATCTTTCTGCTAAAGTCAATTATAATTCTATAACCTTAAGAATGCCTTTTTTTAAAGGGTGTAGAATAGAGATATATAGATAAGGGCATCCATTAATATGCATCCATTAATTACGTCAGGCGATTTTGGTGTGTTTTTGACACTCCCCTCCCCCTGGTGAGATTTGGCCCTCCCCCCTCCCCCCTCCACTAATCTCACGTGAGATTTTTCTAAATTCGTACTTTTACTGTAAATGTGTTAGATTTAATTCAAAATACGCAATTACCTTTGTTATTTTTATTGAGTTAAGACTAGTTTTTAAGATTGCATAGATCGTAGTCTAGAATCACAGTAATAAAACTGAACAATAAAATACTTAAATAGAAACTAATCTGAGTCGTTGTGTAACAAAATATTTACGTGCGTAAACAAAGCAGGTTGGAACCTGTCCGTGCGTCACTGTTACTCGGCTCGTACGCTGCAACGTTCGTCGAGTTGCGCGTGTGGCTGGCCGGTGGGGCCCTAAAACAATTGAAAGGTTACTGTGCTGCTTCGCGGCGTTCGGATAGCCACGATAATTATTATCGTGTCAAATTTTGCTATATCTAAGTAAAAAGACATGTTTTATTTGAATGTAACTCAATTTTCTAGCAATTTTACACTGTTTTTTGCGGGAAAAACATTACGTGGTATTTACCGAGAAACCCCCTGTCCCCCACGTGAGAATGCGTGAGATTCGGGTCAACTTCCCCCCCCCCCCTGAACACCTCAAGTAATTAATGGATACCCCCTAACTTTTCATATTACAATTTATATGTTATATGATTTTTATAATGCACATAATACCATTATTTGATTGCTATTGAATTTGAATAAAAGACTAAATAATAATAAAAAAAAGTTTACCAAAGAAGCATTAGATTTTGTTTTTCATACAATATTACCAAAACCATGACAACAATACAGTTTGTAAAAACATAGCACTTTCACAATATTAGGTATGTTTATATATATAGAAAATAACACACTCAGTTCGATTGAATAGCCTTTTAAACAGATTAATGCAAGAAAATATTAATCATAAAGCAACCACGTAATTTTAAAAATGGTTTTTCTTTTACGTCAATCGGAACTCTGTTGAAATCTCATTCGTTCACTTTATATATATATATATATATATTTATTTATATACATAAAAGATTAGAAACTAAAGATTTAAAAATTATCGATTGTGAATCACATATTACAATAACACAGAAAACAATACTTCATAATCAGCCATACGGTTAAATGGTGAAACGGCCTCGACTGAAAACATTTATATAATATTCCATTCATTTAAATTTGCATATAAAAATATCATTCGGATGCACTGATTATTTAAAGAGATCGATGCTTTATGGAGCCAATTTATACAACCCATACTGAATATAAGTATATGTTAGAGGCTACGAAAACATAATACAGCCTTACATTTCAGTAAAGTTAGCTGTTACAGCTTTAAAGTATCCGTTAGAAAAATTCTTGGATCATGTTTCATCTTGTAAAGCTTACATTTATTTTTTGAAATAGACATTTACAACATCTCCAATCTTGTAAAGCTTAAACTTATTTTTTGAAATAGACATTTACAATATATCATAGATTTTTGTAAGTATAAAAATTTTTATGTGATTAATACAACGCTACACTTCTGGCTGTTATTTTATGTTTCTCAGGTTAAGAACTGTAACTAATTTTCATTCCAGTAATGTAGGTGTAAAGTGATGATCAAACAAATATATTGTATTGCAATTCGTATCAATTTGATCGTCTTGTCGCGCAGATGTATACGTATGTATATTCTATGATAGATTAAAGTCTGCTGCTATATCAGATTTTTTAATGAAAGTAAGCATTATCACTATTCACGCGAAGTAATGTGATTATAACAAAGAATAAATTAATCTTCGTTAATCACTTCTAATTTTGTTCGTAATTTAATGAAATATGTAAAGATATTATATGATACAGGTTTAAAAGTTAAAAATTTTTGATACGACCTGTTTTGACAAAATCTGTAACATAAATTTTAATGGAACTAACTCATTTGAAAAATGAAGAACAAATGAAAACATTTACACAATGGTAATTTTTTTAGTTTATTGATTCTAAATATAAAACATTAAACTGGTTTGTTTAATTTCATTTCTAGATATTTGATAAAAAAAGTAATAATTATTATTATTAGCGAAAGAAACTTAAACAAATTATAGTTACATAATCTTATATGAAAATAAAAAATACAGACAGTTGAGATTTACTTTATTATACTTTATAGAAAAATTAGGAAAGTTCATCTCTCATCGATCGCAATAATTTCTCTTTGTTATTATTATTTTAGAACTCAAAATATATCATTCTAACTAAAATTTATAATTAAAAGGAAAGATGCATCTATGGAATAATTTTTAATAAAGTGACAATACTTCCTTGTATCTTTTATTTATTTTTTTTTTTTGGAGTGAGAAAAAAATAGTGTAGGACCAGATCGAGATTATTAAATAAAATAAGCTTTTTCTGATATGTTTGTTTAATTTTTCGCTAGAGAGCCAAAACTGTCATGAGTAAAAAGACGAAACAAAAACCATTAAGTTAAAAAATGTAATGAAGAATATTAAAGTACAATTTGAGTAAAAAGTTTAAAGAATTGTATTATAACTTCAATGAAAATAGATTACTGAAAATTATTTTTTGTTAAAAAAGGACAAAAAAATTGAATATGGAAAGTAAGCAAATAGTAAATATTGGTTTATTTGTCGCTCCTTTCGTGTTGTCAATCTGGACAAATTTTTGAAAAACTCTTATCTCACCTTCTGGACGAGCATGAACCCAATGCACTGATAGCGGATATGCTTGCTGATTATCTTGTAAAAAATTCAATGAAATTCGTCGGAGTTTCTTTTCATTTTTCTAATAACACTTGTGGAAAATTTCCTAATGGCACTCTCAGAGGTTTGTGTGGATTATTGAATCGATCGAATATTGACATTGCAGTCCTTCCATTTACCATGAATGAGAAAATAATGAAAAGAGTGGATTTTGCTTACCCGTTTCGACATGCTTATTTTACGTTTATGACTCAGAAACCAGGATACAAACCGCAGATATTCGGTATTTTTAAAACGTTTTCATCTTCGGCATGGATAGCCATCGCGCTATCTTTTATTGTTATCTCGTTAGTGCATTACATTTTCAGAAGGAAGTCTCCGTTGTATACGATTGTAATTCATGTTTTAGCAATACCTTTAAGACACAATTCTATTTTAAGGCCTTCGTCAGTTGCAGAAACGCTGCTTACTTACTCTTGGGTTGTTGGATTAATGATTCTTTGCCTGTCTTACGATTCTGTATTCCTGTCATTTCTTACGATTCCCCATGTCACTAAAATTAATGATGTATCACAGTTGGCCGCAGCTGTGTCAAACGGAGAATACCATTGCGTAGGTGATAAAACGACCTATATTCACAGCTTACTTTCTGAATCGAATCGGAAAGAATTAAGAATTATCGGGCAGGAAATAAAAAACAGTAAGGTAAGTGAAAAAGATATATTTGAGTTTTTATTCTATGGAAGGAGCATGAAAAATCTGGCTTATGTGGCAAATACGGAAGTAGTTGAGTTACTGAATATGGGTAAGACGTTCAACAACGCTGAAGAACGTTTTATAGAATCTTTGATTGCAATGATGGTTAGAAAGGACTTTTGTTGTAAAAGGTTGATAGAACGTTTTGTTCATAAAATCATGGCTTCAGGCCTCTACTTTAAACTATTTAATATCAATAGGTTTTTGTTTCATTTGAAATATAACTTCATTTCACCGGAAAAAGACACCAGTAAAAGGAAATTAACACTTATCGATGTTGCTCCTGCATTTCTAATTTTATTGATAGGATATTTTGTATCGTTTTTAGTATTTCTTGCTGAAATATTTTGGAGTAATAAAATAAAATTCCAATTTCTGAAGAAAAGTACTACAGGGAATAAAAGAATAATGCAAAATAAAGAATCCGTCTAACTAGACATTTACGATCTATTTTACAGTTATGTTATAATTTTATTATCATGTATTATTTTTTTTAATGTGTATAATTTTTTTTAAGAGTAAGAAAGCTCTTGCAGATAAGGAAGATTTAATTATGTATGGATAAGGAAGATGAGGAAAGTGTAATGAAGTGTAATTATTTCTGTGTGATAGAGTTTCTTCGTTATTTGGTTTGGAATGTTGTTATTTGTTGTACAGCATTGGGTTTTAAAATTTAGTTAATTGAAGAAAAAATAATACAAATGGCTAATGTCTTCTAAGCGGAAATTAAAACTTTCCTGCTAAATATATATCTACATCTATATATATTTGCAATTCAATATATACTTGCAATATTTAAATTCTAATGTATAAACTATGTCCAAAGCATGTTGTTAAAGTAAACAAGTAATTCAGACACAAAATTGTGATAAAGCATGCGAAAAATTCCACTTGCAAAATAAAATGCCTAAAAGTAAGATCTAGAGAAAAGAAACAATGTATATAAACGTAAAATTCACCTTGAGAAGTATATGCTGTGTTGAATCATTATAAAACGTTTGACTTAAAAAAACGTTTCTATTTCCTTAATGATTCCAGTTCTTTATAAAGATTTCAATATTGTGTTTTAAAATTTTTCGAATTCACGATTTTATGGTGCCCTGGACACGATTTGATTATTCTTATAAAAATATCTGCTTGTCTGTGTGTATATATGTGTGTTAAACAAATTGTGTGGGCTCTGGAACTATCTATCTATCTATCTATCTATCTATCTATATATATATATATATATATATATATATATATTGCCACTTAACTTAATTGACGCTGATTAGATTTTTTTTTCATATATCGCTCAACAGATGACGATGCTACCGCTATTTCTCCCTATTACAGGACCGCTAATATCAACTTTTACTGTGTATGAAAACACATTAGTTGATATCTGTGATAACCAATATAATAAACTACACTGATTTAATTTGGTTGCATATACAGTCGGCAGCAAAATTATTCGAGTTCTATCAATAATTCCTATGTACAAAAATTCCTGTAATAAAACCGTACACTTAATACTGTTCTATTAAATAAATCCTTGTCGAGTCATTTTTTTAGTCAGTCTAAGAACATGATTCAATGTATAATTCTTGTAAATTGTGAAATAAGTTTTCTTTACTTTTTCTTAAAAAAAAAAAAAAAAAAAAAAAAAAAATGATGAAATTCTGGCAAAAGCAGAATTTAGTTTGTTACGGAGGACTATTAGTTTTTTTTTTTTTCAAATTAAAAAATCACTTTCAAATTATTCAATTATATTTTCGATAAATTTTTGATTTCGATAAATGTCTATCGTAATCGTCTAACTATCGTAAAAATTCGTAGATTGAGAATAATAGTCCTCAGTCCTAAAAAAACTAATAAGCCCTCCACGTTGAACTAAATTCCTCTTTTGCCAGAATTGAGTCGAAATCTTTTTTTTTTTTTTTTTTTTTTTTTTTTTTAAGAGAAAGAAAGGGAAAAAAAAAAACTTTGTACATACTATGCGTTTCGTTACTGATTATAATTAATTTTCTTCTTCTTCTTCTTCTTCTTTTTTTTTTTTTTTTTTTTTTCAAAAAGAAATGAAAAAAAAAAGATTTTGATGAAATTCTGGCAAAAGCAGAATTTAGTTTAATACGGAGAACTTTTAGTATTTATTTATATATTTATTTATTTATTTATTTTTCAAAATCATAATATTGCTTTCAAATTATTCAATTATATTTTCGATAAGTTTTCGATTTCAATAAATGTCCAACTATCGTAAAACTGGTATCGTAAAAATCCGTAGATTGAGACTAATAGTCCTCAGTCCTAAAAAAAAAAAAACTAATAGTCCTCCGTACTAAACTAAATCCTGTTTTTGGCAGAATTTGATCAAAATCTCTTTTTTTTCCTTTGGTTGGTTGGTTGGTTGATTGGTTGAGTTTTACGTCGCACTAGTGCTGCCCAGATGGGCAATTGGCGTCGGTCTGGGACTCACCTCTGAAATGGTCAGGAGACATGCCATCGCAATTTTTATCTTTAACGGATTTTTTTTTCTTTGGAAAGACATAAAAAAGAAGAAAAAACTTTTTCGATACTGAATATTATTAATTTTCATTTATTTTATTTTTCATTCAAAAAGGGAAGAAAAAAAAAAAAAAAAAAAAAAAGATTTTTATGAAATTTTGGCAAAAGCAGAATTTAGTTTAGTACAGAGGACTATTAGTTTTTTTTTTTTTTTTTTTATAACACCGCTTTCAAATTATTCAATTATATTTTCGATATATTTTCGATTTCGATATCTCATTGGCTATTATTCCAAAAGTTATTTTTAATTATTTAACATCCAAAGTGATTTATTTTGTTTAATTTGTTACTAAATCCAAACATAGTTTCGTATTTTGGAGACGTATAATAAACCTTAATTGAATGAGAAAAATGATAATGTAATCAGAAATTTAAAACTAACGCATGGGAATTTTTTACTAAAAGTAAAACTGAAAGACATCCTAAGTTTTTATTTTTTCAACAATAAAAATAGTTTAAGTGTAGTGTTTTCAGTTGGAAAACTTAATAATTTTTTAATGTTGCAAAGATTGATTCTAAATACCAGTAACTGGTTTAGAAGCTAAAATTATAGCTTGTTATATAATGTCAAATATACTCGATAAATGTAACAATATTTATATTGTATATACTTTTTTATTTTATTTTACGCAACGATTCAATTTAAATTATTTTTTTCAGAGATAATTAATCTTTAGCCACTTTATATTTGAGGAAATCTATTTTAGATAATAAGAACACCTGCGTTAAATCAATTGCCTTTCATCATCATTTTTTTTTTTTTTTTTTTTTTTTTTTTTAAGAAAACAATAAAAATTACATTGAAATGATTTTGTAGGAGTAGAGTAATGCCTACTTCCTGGAACGTACATGACATATAGCTAGACTTTATTTTATCAGCACAAA
The DNA here is from genome assembly GCA_963930645.1 of Salticus scenicus. Taxonomy (NCBI): domain Eukaryota; kingdom Metazoa; phylum Arthropoda; class Arachnida; order Araneae; family Salticidae; genus Salticus; species Salticus scenicus. The sequence goes on along the minus strand of OZ005653.1, from coordinate 288,090,531 downwards.
GTGCTGTAATCTTTCAAGATAGTTATAAAGTGTATGTACTTTTAATAATAATTACAGCACATGAAAAAGAAATTATAATACACATAAGTAAAAACTAGAACGAAATTATTTTAAAGCACTAAAGTAAAACAAACTTAGTATAAAGATACTGTACTTTCAGTAAACATTACTACACTTGTCATTTTCCGCAGAAATTTTTTATAGTGTATGTACTTTTGCCAAACATGACACAAGAGAAAATTTAAATATTTTATTATGTGTTTCTACATGATCGGAATCGAGAATATTCAGGCATATGATAAATGATTAAAAAATGATTTTATTAGTTATTTTATCTATATTATTTTATTTGTTTATTGTAATTTTGAGAGATTTTATCCTTTCAATAATAATTGTAAGCCTGAAGCTTTATGCTTCAAAAATATGAAATGTTTACAATTTAAAAAAGTTTTAGAAAGCAGTTAACCCGTTAGCGCCCAATGTTCTCATTTGAGGACAGATTATAAAATGGCACGCATATTTTTTGTGGTTTCTTGGAATGATTTCTGCTTTTTAGTGACAGTTTATAGCGTCACTCTAAATGATCCCTGAAAGTTTTATGTACTATTATTTCATAATTTGTATAACCATTTTATGATTTTTCATTCATCGCACACATATTTGCTTTTTTACGCAAGGATACTAACTTAAATCGAGTTGAATAATATTATATATTACAATACTTTACTTTCGAGATCTTTGTCAACATATAATAAGAAAGTAATCTGTTATCTCAAGGTTTTTCTATCTCGAAGTTTTTTCGCTTGAACACTAAACGTCAATAAATGAGGGTAGGCTTTAAATTTAAGAATATCAGAAGAACTGTTTAAGTTAATATATTTTACCGTCAGTTGTCTATATTAATTTAGAAGTGAAATAATCAGCTAATAATATTTTGCAAAATTATATCGGGCGTTAATGGGTTAAGTAGAAAGTTGCTAACAAATATTTATAAAATTATTATAAAAACAACCTTTAAAGTCTTAATTTATTTTTCCACTTTCAGGCATAGTATTTACATAAATACAGAATAATTTAAAAGTTTCAACATGAAAATAGTTATTATATCTTTTTGTTTAAAAAATATTTTAAAAGTAATATGTTTAATTCGCTATGATTTTTTTTTTTTCTTTCTTCCCTTCTATTTTCTTCTTTTTTTTGTTCTTTGTTTTTTATTTTTGAGATCACATACGACACCAATTTTATTCGGATTATTATTATAATTCATTTTAAATTGTCTTCATTTTATGCTTACTACTCTCAGTTTGCAAATTCCATATTGATTCAGAAATATTCTCTTTTTTTTTTTTTTTTTTTTTTTTTTCATCCGTAACTTATAAATAAGACTTTTCAATTAGTAATATTCACAGGAAAAAGAGAAAAATGAATGAGTGTTGAAAGGAAAATTTACTTTTCGTTCAACTTCACTATGTTATATCTCATAACAGAATACAATTTATTTTAGTATTGATTTCTATATCGGAAATAATATTACGAGAACAACCAAACTTCATTGCAGCGGAATCGCTCGAAAACTAATTGGCAATCAATGCTTAATAATGAAAATTGTCCAGACTCTAACTGTTTTCATTAATTTTAAATGCATTCTGCTAAGCAATTATCCTTAATAACAGTTTTCCAGTATAAACAAAGGATTCATCAGTATTTTTCATGAATGGTAAGTAACATTTTTGAAGTAATAAGCCTATGTTCTAAATGATGTACAAACTAGTTTTAGTATATCGTTAATATTTAATAGTACTAATTTAAGTTGTAATAAAATTATTTATAGTATGGTGTAAAATAAAATATTTGCATATGTTAGAACATTAAATGAACAGATCTTATAAAAAATAGTATAAAGAATTGAGAAAAAGTAAACAAACAAACCTTATTTATTTTTATATGGATTGAATTCATATGTACACTAAGAAAGAAAAATATATCGCCTTCATCTAGAACGAATAAGAGGTCATTTTATATATAATTAAACTAAAAATGTAGATTTCCGAGCTATGCGTATAAGGCACGCTAATAAGCAGAATAGACTAAATGATCGAGAATTTCTAGTCTATACATTTCTAGATAGGGAAACAGTATTCTAAACATTATAAATATTATGAATCCTTTGTATCACGAGAAATTCTCGCTTGATTTTCTAGAATTGAGTCATAAATCAAGATTATAGTTGCTAAAACTCGCCTCTTGTGTTCGCATTTATTTGCAGAGATTTTAAAATAATTTTGCCCTCGGTAATATAGGCCAACGCTCTATAATTCCAATAGGGGTTTCTAGAAGGGGACTTGAATTTATAAGGGGGACATGGAACTATTTTTACTAAAGCCACAATCTAGATTCTAGATGTCAGTTACAGATTTTTTTCTCAGTGTAAATCGGAAATTTATAATAAATACTTACAAGGTGGTTACTACTAAACTAAGTGTACTGAAGGGTCGGTTTCTCCAGTTCTATTGATCGTACTAGAATAAAAATTCAAATTTGTATTATTTACATATCAAGGAAACAAGTATTATAAAAGGAAAAATAGCATGCTGTTGCTATCACAAATGTTTCTTCTACACCATTCTATATGAAAATGCAAACTACCAGTGTTCAGACACAAAAAATTACGAACAAAACTTCTCACAAATAAAATATAAACCCAGTTCGGTGAAATTTTCACTAAATGATGCTGATATGTAACAATCTTGAAAATTGCAGAATTGCAGAAGCACAAGCTGTCAACCGAAACACTAATTGAATAGTAAAAAGTGTTCATAATATGTTTCTCACATGTAAAATTTAGTTCACTTATGTTACATAGAAGCTGAAATGTATCTTTTCTTTAAACGTAAAATATTGCAGAATAGCAGAACCATCTGTCGTCCAGTCGTTCCAGTAGCACCCAAATTTATTTAGAATAATTTTGCATATTATCGATTACACATAATTTTTTTGTCTTATTCATGCATAGTAGAAGCTTAGATATTGTATACACATTACGCATTACGGGATTAAATAAAATTACAACTTCACCACCGGTTTGCTTATTCGCACCTAAGACGAATCCTCAATCTATACATATAAAAGAGTACTTCCACTCACTCACTCATTGACTCATCAACGCAAATCGAAATCTACTGAAGCCACTAACTCGAAACTGGGTGAGATTATAAAATATATAGTGTAAGCACCCCCTAAGAAGCAATTTTGCGAAATTTGCCCCCGAAGCGGGAGTAGGGGGCAAAATGTGATTTCACAGAAACCTTCATATTTTAAAGAAAAAAACAGATATCCGTAAAGTTTTTGCTCTAAAATATAGCGAACTCAAATAAATAAAAACCAATTTTTTGAAATTTAGAAATTCGGTACCCAAGGGGAAAAGGTGGCAAAACGTGATTTCACATGCGCAAAATGTGGTTTCACATACTCCTATACAGTCGGCTGCAAAATTATTCGAGCACTAACAATAATCCTTGCCCCCCAAAAAAAGCACACTTAATACAGCTTTGTTAAATAAATCCTTGTCGAGTCATGTTCTTAATCAGTCTAAGAACATGATTCGACAAGGATTTACTTAGCAAAACAGTCTTAAGTGTACTTTTTAAATATAAGAATTATTGGCTAGTGCTCGAATAATTTTGCAGCCGACTGTATATCTCAAACGAAAAAACAGATATACGTGAAATTTTTGCTCTAAAATATAGGTAATACAAATACCTAAAAACTAATTTCTGGAATTTTAGAAATTCAGCCCCCAAGAAGGGAGAAGTGGGGGCAAAATGTGACTTAAAATAATCCTTTATATCGCAAACAGAAAAAAAGATATGTGTGAGACTTTTACCCTAAAATATAGCTCCCACAAATTCATAAAAACTAATTTCCTTAATTTTATAAATTTGTCCCAGATGGGGCGGATAAGGGACAAAACAATATAAATAGAGTTAGACCGTTCAAAATTGGTACAGATAGGTTTTAGAGGCCTGCAAGTCGAATGAGGATTTTTTAGAAAGTGTAAGCTTATTAGGAGGGTCGGAAAGGGGGGGGGGGGGCAAAAAAATTAAAATAGAATTAGACCGTTCAAAATTGGTACGTAGAGGTTTTTGATACCTACAAATCGATTGCCTATATTATCGAATTTTTAAAATTATTAGGAAGGGCTGGAAGGAGGGCGGAGGAGCAAAAATAAATAAATGTAGAGTTAGGTCGCCCAAAATTGGTACATGGAGGTTTTTGATACCTAAAAATCGATTGCGAATATTTTCGAATTTGTATTATGTTAGACGGGAAGGGTGTGAAAGAGCAAAAATATATAAATAAGAGTTAGAGCGCTAAAAATTAGCGTTGTTAGGTTTTGAGGCCCGATAAATCGATTGCGAATATTTTCGAAAGTACATAATTATTACGAAGGGCGGAAAGGAGGCGTGCGCGAGGGTAAAAATAGAGAAATTCAGGTAGAATGCTGGAAATTAGTATTATTAGGTTTAAAAGTCCGAGCGAACGACTGAGAGTATACTTTAAAGTCTAAAAAATTAGAAGGGGCGGGAACGGTAGGTGAAGGAACATGCACGCCATGCGCGCTTGTATAAGCTGCCGCAGGCAGTGGGGGCCCGTACCGATTATTAAACCGATGGGATAAGATTTTTTTTTTATTTTATATTTATGTTTTTTTCATTACCATAATATAGTGATTCATTAAGAGTATCGAACATAAATGCGCGCGCGCAGCACCCAATGGCCCGCGCTGCTGAAATGGGGTCCCGGTGCGACATTTTCTCCAATCAGAATTTTTTTTTTTTTTTTTTTCCGCATGATAAAAATTATTGCAATCTTGGGATTTCATTAACTATAGTGATTCATTTAAAAATAGTGACCAGCTAAGCGGGCGTAGCCTGTTAGTATTTTATATAAAATGTATTATCATAAAATGATTATATTGATATGATAAAATTATGATAAAATGATATATATAAAAGTATTTTATATATATTTGCCAAGTTTAGTGTATTTTGCATTACTGTAACTCAGATATAACCTTCCTTTAAATGAAAGAAATCGCAGTATGGTCGAGCCACCAGTTGAGTGATATATCCCAAAACTAATTAGCGCCAATTTATATCAGTGTCTAACCACATAGTAAATTTGGTTAGACTTTGTATTTTGATTCGTGAGATATATCATCCATAAAATTTTGGTAACATACTCATAGAAACAGGCAGACATTTCTTAAATACCATCGAATCGTGTTTAGGACATAATATGTAAATCTTATAAAAACCGGTTGTAGAAAAATTTTCTAAATCCAATATTTTAAGTAAGTATACAAAAGAACCGATGTTATATAAATAGCCCTAATTATATAAATCGGTAAAAAATATGAAGAATTTATAATTCCGATGTGAAAGGATTTGTCTCCTTTAGCTTATTTGTATAAAAATTTATTTTATGACATAAAACTGATATAAATAACAATAATATATTTGTTTTATGTAATCGCAAGAAGAAATAAAAAATTACAATTTTATTTTAGATTGATGAAACAGAAATTCTTGAATCTTAAAATATGCCTACAAATTTTAGAGTTTTTTAATAAATTCAAGAAAAAGACTGTATGATTGCTGGATGTTTTACCTTTCTTATATATATATACTGTACTTTCTTTTAATAAGAAAGTACTGGATCTGTGAAAAGTTTCAACCACTATTTTTCTATGGCTACCAGATTTCTATAATGTTCACGACAACCATTTTTCTATATTTACATATTTTGAGATGTTCTGAACATAATTTGTAAATGTCCGTCTATGTGTATCCAAAAATTTTTTGAAGCTGTATCTCACGAACAAATGGAAGGAATTCTACATACATTTTTATTTTGTTAGAATTCAACTTAATTTTGCACTGATGAGTTATTTATGCTTATTACAATCCAGATGGCGTTACCATCCCCCCCTTTTTTTTTCATAATTTTTAATATCCAACCTTAGAACAAAATTTCGAATATATATGCACATTGTGCTTATATAGAGTTTTGTTTAACGAATTATTATGATATCAAAAAGAATTATTTATAATAATGATAATCAATTAAGAAAAATAACACTGCTCGGCATGAAAATTGCCACCAACACCATTTTGATAAATTCTTATGAAGAATGACTGAATCCAAATAGTACGTCCATTTTGCCCTATCACCCTCCGCCTTTTAGGGACAACATCTATTTTTATCACTTTTCGGTGATTTTATGGCTATATATTTGATTTTTAAGGGACGTGGGGGGAGAGGATTATTTTAACTGCTAAATATCTTCTTAGGGGCTACAAAGTTGCAAAATTCTAAAACATGAACATTTGCGTCAAGGGGAAAATTTAGGGGGCGATTTGACACTGAAATTATGTATAACATTTCATATATTTTTTTTAATCTATTATTAATGTTATTTATTGAACATTATATATATATATACATTTTTTAAAGTGATAAATTAATACTTTTTTATTCTCCAAATCAAATTCATGGCCATAATATTACCGAACAGTGATAAAAATTGGGGGAGGGGGTGGTGTCCCGAGAAAACAGTGGGTGACTGGGCAAAATGGTAGTCATATTCGGATTCAGGAGGTCATTTTACTGAGAATCAGCAAGAATAGTATCAGGGGTCAATTTATTTATTTATTTATTTATTTATTTATTTTCAGCGCAGTGTAACTGTAATATTTTTTTAACAAATAATAAATTTGATAAATAATTTGTACCGCGTGAATTTTTTTTTGGAAAATATAGAAGGAAAACATGTAATTGCAACTACATGCTGATTTTGATTGATTATAAAAAAGCTTCATGCAAAAACATTGATGAATAATGCAATAAGCAAAAGTATTTTTGGTTGTTAGTGATTTTGTATAACAGTTAATCGAATTTTTTGAGAAGTATTCTCAAAGTAATAAAAAAATAAATAGTTTGGGTAATACTTAAACCATCGAGTACTTCTCAACTAAATTAAACAATGGATTTGAAAACAGTTTGTTAAAACATTTAAAAGAAAATCTACTGTAAATTATCTAGTGTAAAATTACAGCATAACGTAAATGACTTACGGGTCAGAAACCTCATATATCATTTAAACGGGCTCATTGTTGAATCAGATTATCTTAAATTTAGTGCGATTAAAACAAACCTAATAGATTTCAAACAACTACTTTGCTGTTGATTTTGTTTCTATTTTATCAAAGTCACTCGATGTTTTCTGTAAAAAGTTTTTGGCCGACAAGAAGTTTCTCCTCGAATTAAATCAGACTGTTACTGCAGGTCAGTGTTCTGAAAGTTTTGAAATTCCGCAAAATTCTCACACTCAAAGCATTTGGCAACAACTAACCTTGTTTTGCAATTATATGTTGCTGTGCGAGTTGTTCGTCAAATCTTAAAAAATTGTCATCCTATATTATCAAAAACTACTCCATAAATAGGCTTGAGATAAAGCCATTTCTACCAAGCAAAAGATGGGTGATGTATAGCGTATATTTAAGCTATCTCTATATCTTCGCGAATAGGTTTTGACGATGATAGACTTTTCTTTTTTAGCGAAATGATTTCTTCATCCGACCTGAAATCATATTTTTGGCCAGGTTATTGAAGAAGCCAAAACACATCTGAAAGAGATTTCTTTTTTTTTTTTTTTTTTTTTTTTTTTTGTGCTTCCTGTTCGTCCTTAAGATATTCGTAATTTCTAACAACGTTAATATTTTCTGCTATCCTTAAGTAATATTTAACTATTATTCGCTATTAAATGTCAAAAAAAAAATTTTTAATCTGTAAATAAAATACTCAGCTTTTCGAATATTAGGAAATTTTGTATTACATAATCGGACCCTCCAAATATTTTCCGAAATTCTGAAACTCGGGTGTTTTACTTATTCCGTATAAAACAGACCTTTAGATCGTTATTAGATCTTCAGATTAAAAAATAATAGTAATAATAATAAGTTAATTGTTTTGTCACTACACTCTAGCAGCGGAATTTGTAGAGTAAGATACAAAACTTCATAACTTTCTCGTAAAGTTAAGATTAATATTTTGTTCCACTATTTTTAAACAGCGATTTTTTTAAATTCTATTACAGCATTCAATGCTTAATTCCAAGATTTTTTTTTTTCTATCGAAATAGAAAATTAAAATAATGTAATCTATGCAAAAATGTATGTCCTCCTTAACTCCTTTTATATGCAGAATTGCACATAAAATAATTTAAAACTAGCATTCATTTTTTTTTTTTTTTTTTTTTTTTTTTTTTGCAATTTTATATTTTCATTTAAAATTCGTCTTAAAAATAAATACTTGAAGAATTAAAATTTAAAATAACTGTATACACTTTATAACAATAAAAATCTCTTACTAAATTATAAGTATGATAACAATTTTACAATACATTTTCAAAATTTCAAAGGTATAAAATAAATAATAATAATAAAAAAAAAAGAATTGGGTATTGGAATTTTTCATTTTCAGTTTTGAACATCTAGTTAAAATAAATATAAATACGTTATAAGAAAAATCAATTTAATGCTCATTTAATAAATTTTCTATCCAAATAATAATAATAATAATAAATAATAATAAAATAATAATAAAAATAATAAAATTAAATTAAAATTACATTTTTGTAAGTTTAAACAATTTCTCCTTTTAATCTTTACAAAGAACTTTTTTAGAGTGGTTTGTTCTTTATAAAAAAGTTTCCAAAAGTGTTTTTTTTTTTTTTTTCTGAAAAAACGAAACTGCTTTAATTATTTTAATAATGTACTGCTTTAGATTGTAGCATTAGAAACAATAATCATATTAAATCGGAATTACAAATAGCCTATCCAGTTACTTGAGATTCATATTTTTAACCTTCTTTTTTAAAGAGTTTTATTTTTGCTTTTTTTTTTTTAATTTACATTTTTCCACGCAATTTATTCATTATTACACTACAATATTTTGTTCAGAAAAAAAAAAAAAAAAAAAAAAAAAAAAAAAAAAAAAACGCTTTTGAAATTGCATACAACATTAAAGAAGTAGCAAAAATATAAGAAATTAAATATTTTTATTTATTTATTTATTTATTTATTTATTTATTATAAATATATTTCAAAGACCTTTAAACAATATTTAAAATATTAATGACTATGTCTTAGAATAAATTTTCAAAAATACAAATAATTTATTTGCCTTTCAGTTTGTAAAATAGAGTCAAAAATATGAAATAATGAATTACATTAATTATACGTAAAATTGCTTGACAATGTTTCTTATTCTAGACCAAGTTTATTTAAACTGTAAATTCTTGTCTTTTTTCTCGAAATACTTATTTTAAAGGAACTTAATAAATAAATAAATAAATAAAATGGTAATGGTACTTTTGAAATTCATATAAGCGACACGTTTTTAGTTCTTAAGTTTCTTTTTAAATGTTTCTAACTGCAGATTATTTTAAGTAAATTATTACTGCTTTTAATTAAAAATTTTAATTAAAAAATTAACTAAAAATATTTTTAAAAATCATCTTGCTGTATACTATATTTATAGAATATATTCCTTCAAATAGTTTTAAAAATTATATTAATGAGTATATAACATTTAATAACGATAACAAATAACCCAAAATTGTATACTGAATGTAAGGAAAGCATTATACTATTCCTTCACTTCCATAAAGAAATTAAAAAGTTGTTCAATAAATTTAGGTGTTTGTAAATTGTATTAAAATTTTTATTTCCTGTAGTTGAAATTTTAAAGTTTATATAACATCTGCTTATTAATAGAAGAATTTCAAGTATTTTTCCTTTTAAAAAAGAATTAATGAAATTTACTACTTTACTCACAAAATTTTTCTTAATTAGGACAGTATAGCGGGTAAAAGGATATTATGTTAAAAATACATTTTTTGAATTTTCATTTCAGTAATTTTATTTACAAATGAAAAACCTAACTCACAGATATGAATTTTATCATTTAATTAAAATTATTCATTCATTTTAAGAGAAATAAACTAAGCCGTAGGACATTACTTTATTAATATAAATATTATTTTATTTTATGTCTGGTGCATTTAGAGAATCCATTTATTCATTTTTATTTCTTGTTTTTAATTAGTAATAGTTAACTTACTTTTATAATTTATAAATTATAAAAGTAAACGTCATTGAACGTACAATAATTGTAAATCTGTCGAAGGACTGAATATGTATTTTTTTCCATTAAATATTTGCTTAAATTAATTAATTTATAAAGGAAAGAAAATTTTATAATGTTTTACTAAAATATTTTTTAAGAAGAATTCATGTTTCACATTGAAAAATACAGAACCGTTTGGATTTTAAAGTAATTTGAAATTCTTTATCTTAATATTTTTGTTTCAAATTGTAAAAATATATAAATAAGTATACGATTTAATCGAAATTAATTTGCTCATTATAAAAACAAGTATTGAAAGAACCTAAAAGGAGAAATAATAACGATTTTGTTTTTATAAGAATTTCTTAGATATATTTATCTTTTATTCTAGATGCCATTAAACTATTGCGATTTTTTTTTTTTTTGAGAAATTGAATAGTTTTGAAAATGCTAAAAACATACAAATTTTAAATGTAAAAAAATGTCATTGAACTAGTTAAAAGAAATTCATTCATTTGCTTCCTAGATAGAATTTTGAAATAAATTACGGCATAACACCTCCCCCACCCCCCGAAAAAAAGTACAAATAAATTACTATTTGATGAATCTTTTCCTCTACCTTTTATAAGAATTTAAACAATCTTTTATCAAATTATTTTTTTAATAAAATTATTTATGTTCATTTTTTTTTTTTTTTTTTTTTTTTTTTTTTAACTATAAAATAATTTATAAAACAAAATTCAAAACTGGTGTACAATCAATATACATATTTTAAAACTTCTTTACAGACCATAAATTTTAAGCCAGCACAACCGGTTTCGAAAGGACGTAGCCTTTCTTCATCAGGTGCAAAAGAACACGTGCTACTGCCTTGGCGGCAAAAGCAGAAACCGGTTGTGCTGGCTTAAAGTTAATGGTGTGTAAAGAAGTTTTAAAATCTATATATAAAATAATTTATTCAAAAAATTAAGACTGGTTATGTAAGAGGAAAAAAATAAAGACTTCTTTTCCATTGATATAATCTGAATAAATATATTTGTGGTATTTTTAAAATTCCGACTAACGCATGAAAAAACTCTCTTATGAGGATAAAATTACTATTAGTCCGAGAATTTATCTTCCGAATGCTGAGAATTTTTCCTTCTGTGGCATAGAAACATAATTAAAAACAAAATATTGATTAATGAGGAATAAGAAAATTGTAAGTGATATTTGAAAATGCTTGCATGCAGAAATGGTATTTAAATTGTATTGATTGATCATATGTGTCATGTTTATGTACATAGATCCCTCTCCCCCCGAAAAAAAAAGAAAAAACCTTTTTTGTGTCTTATGACGTTTGATAACAACGCACTTCTTCGTTATAAATACACAATGGCTTTAACATTTTAAAACTAAAATTTCTAACAAAAATGATGCCATGGTAATCAAACTATAAAAAGTACTAAAAGAATTCCTTTTCATTTACTGAATTATTTACATGAAACAAATATTATAAATTGTGTAAATTCAGAGATAAGTTTTATAAAACCTTTTAAAAATCAGGATGTCCATTTTTAATAATTACCAAATTTATTTTTAAAAGTGTATATAAAAGTAAAAAGAGAGTAAAATATGATGCTTACAGTATTAAATTGGTAAACAAAATTTGTACATTGTACCAAAAATAAATAAATAAATAAATATATATATATATATATATATATATATATATACAAATATAATAATAAATAAATTAAGTCAGTAGAAAGAAAAAATAAAGAAACATTTTTAGACCACTTTCCAATCTCTCCGCATAAGTTCTTCTATGGATAATGGTCAATATTAAGCGTATATATTTAAAATCAAGTTTTTTGGAATACGCTGTATAACATTTAATATAAAGCAATTTAATATAAAAAATATGACTATTTCTCAATGTTTTGATTTATAAAACAGAATAATTTTTTTCACCAATATAAAATATTTTCTTTATAATCCTTTTCGTTTGCTGTTTCTTTTTTTTTTTTTTTTTTTTTTCTTTTCTTTTTTTCGAGCTTATGAAAAAAACACAGAGAAATAACACTTCCATGTATAGATTATTATTTATTTAATTTCTAACTACGATATTACGTGTGGAAACTCTCCTTTATTCACACAAATTCTATGCGAAAGTGAAAACGCCCTAATGCCAATGAGTAATAATTTTAGTTGTTCATTGTTGTCATACGAAATGACTTTGAAATATCATACGAAATGACTTTGAAGTTATTAATATGCATATTAAGAATTGTATTTAAAGTTTATTAAAGTATATTTAGATAATCTATTTATCTTGTAATGTTATTTTCTCTTATTATTTATTAAACAGATAAATAAATACAGATAATAATAAATCAGTTTAGTTTTTCTTAGGAACATTCATAAAAATGTAATTTCGCAAATAACTTCTCGTGCCAGAATGCAAAACAGAAATTAGGGAATGAGCAGCAATTTTTAGAAGGTAAATCTTGACTATATCCAAAGGTTATATTAAAATTCTGTACTGAGAGGAATTCTTCTTTCAATTAAAGATACACCCAGACCAATATTTATAAATATCTTTGATCATCTTTATATATTTTATTCTCTTGAAAGAGACAATCATCAGTGCCCAATAGGCGAATTTTTTATTCAATAATCACCAATAAATTTTATTTGTAACGTTTGCCTAATTACTTCGAACTTTAATAGCCTATTACATATATCAAATATCACTCCACGAAATTACTGGTGATTATTAAATAAAAAAATCTACTGGATCTGGCAACACTGCTGATAGGTTCTTACCTGTGAGCTAGCAGACAATTTTCCGGTTTCAAATGTTCTGTGCCTTCACCATAGTCATCCAGAATTTTCCTTTATTTTGTCCTTAGTAAACGCGTTAATAGGGAATAGGAAGACACAAGGAAATGCACAATATCTAGACCTAAGTACCACTCTTAGACAATTGCATTAACCCAAACACAATATAATTCATTTTAAAAGAAAACGATATAACTAATGATATCTCAGTCTTTTATACTACTGGACCTTTCTTCCTTTTCTTTCTTCCTTTTTTTTCTGTCCTTTTTTTTTTTTTTTTTTTTTTTAAGGTAATATTATTATTTAAGTCATTTGATTTGTTTCTTAACGAATATTGTTATCAACATTTTTAAGTGATCGTAATAAAAACTTAAAACATTAACCCGGGAGTAGTCGCGTCAATTTTTATAACGCTAGTAGTCAAGTGTCGGTCTTTTTGCTTTTTGTTGGGGTAAAGCCGAAAGAAAGCAAGTAGAGAAAGAGGAAGTGTCTTTAATTCACGGGAAATTTTTTCCGCAAAACTCTAACCTGTCTGAAAATCCGGAAATGGGGAGCGAAATGTATCAACGTTAGTGGTCGCGTCGCGGTCAAATAGACAGATTTCAGAGTTAAATTGTTTCTAACTGCTCAAAAAAAAGCAGGAATGACTTAAAAACATGCTATTTTAGAGAATATCTACCCAAAAGGTCAGGTACACAGGGTTTCCCCACTTTATTTTTACGGGGTGATCAGCAGGAGGAATTTATAAGTGATGGGCGACGAAAAGACCGATATGCGACTACTAACGGGTTTTAATACAACATCTGTAAATGAAAATTTAATCCAAATGTGCATTTCCAATTATTTAATTATAAGCACATTTTATGATATCCACTGTAATATTTATAAGATATTAATGCATTTTTTTTTTTTTTTTTTCGATTACAAAATGCATGTTTAAAAGCTTTTTCTCCCTTTCAATGATATATGTTAAATAATAATAATAATAATAATAATGATCTTTTATATTTAAACGTGAATTAATTTTTAAATTGTTTTTGAACAAAATAAAGTTTTGTAGTGAATTTAACATTGAGAATTAAGATTTTTTAAGTTGGTCATAAATCTTTATTTTGACAAAAACAATTCTAAACTGAAAATTATTTTAGTATTAAATAATCGTTTTTATAATTTTTAAACGTATCATAATATTGTAAGAAAGATAAGCTTTTTCATTATGGAACTTTATAAGTGATTGTAAGTGAAATATTAGTCTTATCTTATTGAAAATATTATATTAGTCACGATTTTACTATTTATCACATTTTTACTATTTCTGAAATATAAATTTATAAAACTGAAAATCATTGCCTGAATTTCTGTAAACGTGTCTTTGTTCTTTGTATTTTTTTGTTGTCGTTGTTGTTGTTCTAGTACTTCTTTTGATTCTTAAAAAAATTTAAATATAGTGTATATTTAAGTATCAGAACTACAGATAACTTTTAATAATATTCTTAAAAGAAGATTTCGTGTAATGCATAAATTGCTTCCTTAGACAAAATTTTTAAACATGGGTTAGACAACCATTTTATACCTACCACCTACTTTCACATATAACATGTGTATAGCAGTGAAAATTTTTAACCGACCACCTGTTTCACAAAACGGTAATTTTAAAAGTCGGGAAATAATTTCACTTTATATAAAAAGCATAATATATAATTATAGCAAGCTAAAGCATATTATAACAAAGCATTTTCCCATTTCAGTGTTTTCAAAAAGGGAATTACATAGCTGTCAACAGGTACGTTTATTTTTGCTACCCGAAATTTTTAATAAATATTTTTAATAAAAGTTTTAGCAGTTTTCTGCGATTAAAATTAATATTTTATTTAAAAAAAAAGTGGTGTTAAAACACCTATGCAGTTAAATTTAAAAAAATGGAAATGCTTTAGTATCCGAAAAAAGCTTCACCACCCGTCGTGAAAGCTGAAACGAGCCTAGTGGACGGTAGAGACAGAGTCGACTGGTCTAAAAAACTACATATTATTAAAAAAATGTCGCCATTCAATCATTCAAATATCATCATTCAAATGTCACCATTCAAAAAAATTCAACCATTTTATACCTACGGCCCACTTTTTCATGTTTGTTAACAGTAAAATTTTTTTAACCGTCCACCTGTACCTCGAAAACGGTAAGTTTTACAATAGGAAAGTAATTTTACTTTATAAAATGTATAATACACATATAGATAACAAGCTATTGCATACAGTAATAAAGCGGAATTACACAGATGTAAATTTGTACGTTTCTTTGCAACATGAAATTTTTAATAAAAATTTTTAATGTGCATTTTAGCAGTTTTCTGCGACTAAACTTGATATTTTAGTTTCAAAGAAATAGTGATGTTAAAACACCACACATGAATACAAAGAAATTTTAAAAAATGGAAGTGCTTCAGTATCGGACAAAACTTTTACCACCCACCACGAAAGCTGTAACGACCACTAGTGGGCGGTAGGGACAGAATGGACTACCACTGGTCTACAGTATTACATATTATTGAAGAAAGCGCCAATAAATATCTGGTTATATTATACGAAGTGTGACTATAAAATAACAAGACTACGATATTATTTGTTTGAATACTACCGTATTCAAACGACCGACAACTGTGTATGTCGAGTTTCTCTTTCGAATGCAACACTTCCCTTGTCTCTAACCAATTAGTCTAATCAAGAACCTGATTTGTATAAGAGATTTTGTTTTCATTCGCTAGAAAAAATATAAGTGTCGTAATAGAGTGATGACTCATCGTGAAATTTTATACAAAAAAGTGCTACAGAAATTTATATTTTATTAAAAAGTTCATGTGAATGAATATTAATCACGTGCACAAGTTTGTGAGTGGTATAAGCATTTACAAGAGAACACGTTTAAGATGATTTATCCCTGTGTCCCTGTCCCCCCCCATAATAATAAAGGAGCAAATGTTTTTTTCCATATAATTGCCTGTATTTATTTGAATTGCAGGAATATTAATACAGATATAAAGGTTTGTTTAATAAAAACGGAATTTTTAAAAAGTTTCTTGTTTATGACGTGTAAGGTTTATAAAGTTGTGTAATGCAACTTTTAAAATATTTGACTATTACTTATGAGTAAATGGTATTAAATTTTCTGTTGCACATTTAAACAGCCAAATGCAAAGACTTATTATAAAAAAACAAAAATATCGTTAAAATTCAGAAATGTACTGTTGATAGAAGAGATAAATTTCAAGTACTTTTAAAACTATGCAACATTCTAAGGGAAAATTACCTATATTTTTATTTCGATTCACTTATGTCTATAATTGTACTTCAAAAGGAAAATATGGGTAAAAATACCTTAGATTTTTAAATAATTTTGAAAGTATTTCGAAATCAACTATGCTGACGATGACATATTTCTTAATTTTAACGATTTTTTTTTTTTTCTTTAAGAATAAGTCTATACGTTTGGCTAAAATATTTTGTTAAAGAAATTTCGTTAGGGCTTACACGTGCTTACTTCAAAATTATTTTGCAAAAAAGGCAATATTTCATCGAATAGTTAATATTTTTTTTTTATTTTTAATGTAGTATATTGTGTCTAATGTACTATTTCAAATTTTTGTAAAGATGCAATTGTTTTTAACCCCTTATGTTGTACTAGTTAGACTTGTTAGACGGGAGGAAGCCGATCAGCACTATGTAGCAGTTTGGAGCGATTTTAACCACTCCACTGGCAAACCCTTGATAATACGGGGAAATCCTAGCCCCCCAAAATTACGGTTGCCGGTGAAATGGTTAAATCACCCCCCCCCCCCCCTCGTAGTTTATTAAAACAAACTCACACAAAAAAATTACGTTGGCCGCCGGCGATTACGCATTCGCGACAGAGGGTGGCGTAAGAAGTGAAACAGAAAACGTTCAAAAAACTTCAGCTGTTCTTTATGAAATCTATATATTTCCATAAAAGTAAGTTCCTACTTTTTAGCCCGAGCCAAGCTGAATCCAGCCCTTCACTGCATACGGCGCACTTTACCCGAGTGAGCATGCAGAGAAACAAATGTATTCAAGCAGGAGTCTCGATTGGGTCGCAATGCCTTCCGCAGCACCTGTATCTTGGCCCCAGATTGTAGTTCATGTGCTAGCGTACCATGCAATGGGCGTACCATGCCCAATATATCCAATTTAACTCTACAGGCACAAAATTAAGTTAAATTGATTCCCAGGCTCTTAAAGCAAACCATACATCAAAATGCGATTTCCTGGGAGAATTTACAATATACACTCTTCGGCAGGACAGAGAGGAATATCGCCAAATCCTACAAAAGTGCATGTAGTGTAGGCTGACCATATGTTTCAAGCACAGTCCCCGAGGACAAAACTACACGAGGACAAAACTATCTTCGTCTTTAAAAAATTACAACACATTTGGGGACACCGGTTATAAAGTTATTAATGTTTTATTATAGTTATTTATTATATGTACTATAATAAAAAAGCTGAAATAAGTTCTTTTAGGTGTTTTATACATAAAAATTACTAAAATTTTACAATTTAAGGTGATTTAATTTATTTTTTATTTGTGTCTCCTCAAAATTGGAGGACCCCGCCTTGTCCCCAAATTCAATGAAAAAAATATTGTCACTCTAATGTAGTGTGCACATAACCAATACCCAAACACCAAAACTCACAGATAATTTGAAGCAGATTTAAGCTTGAGTGCTTGTTCTTTGCAATACCTCATCTTCCAAGTCAAAAACAGGTAAATTTCGAAAAATCTCGTCAGAGTGCATAGTGGGTACGTATAATCGATCTACACATTAAACAATCGTCAGACGCAAATAATTTAAAGTGAGTTATACTTGAAAAATATTATTTTAGACTTTTCCACGTGCACCCCACACACACCCAGAGGCGAGAAGAGGGTGGTAATTTCACTAAATCCTTTTATATTGTATGTTGAGTATACTACGCACAAAATATTGTCTTCTTGAGATTATTTGCAGTAGATTTACACTTGACAACAATAAAGGGAATGAGCCCATATTTTCATTTTGAGTCGACGAACAAGCATGAATATATAAGTAAAGACATACCATGAATTTCCTCAAAAAAAGAAAATATTTGAAAACCATTATTTTTACTAAAATATATTGTAAATATTATAATAATAACTACAAAACAATAAAATAATATTCAAATTATTAAACTTACAAAGAAAGCACACTGCTTCTAATAACCTATAGAATAAAATGTACAGTTAATATTACTGACTATACGTAAAGTACCAAAGTTTACATAAAAAATATATTTTAGCAAAAGAAATAGTTTTCAAATATGTTTACCATTTTTTTATGAAAACACATGGAGTACCATCACTTATGCCCATGAACATGCAACGATTCAAAATGAAAATATTGATAAACTCCTTAGCATTTTGCATCTTTTGAAAGTACTTGAAAATGAATTGTATCAATGATATCTTTCTGAGGTTTAAACAATATTGTCTTGTGCAATTTTTTCGACTTATCTATACATATGGACCATAAGATATTAAAAAAGTATTTTGCTCACTCTTGCGCATGCGCAAATAAATATTATTTAGTAAAAATGCTAATATTTCTTGAGATATTTAATATTTTTATATTCTCAATGGAGTATGTTGTGTCTAATGTGGTATCTCAGATTTTCTAAAAGTGACATAGCTTTGGTTTTAAAACCCTGTGTGTTATGAACAAAAAAAAAATTTCGACGTTATTAAAGAAACATTTATATATAATTTAATATAAGTGCAATTTTTATATAAATTTACACCTATAAATAAAGGAAGGTTCATAATTATACATTATAAAAGAGAAATAAACACAACGGTCTCATATCGCAACTTTGCATCCCCTTTAAGTGAATATTTCAATATGTTAAATTTATTCTCCCCTGGTATTTTAGTTAACTCAAAATATTTTCCAATTTCTGTAAAAAATTCAGCAACGTTGCTTGACCCGGCGAAATAAACTCTTCTGTGTGTGTGTGTGTGTGGAGGGGGGGGTTATCTAGTAAAAATAGGCGCTACTCTGACACTTGGTTTGCGACTTCAACTGGATTTTCTCTATTATTCATGAACTTAATTAGTATAGAAGAAAAATTAGGAGACTGAGATAAATTGAGACATCAATCTTTATTTTAGTGTAAATGTAAGGAAGGGCTTGGAGGTGCGGAAAAACTCACTAAACGAACTTAAAATAAGTAATTTAGACAATATAAAAATTATCTCACCACTGCTGCTTGCAAAATAATCAGCCGAAAGTCGAGGAACTTCGAAGTAAGCAAAAGACTAGCGTTTGTCTATTAATGAAGATCTCTGTCAGGATAATGCACCACACAC
Organism: Salticus scenicus; assembly: GCA_963930645.1. NCBI lineage: Eukaryota > Metazoa > Arthropoda > Arachnida > Araneae > Salticidae > Salticus > Salticus scenicus. The sequence continues at coordinate 288,071,121 of OZ005653.1, read as the reverse complement.
CAACACCATCAGCACCAACAGAACCAACAACTCCAGAGTGTTACATTAAGATTAATTGCTATATTTAAAGTCCTCATAATAAGAAAATACAAATCACTTCATTTTATCAGAATGCTTTTCTTAATTTTCTTAAGACTATCCACATTCAATTTCTACACACCTTTTGCAATCTACGTAGATCCTGTTTTCAAATTGTCCAACTAACTATCCATTAACTATAGACACTCCATGCCAACACAAATTCACCTCTACCCGACCCTTACAACTATTTATTTCCCGTATAACATCCCCAAAATATCCTTCACCCAGCCAATGGCCTTGCCATTCTCAATCGAGCATTTTACGTTGGCTCGACATTATCACTTTAAACAACTTTTTATACTAAATTCAACTGGTGACATCTACTCTCTTAACCAAAATTCTAAACCAACTCGACGCTATCACATTACACTACTTCAATATTAAATTCAACTGGCGACTTTTACTTTCTCAGTTCGACGCCTATCATACCTTACATATTTAATTAACTAAAGATAGCATTATACTTTCTCCACTTGTCAAAAATTAATAGTAAACATATGTTCTCGAAAAATTTGACCAGATTAATTTTTTTGGTAAAAAAGAGAGTAAACATATTATTGTTTACGTGACTTAAATATCAGTATTTGATTCTTATTCTTTTTTTTTTTAATAAAAACATGAAAGTAAAAAATTGTTTTTTATGCAAGTACATGCCACATTTTTACCTTCTAACAATTTAATTCGATAAAACGTACCTAGTTCGGAAAAGCACAACAGTTCCATAATTATAACATATTACAAAATATAAGCAACATAACAAGATTTCAATTTGAAATAACAATATTTCAAATAAATGAATCCAAGAAGATATATTTTACATATCCATTCAGTTGCCAAAACACATACCTGAAATTAAAATACATTGTGTTGTGAATAGTTTAGTTGCGAATGAAAATCTTTTATAGAATTATAAATGAAATGTTTTTAAATTATCCCCTATCATGTAATATACTACCAGAATATAGAAAACAATACTTTTTAATCAGATTACTTGATGCAAGTTCTATAGCGAGTGGTAAAGAAGTTTTTCATAAATTTAAATTTCTGAATTGAAATATCATTCAATGTAATTCAAGGCGCAGTAAATAATCGAGTGATACCACCCTTTCTATGTATAAATGTATATTAGAAAAATGAAAATATATTCTGAAAAAAATAAACAGATAAATAATATATATATATTCAATTTTAAAGTTTCTGCTAGAGACTAGCACGAAGTAATTCTGTTTCGCAGTACTCAAATTTATTTTTCGTTTATGATCCTGTATACTATCTCAGATATCTTTATGATTGTAGACGTTTCCAAATATCTGCTTAAGAATATGGATAAAAAATAACATATTTTTCTTGCTGCAACTTATTTTAAGTGTGGAGTGTAATAAAAGATATTGTTTAATGCTCAGTTAAGATTTGGTTCGTTGATATTTGGTATAGCAGTTTGCAATTTGCGACGTAACACTGCAAAAGTAAATGTTTCTGGATCTCTTATGAAGAACGTATCTTAAAATAAGTGGCTTGAAACTATTTCTCAGTAACCCTGTTAAAAAACAAAGAAAAAATTAATCTTCGTTAATCACTTCTAATTTTGATCGTTATTTAATGAAATATATAAAGATATCATATGATACTGGTTTATAAGTTAAAAATTTTCGATACGCCCTGTTTTGACAAAATCTGTAACATAAATTTTAATGGAACTAACTCATCTGAAAAATGAAGAACAAATGAAAACATTTACACAATGGTAATTTTTTTAGTTTATTGATTCTAAATATAAAACATTAAACTGGTTTGTTTAATTTCATTTCTAGATATTTGAAATATATATATATTAATCATTGGCGAAAGAAAATTAATCAAATTATAGTTACATAATCTTATATGAAAATAAAAAATACAGACAGTTGTGATTTACTTTATTATACTTTATAGAAAAATTAGAAAAGTTTATCTCTCATCCATCGCAATAATTTCTCTTTGTTATTATTATTTTAGAACTCAAAATATATCATTCTAACTAACATTTATAATTAAAAGGAAAGATGCGTCTATCGAATAGTTTTTAATAAAGTGACAGCATATTCTTGTATCTTTCTTTTGGAGTGAGAAAAGAAAAAAAGTGTAGGAACAAATCGAGAACATTAAATAAAATAAGCTTTTTCTGATATATTTGTCTAAAATTTCGCTAGAGAGATAAAGCTATCATGAGTAAAAAGACAAAACAAAAACCATTAAGTTAAAATATGTAATAAAGAATTTTAAATTGCAATTTGAGTAAAAAGTCTAAAGAATTGTATTACAACTTAAATGAAAATAAATTACTGAAAATTATTTTATGTTAAAAAAGGCCAAAAAAATTGAATATGGAAAGTAAGCAAATAGTAAATATTGGTTTATTTGTCGCTCCTTACATGTTGTCGATTTGGACAAATTTCACTGAAAAACTCTTAACTCACCTTCTGGACGAGCATGAACCCAATGCACTGATAGCGGATATGCTTGCTGATTATCTTGTAAAAAATTCAATGAAATTCGTCGGAGTTTCTTTTCATTTTTCTAATAACACTTGTGGACAATTTCATAATGGCACTCTGAAAGGATTGTGTGGTTTATTGAATCGATCGAATATTGACATTGCAGTCCTGCCATTTGCCATGGATGAGAAAACAATGAAAAATGTGGATTTTGCTTATCCGTTTCGACATGTTTATTTTACGTTTATGACTCAGAAACCAGTATATAAACCGCAGATTTTCGGTATTTTTAAAACGTTTTCATCGTCGGTATGGATAGCCATCGCGCTATCTTTTATTGTTATCTCGTTAGTGCATTACATTTTCAGAAGGAAGTCTCCGTTGTATACGATTATATTTCATGTTTTAGCAATACTTTTAAGACACAGTTCTATTTTAAGGCCTTCGTCAGTTGCAGAAACGCTGCTTACTTACTCTTGGGTTGTCGGTTCAATGATTCTTTGCCTGTCTTACGATTCTGTATTCCTGTCATTTCTTACGATTCCCCATGTCACTAAAATTAATGATGTATCACAGTTGGCCGCAGCTGTGTCAAACGGAGAATACCATTGCGTAGGTGATAAAATCACCCATATTCACAGCTTACTTTCTGAATCGAATCGGGAAGAATTAAGAATTATCGGACATGAGATAAAAAACAGTAAGGTAAGTGAAAAAGATATATTTGATTTTTTATTCTATGGAAGGAACATGAAAAATCTTGCTTATGTGGCAAATACGGAAGAAGTTGAGTTACTGAATATGGGTAAGACGTTCAACATCGCTGAAGAACGGTTTATAGAATCTATGATTGCAATGATGGTTAGAAAAGACTTTTGTTGTAAAAGGTTGATAGAACGTTTTGTTCATAAAATCATGGCTTCAGGTCTCTACTTTAAACCACTTAATATCAATAGGTTTTTGTTTCATTTGAAATATAACTTCATTTCACCGGAAAAAGACACCAGTAAAAGGAAGCTAACACTTATCGATGTTGCCCCTGCGTTCATAATTTTATTGATAGGCTATTTTGTATCGTTTTTAGTACTTCTTGCTGAAATATTTTGGAATAATAAAATAAAATTTCAATATCTGAAGAAATATACGACAGGGAATAAAAGAATAATGCAAAATAAAGAATCCGTCTAATTTTAACACTTATCGATGTTGCTTCTGCATTTATAATTTTATTGATAGGATATTTTGTATCGTTTTTAGTACTTCTTCCTGAAATATTTTGGAGTAATAAAATAAAATTTCAATTTCTTAAGAAATGTACGACAGGGAATAAAAGAATAATGCAAAATAAAGAATCCGTCTAATTTTAACATTTATCGATGTTGCTCCTGCATTTATAATTTTATTGATAGGATATTTTGGTGTTCAGTACTTCTTGCTGAAATATTTTGGAGTAATAAAATAAAATTTCAATTTCTGAAGAAATGTACGACAGGGAATAAAAGAATAATGCAAAATAAAGAATCCGTCTAATTTTAACATTTATCGATGTTGCTCCTGCATTTATAATTTTATTGATAGGATATTTTGGTGTTCAGTACTTCTTGCTGAAATATTTTGGAGTAATAAAATAAAATTTCAATTTCTGAAGAAATGTACGACAGGGAATAAAAGAATAATGCGAAATAAAGAATACGTCTAATTTTAACACTTATCGATGTTGCTCCTGCATTTATAATTTTATTGATAGGATATTTTGTATCGCTTCTAGCACTTCTTGCAGAAATATTTTGGAGTAATAAAATAATTTTTCAATTTCTGAAGAAATGTACGACAAGGAATAAAAGATTAATGCAAAGTAAAGAATCTGTCTGACTAGAAATTTATGATCCATTTTACAGTTATGTTAAAGCTTTATTATAATGTATTATTTATTTTAGTGAGTATAAGTTTATTTAAGAGTCAGAAATCCCTTGAAGACAAGGAAAATTTAATTATGTATAGATGAGATAAGGAAAGTGTAATTATTTCTGTATGACCGAATGTCTTTGTTATTTTGTTTGGAATATTGTGATTTGTTGTAAAGCATTTGGTTTTGAAATTTAGAAAAAACCTTTTATTATGAAGAAAAAGAATTAATACAAATGGCTAATGTCACCTAAGCGGAAATTAAAACTTTCCTGCAATATATATATATATATATATATATATATATATATATATATATCTGTATTTAAATATCTACTTACAACGTTTAATTTCTAATGTATGTGTAATAAAGTGTAATTATTGCTTTATGATACCATGTCTTTGTTATTTTGTTTGGAATGCTGTGATTTGTTGTATAGCATATAGTTTTAAAATCTGTAAAACGTTTTATTATTGAAAAACTAATACAAATGGCTAATGTCTCCAAAAAAATTAAAACTTTCCTAAAAAAAAAATATATATATATATATATTCGCTTTTCAATATCTACATACAATATTTAATTTCTGATGTATGAACTAAGATTAAATAAATTCATATATAAAACAAGTCAGGTCATTGTGCCTAAATGCGACATGATTTTTGGTAAGTTTATCGCATTTAGGAAACTTATGACATTTTAGTAAACAAATAATTATGAAAAGAAAGAAAAAATGGTTGAATATTATACTCATAGTTCTAAACTAGTATTTTGAGTCATTTTTTTTCAAGAAATTAAAAAAATATCAATAATTTATGAAAATATATACCAGCGTCGCATTTAGGAAATTTTTGTCGCATTTAAGGTACTATATCCTAAATGCGATGTTCACACTCCCTAAATGCGATAATGCATTTATTGCATGGGAGCTACTTTAATGTTATTAACACTTTCCAAAGAAGGATGAAAACTGTTATTAACACTTTCCAACAAGGTTAAAAAGTGTTTATGACTTCAGTTTGTCTGTCTGTCTGTCCGTCTGTCTGTCCGTCCGTCCGTCTGTCTGTCCGCGCTCTAACTCCAGTAAATATTTATGGAATTTCTTGAAACTGATATATGTTATTCAAGATTACTATTGGACGTTCCCTATTGAAAATGGAGTTCATACCTCTACTAGTTTGTGTACAGGGACACCCGAAATTATTTCAAAGCATTGTGTTCTATGAGAGGTATTTCTACAAACCATATTTTCTTACCTTTACTGTAGACATACCTTAATGAAATTGAAATATGTTATTAAAGTTTACTATAGGATGTTTTCTGTATAGAATGGAGGAAATATCACCATCGTTTATGTACAGGGACACTCAAAAGTATTCCAAAGCATCGCGTTCTATGAGAGATATTTCTATAAATCAAATTTTAATAACTTTACTTTCCACGAAGTTTTTGGAAATTTAAATATGGTATTTATATGCACAAAAGAATGCTTTGCCCAGAATATAGCATGATTAGCATTAGATTTACAGGGTGGCACAAAAATATCCAGTTACATTAACAGCTATTAAAAAAAATGGCTAGAATTGTACTTTCGTTTACGTTAAGCGTTTTTAACACATTCTAACATTTTTTAAGGGTGAATATGATACCTCTACTGGTTTGTGCACAGGAACACCCGAAAGTATTTCAAAGCATTGTGTTCTATGAGAGGTATTTCTATAAACCATATTTTCATACCTTTACTGTAGACATATTTTAATGAAATTGAAATATATTATTCAAGATCACTATCGGGCGTTCCCTATTGAAAATGGAGTTTATACCTCTACTGGTTTGTGCACCGGACACCCAAAAGCATTCGAAAGCATTGTGTTCTATGAGAGGTATTTCTATAAATCATATTTTCATACCTTTACTATAGACATATCTTAATGAAATTGAAATATGTTATTCAAATTCCCTATTGGATGTTTCCTGTATAAAATGGAGGAAATACCACCACCGATTTATATACAGGGACACTCAAAAGTATTCCAAAGCATTGCGTTCTATTAGAGATATTTCTATAAATCAAATTTTAATAACTTTACTTTCCACGAAGTTTTTGGAAATTTAAATATGGTATTTATATGCACAAAAGAATGCTTTGCACAGAATATAGCATGATTAGCATTATATTTACAGGGTGGCACAAAAATATCCAGTTACATTAACTGCTATAAAAAAAAATGGCTAGAATTGTACTTTCGTTTACTTTAAGCGTTTTTAACACATTCTAACATTTTTTAAGGGTGAATATGATACCTCTACTGGTTTGTGTACAGGGACACCCGAAAGTATTTCAAAGCATTGTGTTCTATGAGAGGTATTTCTATAAACCATATTTTCATACCTTTACTGTAGACATATTTTAATGAAATTGAAATATGTTATTCAAGATCACTATCGGGCGTACCCTATTGAAGATGGAGTTTATACCTCTACTGGTTTGTGCACAGAACACCCAAAAGCATTCGAAAGCATTGTGTTCTATGAGAGGTATTACTATAAACCATATTTTCATACCTTTACTGTAGACATATCTTAATGAAATGGAAATATGTTATTCAAATTCCCTATTGGATGTTTCCTGTATAAAATGGAGGAAATACCACCACCGATTTATATACAGGGACACTCAAAAGTATTCCAAAGCATTGCGTTCTATTAGAGATATTTCTATAAATCAAATTTTAATAACTTTACTTTCCACGAAGTTTTTGGAAATTTAAATATGGTATTTATATGCACAAAAGAATGCTTTGCACAGAATATAGCATGATTAGCATTAGATTTACAGGGTGGTACAAAAATATCCAGTTACATTAAGAGCTATTAAAAAAAATGGCTAGAATTGTACTTTCGTTTACGTTAAGCGTTTTTAACACATTCTAACGTTTTTTAAGGGTGAATATGATTTCAGTTTTGTGTATCTGCCTGTCCGCCTGTTTGTCTGCCTGTCTGTCTGTCCGAGCTCTAAATCTCATAAATATTTATGGAATTTCTTCAAAGTGATATATGTTATTCAAGTTCACTATCGGATGTTCCCTATTTAAAATGGAGTTTACACCTATGCTGGTTTGTGTACACGGACACCCGGAAGCATTTCAAAGCATTGTGTTCTATGAGAGGTACTTCTATTGGTTTTACTGTAGACATATCTCAATTAAATTGAAATATGTTATTCAAGTTCGCTACTGGATGTTTCTTGTATAAAATGGCGGAAATACCACCACCGATTTATGTACAGGGACAGTAAAAAATATTCCAAAGCATTGCGTTCTATGAGAGATATTTCTATAAATCAAATTTTAATAACTTTACTTTCCACGAAGTTTTAGGAAATTGAAATATGTTATTTATATGCAGAAAAAAATGCTTTGCATAGAATATAGCATGATTAGCATTAGGTTTACAGGGTGACACAAAAATATCCATTTATATTAAGAGCTACTGATAAAACAATTCTAGAATTGCACTTTCGTTTACATTAAACGTTTTTAACACTTTCTAACATTTTTAAGTGTGAATAGGATTTCAGTTTGTGTATCTGTCCATCTGTCTGTCCGTCTGTCTGCCCGCGCTGTAACTCCTGTAAATATTTATGGAATTTCTCGAAACTGATATATTTTATTGATGTTTACTATCGGATGTTCCATGTTGAAAATGGAGTGAATATCTCTTCTGGTTTGTGTACAGGGACACCCAAAAGCATTCGAAAGCATTGTGTTTTATGAGTGTTATTTTTATAAACATTATCCCTATAGAATGTTCCCCATTCAAAACGACATTAATAGGTCCTGTACAACTAGTTTGTTTACAGGGACAACAACAACAACAACAAAAAAAAAAATGCCAATGCATTACGGTTTAGGACAGAATTTTTTGAAAGTTAAGTCTTTCTACTGCAAAAATAATAAAAATATTTAAATGTATTGTTAATATTCTAAAATAATGTTTTGTATAGAATATGGTATGATTAACTTTGTGATTTAAAGGGCTACACTAAAATATTCAGTGAGATCAAAAGCTGTAATTATAATTTAATGGCTGCATTTTATTTTGCGTTAAGCCTTTTTAACTCTTTCCAAAATGCCTAAGAGTAATTTTAAAATCAATTAGTCTATCTGTATATTTTTCAGTCCTTCTGTCTGTTGTGTGATAACGTTGTAAAGTTTGCGTTGACGCAAACTCCATCTTAACTTAATTAGATCACTAAATGGATAAGTAAGAGAACACAAGACTTGAATTAACAATAACTAAAGTTTATTTGAGCAGATTAATGAGGAGGGTGGCCTGGCAATTAAACTAGCTCAGTCAGTGTATTACTCAATCAAAATATATATATCAACAATTAAATTAGATTATCTTTAATATCTCACCCCAGCAAGCTATTGAAGGTGTAGCGACGGTTGCACTCGTAACACCACTGCTGCGACTTCACTTTCGATCAGATGATTCCCTACAGATCGAAATTCACTTTCACGAGCGCTAGCAAATACTCGTACTAACACTCATCATGACTTATTCCTCACTCCTCTAAATTTCTACTACTCAATATTTGCCAAAGTAAGACTTTCAACAATCCACTATAATACTCCGACATCCACTATAATATCCTCCAACATCCACTCCCATCTAGTAAAACCATCGCCATTTTATACTTCTTCCTACATCCTCCTCTCTCTTCATTTCAATCCGTCCTTTTAAAATCACTTCTAATTTATCTAACATTCAAAATCTAAGTCTTTCATTGCAGCACCCTGCCGACACAAAGCTAACTCGACCTCAACTTTCGCCGAGTCACTGGCGACGAAGCGATTTTAACCGTCCCCACTTTCTACTTTGCTGGATCCAGCTTAATTAAAACAACTGTGGTGACGTTCTGACGTCTCAACCTCACAACGTAGGCAAAGAATATTAAAAGTTATTCGGTACAACAATTACGTACACTTGGAAGGTGTTACTAATCAATGGGTACTGCACGATTTTTCTTTCTTGTTTAAGTCTTAACGTGTTTTCAATTTCTGTATCTATGTGCCCGAATCTCCATTTGTCTATCTGTCCGTGTACCGCACTTAGCGTCCGGAAATATTTTCTGATTTTTTAAAAATATATATATGTTGTTCATATTCACTATTGAATGTTCCCAAATAAAAAGGGCATTAATAGGTACTGTACAACATGTTTATGTACAGGAACGCGCAAAAAATGCCAATGCGTTGCATTTTAGGACATACATTTTTATAATTTACATTTAAAAAACTTTCATATTGTACTTTCAACTGTAAAATCATAAAGAAATTGGCATTTATTGTTAATTTGCTAAAATAATGTTTTGTATAAAATATGATTTTGCTAACCTTCAAATTTATAGGGCTACACTGAAATTTTCAGATAGATTAAGGGCTGGAATTACAATCGAAGGGCGACGGTTTCTTTGTGTTAAGCATTTTTAACACTTTCAAACAGTGTTTAAGAATGATTAGGAATTCAATTAGTCTGTCTGTATGCCTTTCAGAACTACTGTTTGTTTGTTGTGTGATAACGTAGGTACAGAACTCTCAAAGTTATAAGATACAACAATTACGTGCAGTTGGAAAGTGTTAATAATCATTGCGTAATGCATGATTTTTCGTTCTTTTTTATAGTTTATAAAATACTTAATACCACATAACTATTTCAAGATAAAATGTTGTGTAACTCTATGTGCAACTCTGCCTTTAACAGTGTGTGTAACTCTTCCTTTTTATTAACAGTGTGTGGAACTTTGTGTCTAAATCTGCTGTTTGCTAACAGTGTGTAACTCTTCTTTTCTTTTTAACAGTGTGTGTGTAATTCTGTGTGTATTGCTGAACTTTCTAACAGTGTACGTAACACTATGTGAAACTGTCACTGTGTGTGCAACCCTGTATGCAATTAACAGTGTGTGTGTAGCTCTTCTTTCTTATTAACAGTGTGTGTAAATCCATGTGTAATTTTGTTTTTTATTAACAGTTTTTTTTTAACATTGTGTGTGTAACACTGTGTGTATCGCTGATTTTTAGCAAACAACGTGTGTAATTTTACTTATGTGTAACTAACAGTGTGTGTAACCCTGTACGTAATTAAAAGTGTGTGTGCAACTCTGCCTTCTTATTAACTCTGTGTGTGTAACTCTGTGTGTAACTCTTTATTAACAGCGCCTTTTTATTAACAGTGCATGTAACTCTGTGTATAATCCTGCCTTTTTATTAGCAGTGTGTGTAATTCAATGTTCAATTCTTTTTTTTTTTTTTTTGAACAATGTGTGTAACTTTGCGTGTATCATTCATTTTTTGCTGTGTATAATTCCGCCTTTTTATTAACAAAGTGTGTAACTCCGTATGTAAATCTCTCTCTTTTTTTTTTTTTGTCAATGTGTGTAACCCTGTGTGTACCGCTAATTTTTTGCTACAATGTGTGTGTAACTCTGCATTTTTATTAACAGTTTGTGTGTAATTGTGTGTAATTGTGTGTGTAACTCTGCATTTTTATTAACAGTTTGTGTGTAATTGCGTGTGTAACTTTGCCTTTTTATAACAGAGTGTGTAACTCCGTGTTTAACTCTTCTTTTGTGAGTAGTGTATGTGTAACTCTGATTCCATGAATATTTACGGGAGATAGAGCACGGACAGACAAACAGACAAACCAAAGTCATTAACACTTTTCAACTTTATTGGAAAGTGTTAAAAACATTTATAAAGTGATAAAAACGCTTATTGTAAACGAAAATGCAATTCAAGCAATTTTCCAACAATACCTCTTAATGTATCTGAATATTTTTGTGTGGCCCTGTAAATATAATGCTAATAATATTGTATTTTATGGAAGGCATTCTTTTGTGCATATGAATAATATATATATATATATATATATATATATATATATATATATACGACTTGTGCAAAGTAAAATCATTAAAATTTGGTGCTTAGAAATACCTTCCATAGAACGCAATGCTTTTAAATACTTTCGGATGTCCCTGTATACAAACCAGTGATGGTATTTACTTCAATTTACATGGGAAATATCCGGAACTGGACTTAAATGATATATTTCAATTTCATTAAAATTTGTTTAAAGTAAACGTATCAAAATACGGTTTATAGAAATATCTATCATGGAACACAGTGCTTTGGAAAATTTTGGGTGTCCCTGTAGACAAATCAGAAGAGGAATTCCCTCCATTTTCAATAGCGAACATCCGATAGTGAACTTGAATACGATATATCAGCTTCAAGAAATTCCATGAAAATTTACAAGAGTTCGACTGCGGACAGACAGACAAACCGAAGTCATTGACACTTTTCAACCTTGCTGGAAAGTGTTAAAAAAAGAACGAAAAATCATGCAGTACGCACTGGTTATTAATACTCTCCAATTGTACGTGCTTGTTGTATCGTATAACTTTCAATATTCTTTGCCTGCATTATCAAACAAAAGAGAGAAGCACAGAAAAATGTACAGATTGACTAATTCAATTTAAAACCGCTCTCAGACATCGTTGAAGAACGTTAAAAAGGCTTAATGCAAAAAAAAATCCAGCCGTTAGATTATGATTGCTTCCCTTAATGTATTTGAATATTTTAGTGTAGCCCTGTAAATCTGAAGGTTGATCATATCATATTCTATACAAAACATTATTTTAGAATATTAAAATACATTTCAATTTATTTATAATTTTTACAGTAGAAAGTTATTTAGATGTGATTTATAAAAATGTCTGTCCTAAAACGCAAAGCATTGGAAGTTCCCTGTACACAAACAGGTTGTGTAGGACATATTAATGGCATTTTAAATAGGAAACATTCCGTAGTGAACTTTAATAAAATATATAAATTTTTCAAAATTCTGAAAATATTTAAGAACTCTCGGGACGAGAGAAAGACAGATAGAAAGACAGACAATCGGACAGAAAGATAACCAAATTAAAATCATATTCGCGCTTAAAAATTGTTAGAAAGTGTTAAAAATGCTTATTGTAAAAGAAAATGCAATTACAGCAAATTTTTATTAATAGCTCATAATGTAACTTAATATTTTTATGTGGCCCTGTAAGATTAATACTAATCATACTGTATTTATAAAAAGCATTCCTTTTTGCATATGAATAACTTTTTTCAATTTCATTAAGATTTGTGCAAAGTAAAGTTATTAAAATTTGGTTTGCAGAAATACCTCTCATACAACGCAATACTTGTAAGTCTCCCTGTACACAAAACAATGGTAATATTTTCTCCATTTCACATAGGAAACATCCGATAGCGAACTTGAATAACATATTTCAATTTCATTAAGATTTGTGTAAAGTAACGGTATTAAAATATGGTTTATAGAAATGCCTCTCATAGAAAAAAAATAGTTTGCAGTACTTTCCGATGCCCCTGTACACAAACCAGTAGAGGTATTCACTCCATTTTTAATAGGGGACATCCGATAGTGAACTTGAAAAACATATATTAGTTTCAAGATATTCCATAAATATTTACCGGAGTTAGAGTGCCGAAAGACAGACAGATTGGCAGACAAACAGATACACAGATACACAAATTGAAATTATATTCACACTTAAAAATTGTTAGAAAATGTTAAAAACGCTTAATGTAAACGAAAGTGCAATTCCAGCAAACTTTTCTTAATAGCTCTTTATGTATCTGAATATTTTTTTGTTGCTCTGTAAAACTAATACTAAACATACTATATTCTATAGAAAGCAGTCTTTTGTGCACATGAATAACACATTTCAGTTTCATTAAGCTTTGTGGAAAGTAAAGTTATCAAAATTTGGTTTATAGAAATACTTCTCATATAACGCAACGCTTTGGTATGCTTTCAAGTGTCTCTGTGCCCAAACCAGTGGTGGTATTTACTCCATTTAATATATAAAATATCCGATAGTGAACTTGAATGACATTTCTCAATTTCATTAAGGTTTGTGTACAGTAAAGGTATTAAAATATGGTTTATAGAAATATCTCTCATAGAACACAATGCTTTGTAAAAGGTTTGAGTGCCTCTGTACACAAACCAGTAGAGATATTAACTCCTTTTCAATAGGTAACATCCGATAGTTAACTTAAATAACATATATCAGTTTCAAGAAATTACATAAAAATTTACTGGAGCTAGACCGCGGGCAGACGAACAGACAGATACTTAAATTGAAATTATATTCACAGATGAAAATTGTTAGACAATGTTAAAAACGCTTAATGTAAACGAAATTGAAATTATAGCAAATTTTTATGAACAGCTCTTAATGTAACTGAATATTTTTGTGTGGCCCTGTAAATCTAATGCTAATCATGCTATATTCTATGCAAAGCATTTTTTTTGTGCATATGAATAACATATTTCGATTTCATTAAACTTTGTGGAAAGTAAAGTTATTAAAATTTGGTTTATAGAAATACCTCTCATAGAACGCAATGCTTTGGAGTACTTTCGAGTGTCCCTGTGTACAAACTAGTGGTGGTATTTATTCCATTTTATATATGAAACATCCGATAGTGAACTTGAATAACATGATTCAATTTCACTAAGATTTGTATACAGTTAAGGTATTAAATATGGTTTGCAGCAATACCTCTCATAGAACACAGTGCTTTGGAATACTTTCGGGTGTCCCTACAGGAATTAGAGCGCGGACAGACAGACAGACAGACGGACAGAGGGACAGACAAGCCTAAGTCACTTTTAAACCTTGTTGGAAAGTGTTAAAAAGGAAAAAATGATTAAACTTCCCTTAATATATCAACTGTAAAAATTGCCGCATTTAAGGGATAAAATTTGTCGCATTTAGGAAAATGGTGTAAACAGACCCTTAAATGCGATAAAAATTTTAAACCCTCTTTTTTAAAAAATGTAGTATTTTTTTTTTTTTCTTCTGGTAGGTATAAAGGGTATTCAAGCACATGACGTAACAGTGGTTGTTTGACCTTGAAAAATAAAAGGATAAAGTTACAGTTACTATTTCAAAATTTTTCATCGCAATTAGGAAAAGACATCGGAAAGGCATAATGGACAATGTTTACTGCAAAAGAAAATTCTACTAGAAAAAACCTTTAAAATTTAATGAAAAGTTTCGCGAACCGTTCTTGAAATGTGTATGTTCCATTATGATTCATAAGTATGCGATTTATGCATTTAGATTTTCAGTAGAAGCACTTTGTCGCATTTATGGGTTATCGCATTTAGGCACAATGACCTTAATTCAGAAACAAATTTGTTCCATAGTATGCAAAACATTCTACTTGCAAAAAAAAAAAAAAAAAAAAAAAAAAAGTTATGGAGAAAACAAATAGTCTTTAATCAATATTGTGTCTAACTAGATACATTTACACTATTTTATGTTGACATTACTTTTTGTTGACCATTTGTATATAAAGGTAAAATTCACCTTATTAAGTATACGTTGTATGGAATCATTATAAGTCATTTGACTTTTTAAGAAAAGTTTCTTATTTGTTTAATGATTCTAATCCATTATGACGATTTCTTTAATATTGAATTTCTTTAAAAAACATATTGAGTTAAAATTTGTTTAGAGCATTTCCAGCCTAAAAAATTTTAATCAAAATTTGAAGTTTTCTTTATCTCTTCTGTCTCGAATTACAGATAATTATTACCAGAGTATATGTAATTAAAAATCAGATCAACTACACATCAAGTGAAATAATCTAAACGTTCCTTATTTGTTAAAAAAAATTAATTTTACTTACTTTTTACTTATTTTATCATACATTATTGAAATTTCAGCCCGCTAAATCTCTTTAAAAATTGTATTACCCGTATTACTTTTAACAGAAAGTATTTAAATGTTTACCTGAATATAATAATTCGTCGAATTTAAACAGAATTAATATAATTATTATTTGAGCAAACCTTATCAGCATCTGAATACCACATTTAAGGTTTATGTACGAAATTAAAGAAGAGGGCGGAAAAATAAGCAAACCGAACTTATTAACTTTTCCAACTTTTTGGGAATCATTTACAATTGACAAACTAACTGAAAATTGAAATTTATGAATTTTCACTTATTTATCATAAATTATATTAATACTTTAGCGTGACATGAAAACCAAAAATTAATGATAATTATATCATATTATATACGTGTCATGTTTCTGTTCATTCTGATAATATATACTGATTTCGTCCTTTTGCCTCACATGCAAAAATATGTAAATTATACATTATATGAGAAAATCGTTATAGGCTACTAAAACAACGAATGCAGAATAGAATGTTCTTTGAGTCACACTTAAAACATAATTTTTAATTTTACGGACACATTACGATGATACACAGCACACAAAAGAAATAACTATTTACAAAAGAAATGAAACTGATTAATTGTAAAATGTTTGGTTAATCGGCTAGAGAGCCACTGCTACATATTTGCACACCGCAATACCACACTTCTAACTAAAACAAAAGTTAATCACAGTTCTCTTTATGAGTGAGTCACGTCACATAGTTCGATGGGAGGGGGAAAATTCACAAATAGTATTGCGCAATACATGGATCTTTGAAAAGTTGTTTTTTTAACAGTCAATGTTAAAGAAGAAAAGGATAAATCTGATGGATCAGTTTTTTTTTTCCCTTTACAGACTTCCCCTCAAGCTGTGTACGTCGTCCTCGGTATACAGCTTGCTTTTCTGGGGGGTTGCTTCCTAGTGGGCACAGCAGGGCGTTTGGGCAACCGTTCTCGTGGTTGACTATCTTTTCTACTAGTTGAGGTTGTAGTCCTCGTCGGTCGACCTCTCCTTTGGATCGGACGAACAGGAGTAGTGTCCTGACCTGTATATGGTTGCAGAGCGGATACATGGTAATTCCCTATGGGAGTAAAAGGATTATCTATAGTACTTAATGTATACGAAACTGGTGATCTCTGTGATAGAATTGTATAAGGGCCATCGCGCCTCGGCATGAATTTGGAAGTTCGCTTCTTACTAGAATCACTAATGGGGTGGGTATTAACCCATACCTTGTCACCTTGCTTGAAAGAAGGAGCCTTTTTAAATTTTCTGTCTGCATAGCGTTTATGCTGGTCTTGTCTTTCCTCAATTCGATCTCGTACTTGTTTAGTGAAATTGGCAAATTTCTTCAAGTACGGTGTTATTTCGGGAACGAAATTATCATTGTGAACAACACTTCGGAAATCATGCGCAATATCATCGGTAGTGCGTAGTTCTCGCCCAAACATGAGATATGCAGCTGTCTGGCCGGTTGAATCACATTTTGCTGTGTTAAGGGCAAATCTAATTATTGGTAGCTTCTCACTCCAGGTAGTATGATCATTCCCAACCAACATGGCCAGACGGGGTTTTAGATCTCTGTTCTTCCTTTCCACAGGGTTTGCCTGTGGATGATAAACCGGAGTTAGGGTTTGTGCGATTCCCAGGATGTAACAAACTTGTTGCATTACAGCACTTACGAACTGCGGCCCATTGTCGCTTATTACCCTTCTAGGCAAACCATACCTAAGGAACACTTCCTCTATTAGAGTGATCGCACACTCTTTAGCAGTTGCGGAAGTTAATGCAAATAGTTCCACCCATTTGGTGGCACAATCTTCTATGATGAAGATCCATTTCTTTTCATTGCTTTTAGGTAAAGGGCCGAATAAATCAATTGAAAGGGATTCAAATCGTTGATTATAGATCGGTGTTTGTAATAATCCAGATGGCTTCTGGTTACTAGGTTTATAACGACAGCAATCGGGGCAATTCTTAATATATTCTGTAATATATCTTCGCATACCAGTCCAGTAGTACCGCTTTGCGATTCTATCGAATGTTCTTTCAATTCCGTAATGTCCAGCTGAGGGTGCATCATGATGCTCTTTTAACACTCTTTCTCGCTCTTGAACCGGGACTACTAATTGCGCTTCTTCGGATTCTGTTTCGAGAGAATATCTATATAAAACGCCTTGATTCATCAAGTAACCACGACTACTCCAGTTAGCGAAATCTTCATTCTTATCGATACTTTCCAAAGACTCGATAATTTTCTTTATATCTTCATCTTTTAATTGTTCTTCTCGTATTTCTCTTGGACTTCGCGGAGGGATATCTATTGAAATTGAACAAATTTCACATTTTCCTTTTTCGTGTGGACAGAAGGGTCTGGACAACATATCAGCAACAACATTAGCCTTACCAGGCACGTATTCTATCTTCAGGTTGAAGGATTGTACCTGTAGTGCCCATCGCGCGAGGCGACTTGTTGGAGACATTAAGTTCATTAACCATCTAAGAGGTTGATGGTCGGTTGCTACAGTGACTTCTTGACCGTCAATATATGCACGAAACTTGTCCAAAGCCCATACGATGGCTAAGGCCTCTCTTTCAGTCGTGGAGTAGTTTCTTTCGGCCTTTGTGAGTAACCTACTTGCATACTCAATTGGATGTTCTTCTGCTCCACTGCCTTGTAACAAAACTGCACCAAGGGCATAGTTACTAGCGTCTGTTCTTAATATGTATGGTTTAGTTGGATCATTTTGACTGAGGATGGGTGGACTCATTAGAAGATGTTTTAGGGTTCTGAAAGATGTTTCTTGTTCTTCTCCCCAAACCCAAACAGCGTTTTTCTTCGTCAAATTAGTCAAAGGTCTAGCAACTTCGGAGAATTTTGGGATAAACCTTCTATACCATGAGCAAGTTTGCAGGAAGGACTGCAGTTGCTTTACATTCTTTGGAGCTGGTATTTCTTGAATTGCAGCAATTTTATCAGGATCAGCTTCAAGTCCTTTACTAGTAATGTAATGTCCCAGATACTTTACACGGTTACAAGCGAAATTGCATTTTTCACGGTTAGCGTGCAACTTAAATTCTCGTAATTTCTTAAAAACTGCACTCAAATTATCTAAATGTTCATTAAAAGTTTCAGACAAGATGATAATATCATCTAAATAAGAAAGGACTAGTATGTTCTTTAAGGAATTTCTAAAATTATCAATCATACGTTGGAATGTTGATGGGGCGTTCTTGAGGCCGAAAGGCATTTTCCGGTATCGGAAAGTTCCAAAGGGACAAATAAACGCAGTTTTGTCACGGTCCGCAGGATTTACTTCAATTTGGTGGTACCCATTCCTTAAGTCAATGGTTGACATAAAAGGGGTATGTTTAGCTTCGTGAAGAAGATCATCAATTCTGGGTAATGGGTATTTATCAGTCTTTGTAATAGAATTTAGTTTTCTATAATCTACGCAAAGTCGTACTTGACCATTAGGCTTAGGTACTAATACCACCGGTGAAGCATAAGGAGATTCACATTCTTCTATTGTTCCGCTAGCTAACAGCCCGGCTAGCTCAGTCGGTAGAGCACGAGGCTCTTAATCTCGGGGTCGTAAATTCGAGCCCCACGTTGGGCGCCAATTTAAAACAACGAATGCAGAATAGAATGTTCTTTGAGTCACACTTAAAACATAATTTTTAATTTCACGGACACATTTACGAATTATAAAATAATAAGCAACTCATAATACATAATAATAATGAAAGAATGAATAAACAATTTTTTGTTGTTGTTGGAATAAAACTAATTTTACACAGATTTGTTTATAATAAAGATATATTAAATAGACATCTTGTTTATTTTGTTGAATTGATAATTATATTTTTATCATTTGCATTAAAAATAAAATTTTGGTGGAATCTGTACATCAATTTCAATTATTTTGTATTTTCAATTACTCAGAAATGTTTCAAGAAGAGTATTTCTTATTTACTTTCAAATAATTATTTGAAAATAGGGGTTAAAAGAGTTATTATTTCCTTTATATGTCCTTTATTACTTTAGTTCTTGAATTTATTTATTGAATAAATTGGTTAATTTAAGTTGTTTAACATATAACAATAATATATATATATATATATATAAGTGATCTCTGTGATTTATATAAATATTTTGGGCTATATACGTTCGCGTACTGCACATTTTTAGATATATTTTAAATTATTAAAATTCAGTTTAATCATGTCTTATATGGCTAGAGGAAAAAAACAAGATCTAATTGAATTAGCGGAGCACACACTACCATAATAAATGAGATATTCATTGTGCGTTCCTGTAGAAAATCTAGTACTAATGTTATTTTTTCCATTTTGAATTGAAAATATACTGCTGTTACAATTTTTATTAAAATCACTCAATCAACTGTGGAAGAAAATCATATTTATTGAAATTTTATTTTTCCGACTGAAAATATGATTCTCTTTATGATTTTCTTCCACAGTTGATTGTGTGATTTTAATAAAAATTGTATTTCTTTCTCCCATTGTTTAATGGTGTTTTCTATTTCCTGCGGCTTATTTCTGTTGAACTATCTACATTATGATTTTCTTCCATAGTTGATTGTGTGATTTTAATAAAAATTGTATTTCTTTCTCCCATTGTTTAATGGTGTTTATCATTTCCTGCGGCTTATTTCTGTTGAGCTATCTTCATGATAGACCAGAGATGTTTCTGCCTAAAGGTTGTCTGAGTAAGTAATCCTGACCGGTTGTCGGCCTGGATAGCTCAATTGGTAGAGCCTTGACCTTGTAAGTCAAAGATCCGGGGTTCGACTCCCGTTCCAGGCATTATTTTCACTCAGTCGGAAAAATAAAATTTCAATAAATACTGCTGTTAATCTGAATATTGTAGATTTTCAAGGTTTTCAAAAAGTATTTACAGAAGTAAGATTAAGACATTAAAGAATAGAATTCAGAAGTACTTTAAGACTTCGTTATAACGTGTTATCTATACATTAATATCCTAACAGCACAAAATATTCCAGAAACGTAAAAATCATATAACATTGAAACATTATGAAACCTTCCGAAACGTTTAAAACCGTTCTGATTACTTTCCGATTAGTTTAAAAAACGTAGAAATGTCCGCTTTCTTAACAAAAAATCAGATACGTAACAGAAACGTTACAATCACTTAACAGATAGAAAATCAAAAATGGCGAATGTTTCAGAAAGTTATCAGAGAACATACTAAAACGTGTTACGTTTTTGAAAGATTGTAAGGTTTTTGCAACATAACTGAAACATTCTGTGCTGTATGAGTAGGCACGCATGAAGTTTGTGGTACATTTTATAGCAGGAGACTTGGCGTTGGAATATTAAAACAGGAATAAACTACTACATCAGAAACGCCAAAGAAAAATTATTGAGGTGCATACAGCTGTTTCGGTAGCCTAAAGCGTACCGTCTTCAGTGCGAAAAGAATTCTGAATCTGGAGAAGTGCTCATATATATAGGAGAGGGACCGGATTTAGTTCAACCAATAGGATTACGGAAGAGGTGGGGAGTGTGGCCAATAGGAATTAAGGAATGTGTAGCTGTGTAAACAGAAGAAAATTTAAGGAAATGTGGACTGAATGTAAAATTTCCAACAATCAGACAAATAGGGAACAGCGAAATCACAATTTACAAGGTTTTTAAAATTTTTATAAATATGAAAAGCTTCAAAGAAATCGAGTTCATGAATGGATTTAGGTCTGCACATTATTTTAGCTGAATTAAATTTAAAATTATGATTTTCCTCCCAGCAATGTTTAGAAATAGCCGATTTATTGGTTTCTTGTTTGCGGACGTAATTCATATGTTCTTTTAGACGAAATTTAAGACTGCGTTTAGTTTGGCCAATATATGATAAACCACACTGACAGGAAATACTATAAATGTCCCAAGAATTATGCATATCAATAGGATCTTTTAACTGAGAAAAGGTGAGTTTATTGGAAGACGAAAATATCAAACCATAGCTAAAATTCTCAAACAATATGATTTTAAAATAATATTTTCGCCTTCCAATAAACTCACCTTTTCTCAATTAAAAGATGAAGCTTTTCATATTTATAAAAATTTTAAAAACCTTCTAAATTGTGATTTCGCTGTTCCCTATTTGTCTGATTGTTGGAAATTTTACATTCAGTCCACATTTCCTTAAATTTTCTACTGTTTACACAGCTACACATTCCTTAATTCCTATTGGCCACACTCCCCACCTCTTCCGTATTCCTACTGGTGGAACTAAATCCGGTCCCTCTCCTATATATACGAGCACTTCTCCAGATTCAGAATTTTTTCGCACTGAAGACGGTACGCTTTAGGCTACCGAAACAGCTGTATGCACCTCAATAATTTTTCTTTGGCGTTTCTGACGTAGTAGTTTATTCCTGTTTTGTGGAACACTTTTAACATATTAATTATGGGAGTAGAAGGTTGAAAATGGTATCGTTCGAAAGGTATGATTAGCCAGAAGTACAAAATATAAAAAATTGTTTTCTTACGATGTCAAGTAGGTATTTAAAAATACTTTTATTTTTTACGCATTTTCCATTTTATACACTATTCTTTTATATTGAAAATTACCTAGAGTAGAAAATTGTTGAACATGGCAATTTCTGAAAACTCAGATAAAACTACAGATACAGTATTTCGTATAATGAATCATCATTATACTCTAAATTACGGATTTTTTATTCTAAGAGAAAACAGCCATTAGATGGTAGAAATTTGAGTAAATGAGTAGTAGATCGAAAATTTATACTGTTGAAAATATACGCATGTTAAAAAAGGATTTGATTTATGAGATTTCTAAATTTTTTAAGATCTAATTTCTCTTTTTTTTTCATTCATCCTTTCTTTCCTTTTTCTTTCTTTCTTTCTTTCTTTCTTTCTTTCTTTCTTCCTTTTATTTATTTATTTATTTATTTTTGTGTGTGTGTGTGTGATTTACGGCAGAGCATTAATTTTAAGACATATTTTTAAGCAAAAGCATAATGCATTCCAATGAACTGAAATCGACTACTTATTTAAAAAAATAAAAAAATAGATTTATTAATATACGAAAGCGAAGTGATTACGTCAATGACGGTCCGTGGAGCCAAGCAAAAGATTTCCTATGGTAATCATCCATTAGATTTTTTTTTTTTTTTAATTAAGGAAAATTATCTTCCTATTTAAAACCCCGTATTTGGGTTATATAATAAGTTTCAGTCCAGTCTTCAGTCCATAAGTTTCAGTTTCAGTCTTGATTAAATCATTCAAATTTTCTGAAACTGTAATCAATTATTTTTTCTCTACATGTGCATCATATCTACCAATTTTTGTCCCATTCGGACCACCCACTCTACCCCATCTACCAATTTTTGTCCCCGCTTCTTCTTGGTGCGTCGTTTTTTTTTTTTTTTTTTGTTTTTTTGTTGTTGTTGTTATAGAGTGTTTATGTTAGAGGCTACGAAAACATAGTACAACCGTAAATTTTAAAATATCCGTTAGAAACATCCAATGATCATGTTTCAATCTTGTAAAGTTTAAATTTATTTTTTGAAATGTACAAGTTAAATATCTCAGAGATTTTTGTGACTAAAAAGTTTTTTATATGATTAATACAACGTTACACTTCTGGCTATTATACATTTCTGAGATTAAGGGCTAGAACTAATTTTCATTCCAGTAATGTAGGTGTAAAGTGACGATCAAACAAATATATTGTATTGTAATTCGTAAAAATTTCATAGCGCAGATATATACGTATATATATTCTATGATAGATTAAAGTCTGTTGCTATATCAGATATTTTAATGAAAGTAAACATTACCACTATTCATGGGAAGTAATGTTATAATAAAATACCAGATTTTTTTTTTTTTTAATACACTGGATGTATTGTAATGTTTACACAAATATAGTTCTTTTTCAACTGTTGAATTTTTGTGGTTCATTTGAGATATTGTTTTGCATATTATGCGAAATATCACCACAGTTGTTTTCATATTTACTTATCAATTGAGAAACAATTTAAATTTATTGAAATTGTTTCTCTGGATCTCACTGGGATGGTAAAAGATACATTAATTACGATAATGTGTCATATCGTAATTAGATTATCGATTCGTTGATTATCTTATTAGATTATCTTATTAGATTATCCTATCGATTTGTTGATTAGTGTCATAAATACGTTTATTAGGTGTAACAGCATTTTAGAGTATTTCGGTATTTACTCTGTAGAATAATTTTTTAGACCAACCCGTAAATTTTGACTGAACTAATCCCGTTCAGGAATAAAGAATTAAAGAATGTTACAGTGCTATGAAATTTTATGTTTATTGAAAACCTGTATATTTTTATATATAAAAATAAATAAATAAATAAATACATTATCGTGATAAATTTATTAATTATCAACGCTGTGAAAAAACAAGAAAATTTAAATGATGTAATGGCGGAAGAATTTTAATCCAATTATATTTACTTAGTTAAATTCAGCGTCGAATTATATATATATATATATATATATATATTGGCAGTTTGGTTTTCCTTAAACTACCTGAAAAAATACATTTCTATATGTTTTATTGTAATATTTTATACGCGATATCATTATATTTACATAACAAAAAAGGCTTATACAATTAATAATTTATTGTAATTTCAGTAAAATGACTAATTCAAGTATAAAAATCTTCAAGGTTTAAAATTTTAAACAAATTAACGAAACTTACAAGTAGCATTTTATTCTTTTTCTATATATTGTAATTGGAACGATATCAGGGCAGACTGAAAATTTTAACTGAAACTAAAATATATCGTAAAAGTTAGAAGTACAAATTAAGTTTTCATTAATAAGGAACAAATACCAGAAAGTTAAAAAATTTCATCGAATGTATTTAAAAGTAAAATTTATTTGAAAAAAAAAAAAGAATTTTGTATTATCAATAGTCAGATATTTTGTTTAAAATTTACTAAATTACTTATCTCAAAATTGTTAAAATAGAATATGGAGAATAATCAAACTGTAAAAATAGATTTATTTAACCCATATAAAAATATTCCTTAATCAAGGGTGAAAGAACTTACTCAAAATCTTTTAAATTATCTTTTGGGCAACTATGATCCATATGCTCTAATAGCAGAAATTATTGCATATTATCTTGTAAAATTTTCAACAAAATTCGTTAAAGCGTCTTTTTGTTTTTCTAGCGACACTTGTCGCATATTTCCTAATGGCACTTTAGTTGGCCTATGTGGGTTACTAAATCGATCAGAAATTGACATTGCAATCCTGCGATTTGTCATACACAAGAAAACAATGCAATGTGCGGATTTTGCTCATTATCCATTTGGACTTGCTCCTTATACATTTATGACACAGAAACCAGAATACAAACTAGAGATGTTCGGTATTTCTTAAACGTTTTCATTCTCGATATGGATAGAGATTGCTCTAACTTTTATTGTTATGTTGTTAGTACATTACATTTTACAAAAGAAGTCTTCATTTGGTTAGCTTATACTTCATGTTTTAGAAATATTTTTAATACAGAGTTCAATATTAAATCTTTCGTCAGTAGCAGAAACACTGCTCACTTACACTTGGGTTGTTGGGGCAATGATACTTTGCCTGTCTTACGCATCTGTAATTCTATCATTTCTTACGATTTCTCCTGTCACTAAAATTAATGACGTGTCAGAACTAGCTGCTGCAGTATCAAATGGGAAATGTCATTGTGTAAGTTCTAAATAGTAAGATAGATGAAAATAGATCTTTGAGTTTTTATTCTATGGTAGAAGCAAGAAATATATGTTTTTTTTTTTTTTTTTTTTTTTTTTTTTTTAAATACGGAACTGATTGTTTCTCTGAGTGTGGGTAAAAAGTTCAACATTGCGGAAGAATTTTGTCTGGAATCTATGGTTGCTATGATGATTAGAAAGGGCTTTTGTTGTAAAAGGCTGGTAGAAAGTTTCGTACATAAAATTATGACTTCAAGAATCTACTTTAAATATTTAAATGACAACAGATTTCTATTTAACTTGAAATATAAGTCTACTTCACCCAGAAAGGACAACTGTAGAAGAAAGTTAACACATACAGATGTTGCTCCTGCACTTAGTATATTTTTATTGACGGGATATTTTCTACCTGTTTTAGTTTTTCTTGCTGAAATACTTTGGAATAATAAAATAAAACTGAAATTTATGATGAAATATAAAAATATAACATTGAGAATAGAGCAAAGTGAGGAATCTGTCTAATTATCATTTTGTGAATTGTTTTCTATATAGCTATTAATTGCACTGTTCAAACAAAATTTTAAATTGATTAAATTTATAAACATTAAATCTAATATTATATTTAAAAGTTATATCTAATATTATAAACATGAAATCTAGTATTTAGATTAAACTTCATTGAAATTGAAAATGGTGTTCAAAAATTAAAACTAGTTCTAGTTTCTATTTACATGCGCCAATTGTAGTGAATTATAATCCAATAAATGTTGAAGAATGAAAAATTATTTCGCGCCAATAAAAGAAAAATGAAATAATCTATACAAGAGATTTTATTAATTGTTGCTTGTTTCGATTTTTTTTCAGTGAATATTTTCAATGAATTTCTTGTTATCATTTGTTTATAGCTTCCTAATAATTATTTATTACTTCAGAATGCACTAAGATTGAATGAACTCTTCTGACAATTCTTGACGTGAACTAACGCTTTCGTGAACAAATCACATATTGTTAAAAGCAAGTTATCACGATACTGATTGGAATGACATAACATTATTTCAGTTGAAATTGTAATAAGATACCTTTATTTTGTTTGTTGAATTTCAGATTAAACTAATTCATGGTTGTTTCGTATTGTGCGCAGCAATTTTATTATCAACTTGCGTACCTGGGTGAAGGTCTTTCAATGTTCTTTGCTGTGCTCAAGAAAGTCTATAAATGATTCACTTGATTGTTTTTTAAGTATGATCAAAATAATTCACTGTTTCTTTATATTGTGTGCAATGCGTTATGAATAACTTGCGTAATCGTATTAAAAGCCATTGAATGCTCTTTGCTCTGCCAACAATTTGGAGAGAATCTACAAATCATTCACTAAACTGTGGAGGATCCAACTGTTGCTTCTTACTGCGTGCAACAATTTTCTTATCAACTTGCGTAATCGTATTAAAAGCCATTGAATGTTCTTTGCCGTGCCAATAATTTGGAGAGAATCAACAAATCATTCACTAAACTGTGGATGATCCAACTGTTGCTTCTTACTGCGTGCAACAATTTTCTTATCAACTTGCGTAATTTTGTAAAGTTTTTTTAATGCTCTTTGCTGTACCCATGAATGGGCTCTTCCCACCTGACGTCAGAGGTCACATGATAGAGGAAAAACAAATAGCAGACAAAGTCTCTTTTATCTAAAGCGATTGCTGAAATAACATATTTTCTATTCTTATTTTTGATCAATCGGATTTAATCTGTATTATTGTTTCATACATCATCATTTTAATCCATTTTATATCATTATTTATCATTATTTATCATCTTTTGTTTGCTGTATACATTTACAATCTTCATTTAGTTTATATTTGCTATTGATATTCATGAAGAACATGTTTAATACTCTGATTTTTGGTACTTAAATCAGTGACAGTGCAAACTCTTACTGCGTAAATCCATTTAGACCAGTAACTAAGTTAATTAATTTGTAGTAACACCTTTATGCTATTCAGTTTAACTGAAAACGTTTTAAAATTTCAAATTATAATCCATAAATATTCCACACGAACAAGCTATTATTTATTGCTAGATCATTTAATGTAACAGTTACACAAAAACATACAAAAATCGATTCTTACAGGTGAAAATAAATAAACACATAAAGTGTTCTTTAAACATTAATAAATTTACAAATACAATTATTCTACTGTTTGCAAATGCACAATATTACTTTTATTTTATTTTATATTAAATATTAACACTTTTGTTCTTAAGAACAATATTTATTTGAATTCAAATCTCAGAATTCGATTATTCGTTTTCCTCTATCACGTGATTGAGCAGACGACTGTGGTAAGAGCCCATTAAAGAAAGTGTACAAGTCATTCACTTGATTGTTTTTTAAGTATGATCAAAATAATTCACTGTTGCTTTATATTGTATGCAACGTTTTTGTGAGTAACTTGCGTAATCGGAGTAACTTGCGTATTTAGAGAGAATCTACAAATCATTCACTAAACTGTGTATGATCATCACTGTTGCTTCTTACTGTGTGCAACACTTTTGTTATCAACTTGCGTAATTGGCTTAAGAATAAAGTTTTACAAATACACTGAGAAAAAAATAATAATAATATGCCGCCTTCATCTAGAATGATTAAGTGGTCTTTTCCTAAATTCCTCAACTGGAAATATAGATTTCTGAGGTAAGCGCATAAGGCACGCCAATAAACTGAATAAACGAAATGATAGAGAATTTTCAGTCTATACATTTCAAAATGGTAAAACAATATTCTGAATCTTTTGTATTGCGAGAAATTCTCGCTAGATTTTCTAGAGTAGGGTAATAAACCAAGATTATAACTGCTGAAACCCGCCTCTTGTATTCGCATGTATTTACAGAATTTTTTAAATAACTTTGCCCTCGATAATATAGGTAAACACTCTAAAATTCTAATAGGGGTATCTAGAACTTGCTTTCAAAGGGGACTAGAATTTATAAGGATGGCATGGAACCATTTTTTCTAGAGCCACAATTTAGATTCTATATGCCAGTTACAGATTTTTTCTCAGTGTAAGTACATAAAAAGATACTCAGGTGCTATTTTCGAAATATATATATATATGTATTGAAATATATTTATGAATGAATATACGATTTATTGTTTTACGGTTGAAACAAATTGGAAAAGTGAAATGATTAAAAGGTTCGAGTTTTTTTGCATATTTCATTTTGTAACCATGAATTGTCTGTTTCATTACTTTCTTTATCCATACCTCCTATTTCATATACTGCAGCTAATTATTTCATGATATGGGCATATTTTGATCTTTTATAAACATAAAAAATATAAGAAATCATTTGAATTTATTTAATGAAATTTCATGAAAATCTGTTAAACAGTGTTGGTATGTGTTATATTTCAAAAATATTTATTTTGAAATAATAATACGTCCGAAATGAAAAAAGAACAGATAAAAGCGTTATAATCTTAAAAAAAAAAAAAAAAAAAAAAACATTGTTGAAACGCATTTCAAAATTGAATCCTTACCTAAAATGTACTTTGAACGTTTTCACTTATTTCTTAGTGCTTTTCTAAATATTTGTTTGTGATCTTTTAAACCAATAATTAACGCTAATTATAACTTATTCCATGATTTTCGTGCTTTTTTTATACGTATAACATGTATTTATTTCATATTTCTTTCTGTTATTCATAAAATTACAGTTGTATTATTATTAAAATCACAGTTGTAATTGATTAACAAAATGAATATATATCATGTGTTATAATTACCATGTAAAAGATTGTTTGAAGTTAAGCCAAACATCTTTGTAAGTTAACGTAAGAGAATAAACAATAGTTCTGCCTCTTGATGTTCTTAAAGTTTTGATTTCTTATACAGCAGTTTAATTTAATATTAAATATATTGTGTTCATGATTGACATATATTTATAAAGATTGATCAATATGCTTACAGAGATTTAATTTTTTTTTCATTAAAAAAAGATCGATTAATTATATTTACATTTTTGCTATAGTGAAACTTTTCTAACATATAAACTAAATCGAAATAAATTCATATATATATATATATATTTAAAAGAACTTAATATTGCAGGAAATATATTGTTCTAAAGAACGAAAAACAAATACTTGTCAAACGAAATATCTAAATTAAAAAAAAAAAAAAAAGGACAAAGGGAATAATCGTTAATTGATATTCTGTCTAACTAAAAATCTGAAAGCTAATTTATAATTATATTATTTTTCAATAGTCATGTACAGTGTCACAAACAATAAAAATTTATTACACAAATACGAGTTTACACAACATTTTTATTTAAAAGAATGTTTCTATGCAGGAGTTTTGAAGTTGCGTCTTGCAGATGTAATACAAGCTTCGCAACGATGGTGCATTGATTGATAAACGTTCCTAAAAAAAGAACCTGGTGCATCGGTAAAATAACTCCAATTGCAACAACGATTCGTGCCACTAAATCCATTCCCAATTCTGCACAAGTTCCATATGCTAAAGTTTTCATTTAACCCCAAAGAAAAGAAATCAGGAGGGTACAGGATCTGGTGAAACAGGTGGCCACGGCTATTCAAATGAATTATATACCCATAAACGAGGTTTATATCTGCTAATTCTCTATTCTGTTGGCGATTCATCTTTTCTTACTCTCATATATTGAAAATACGCTTTTCATTGCTTTATCCTGGCGAGCTTTTCTGGTGACCTCAAGCACCCTCTTGTGCGTCTGGTTTAGTATGCAGCCCTTTGTTCCTATGCGATTCTTGCTCTTTATAGTATTTCTAACTGCAATGTAGATTATTGAACAAATAAAAATGTTATATTCACTGTAAAAAAAAATCCCGTAAGATTACGGGGAAAGCCTGGCAGCAGAGATTCCAGACAAAACCCGAAAAAAAAAAAAAAAAAAACATTGGTTTTACGGGAAAAATGTCTTTTTACAGGCATGTAACGAAACTTAGGGTTAACATATACATAATTTACGATCTAAGCGTTTCTTTTTATGGGCTTTGTCTGGAATCTCTGCTGCCGGGCTTTCCCCGTAATCGTACGGGATTTTTTTTTTTTTTTTACAGTGTTCCTTTAAATATTTTACACCTTTTTGAAGCTTTAAATGCTCTGTTTAGTAAAAAAGCAATCCGCATTAGGATTTGGTAAAATATTAAAATCATTAAAATATAGTATGTAGGAAAAAGTATATATATATTAGAAAAGTATGAAATATAGTACATAAAAAAATATTTTAAATACGGAAATTTTGTCAATTGTTCTCCTTTACATTTTAAGATTTTTTTCAATTTCAGAAATAAAAGTTTACAAAAGACGTCCCACTGAGCAGCTCCAGTGGTAGTATATATCTATATCTCGAAAACTAATAACTGGAATAAGCTGTAAATTTTCAAACCTATACTTTGTGCTTTGTGTTGCGTTAAAAAAAAAAATTAACGTAGGTAAGAAATCATATATTTTTATATGAATTAACTTGTATCTTTCATAATTGGAAGCATAATATTAAATCAAAGTAATGCATGAAGTATGTTTGGATTTTTTTTTTTTTTTTTCTTTTTTTTGATTGTATCCATAAAATAAAAATGAACCAATCATGTAATTTTCTGGGAATATATAAATGAAGATTTGCGGCTTTGTTCTGCCATTAGCATAATTAAACTTTAAACTTTTGTAAAACTATAAAAATATAAGTAATGTGTACAGCAAATAAGATTTTTCGCATTACTACGACCACAATAATATCACATTCAAGATTAAAATAGGGTTTTACAAAAAAAAAAAAAAAAAAAAAAAATCGGTATAGCATTGACAGCTGTCGTCTTTGGCAATCTTTGGATTTGGCGATCAAAAACGTAACATGAGAACACTTACGCTAGATGTCTGTTTTCGTAATATACTCACACAGGGCAATGAATTAGAAACCTTATCTGAATAATTTATAACTTTTTGCACATTCTACCTCCGTTTGCACGTACAGCAGCTCGTATTCGTGAGGGTATCTGGGGTGCATTTACGTCCAAAGAATACCATGCACTGGCTGCACAAACTTAAAGATAATGTAAATTGGATGGAAATGAAGATGCTGTCGGAAGCGTCTTTCCAATACAACAAAACATTTTCTGTTAGATTAAGATCCGGGCTCTGCGACAGACAGGGAAGCTGTTGGAAGCCCTACTGATGTTCACTGAATTAATCTCGAATGATTCCGGTACGATGTAAAGTGCATTTTCGTCCCTGAAGTATCCGTCCCATTTGAAGTAAAAATGTAACTTAACATTGCAAGATGTGCTTGATCTGTCAGTATATCCAGGTATTGCCTGGCGTTTTGTTTACTCTCTTTTAATACTAGTTGACCATTTCCGTACCAGCGAAATATTTTCCACACCATGATAACAGGTTTTGCATGCTCACAGCGCGCCGCTCTCGAGCGTTTGTAGAAATTCTCACAGGTTACTAATTCAATGGCCAGT
This sequence comes from Salticus scenicus, assembly GCA_963930645.1. Lineage (NCBI taxonomy): Eukaryota > Metazoa > Arthropoda > Arachnida > Araneae > Salticidae > Salticus > Salticus scenicus. Next base: position 288,039,572 of record OZ005653.1, on the reverse strand, counting down.
GTGTATATTGTACAAAATATTGTTTCATATTCTTGATTATTCTCTTACTATACCTTATTAAAATAACCTCGTTTTTTAAAAGTAACTAAATATGTTCATTCAATAGTTTGGCGAACTTTTTTCTTTTATTTCTTTTTTTTTTTCGCGCAGGACAACAGATACCAAATCAGCTCCAAAAAATTAAAGCTGTTGCACGTTTTATACTGCACGTTTTATAGATGACCCCAATCCAAAATTTCACTTTATTTTCTGAAATTACACATCATTTCTCTTTTACTGTTTTTGGAGTAAGTCAGTAACATAAAATCTCATAAAAAACAATACTATTGTAAAAGTCACCCCGCCCAGCAAAAACTCTTACCTTTCTTAAGCAGCCAAAAAAAGAATTCATATTAATTTTCGCCGCCGCTATTGAATCCCGGGTACTCAATGCCTAGCTTAATGAAGATCTGCCAATAACACTGCATGTATCTTTCTAATATATCCTAATATCTTTTCAACATTCTTTGTTATCTGTGTTAGTTTTTTCGCTGCATTATAAAGTTATAATGTAAAGTATTTTTACGACGGGGTGCGTAATATTTTAATCTTTACTAACTAAATTTTTTATTAATTAAAACTTCTACATAGAGGACGCACCCCGCCGTAAAAATACTTTACATTATAACTTTATAATGCAGCGAAAAAACTAACACAGATAACAAAGAATGTTGAAAAGAGATTAGGATATATTAGAAAGATACATGCAGTGTTATTGGCAGATCTTCATTAAGCTAGGCATTGAGTACCCGGGATTCAATAGCGGCGGCGAAAATTGATATCAATTCTTTTTTTGGCTGCTTAAGAAAGGTAAGAGTTTTTGCTGGGCGGGGTGACTTTTACAATAGTATTGTTTTTTTATGAGATATCACTTCTTTTTGCAGGTTATGTATGTGCTTTTATAATTTAATACGTATGCATAATGAATGTATTTGTGTAATAGATCGATAAAAATCGTGCGTGTTATGCATGGATGTAAATATAGTGTTACAGATTTCTACATAGTATTAGTTCTTTTTATGCGATTTCTTTCTAAAAGGTTTAGTCACATTATAAAATGTCAATTTTTTGCCTTTCTAGCTTGTTTCCGCGTTAAAAAAGATCCTTCTCCGTTAAAAACACACTTTATCAGGGCACGTAATAGACTTGGCGATGAATTTGGTGACTTTATCGCACCTTGACACTTATTTTGACGATATTGGTGGAAAAAACCTTTATTATCGATAGACCCATCGTCCAAGATGTAACTCGATTATTGAGTGCAGTTTCCACTGAGGTTGGTTGGAAGTCGTTACGAGCGGCGGTATTCAGAATCCTTTGATGTGATCAAGCTGTTGGAATGCTTTGACGTTTTGGTTCGACCGGTTGGAAGTCCCTGGCTCTAACCCCGAGCTGAGATAATTGAGGGGCCAGAGGCAGAGATATCTTTGTCAATTTTGCACGCTTTCCTTTTAAGTAACTGCGAAATCTGATTTAAAAAAAAAGGGTACAACTGATGAAAAGACATTTGGCTCTTTGTGTCGGGAGCGTGATTAATGGTTTTTTTAACCTTGAAGTTCCAACTGCAATGGAAACCGGACTTTACGGAAGTTACTGTAAAATTCAGGATTAATGGCGGGCTATAAAAGGAGTCCCGTTCCGACCACTGAGGTGAGTTTCTCGCTAAGATTTACGAAATAGAAAGTTTTGCTTGACTAAGTCTCCACCATTGAATTGTAGTTCATTTCTGTATGTTATGACTATGGTATCGTTTGTGCTGTGATTTATATGGTGTCAGCTGTTATTTAAGCTGAGTTTTCTGGTGAAACTCAAGTTGATACTGGGTTTCACTAAAGTGACCAAATTTTTTAAACCCAATTTGAGGACAAATCATCGCAGCGTCCTCAAATTGAAAGGACATTTGAGGACAGAGTTAAATTATGCTTTAATTTGCGGACATTTGAGGACAAATTTATAAATTCGAGAACATTTGCCCTCAAATGATTTCAAATTGGTAAATATGTATTGTCACCGTGTTCTAAGCAATCCTAAAAGTTTCAAATGCCTAGCTATTCGGGAAGTTAGTTAAAAATCGATTGCGAGATTTGTGCTGGTAACGCTGCCGATGGCAGCAGGAACCCGAAACAGTTGGCTAAAAGTATTATAAAATTGCATTTTCACCGTGTTCTGAACTATTATGAAAGTTTCAAATGTCTAGCTAGTCGGGAAAAAAGTTAAATAAATTTTCTGTCGAATCATATAAACGCTGCCGAAGGCAGTAGGGACCTGTGAAAGTTGACTAAAAGTGTTAAAAAATGTATTGTGACCGTGTTCTGAGCTATCCTGAATGTTTCAAATGTCTAGCTTGCCTTGAAGATAGTTAAAAAGCGATTGTAAAATGTGTAAAAATGTGTACTGGTAAAGCTGTCGAAGGCAGCAGTAACCCGAAACAGTTGGCTAAAAGTATTATAAAAATGCATTTTCACCGTGTTCTGAACTATTCTGAAAGTTTCAAATGTCTAGCTAGTCGGGAAATTAGTTAAATAAATTTTCTGTCGAATCATATAAACGCTGCCGAAGGCAGTAGGGACCTGAAACAGTTGACTAAAAGTGTTAAAAAATGTATTGTCACCGTGTTCTGAGCTATCCTGAAAGTTTCAAATGCCTACCTAGTCGGGAAGTTAGTTAAAAATCGATTGCAAGCGTTGGGCTGGTAACGCTGCCGATGGCAGCAGGAACCCGAAGCAGTTGGCTAAACGTAATAAAAAAATGCATTTTCTCCGCGTTCTGAACTAGTCAGAAAATTTCAAATGTCTAGCTAGTCGGGGAAATTAGTTAAATAAATTTTCTGTCGAATCATATAAACGCTGCCGAAGGCAGTAGGTACCTGAGACAGTTGACTAAAAGTGTTAAAAAATGTATTGTCACCGTGTTATGAGCTATCCTGAAAGTTTCAAATGTCTAGCTAGTCGGGAAGTTAGTTAAAAAGCGATTGCAAGATGAGTACTGGTAACGCTGCCGTAGGCAGCAGTAACCCGACCAAAAAAATTTTTGATTGAAAAAGGCACTGGTGCAGATCAGAAGGAAGACTATGCAAATTTTCAGCTCATTAGCTGCAGAAGTCTACGCTCAATCGCCGTCAAAAGTTTTTGTCTTAACAATTACAAGAAGCAGAAGAAGAAGAAGAATGTAACAGGGAAATTTCGGGTTTTCAAAATTATATAACTCAGGCCCCTTAATTCGGAGCGACATGCAAGTTTGTATGTTTTGTCTTAAGGGTATGCTTAAGGTCTGTGCAAAAAATCATATGTCTTGGGGATCAGGGAGCTGAGATACAGGTAGTCGAAAAGTACGAGATGCTATTTCGACATAATATACACTTGTAGCGTTCACCATTGACTTCCTACTTTGTAAATTTCATTGGCGAGTGTTTGTTTTAGCTTGGCGGGGCGGAACGCTACCGCGTTCCTTGATATCTACTTAAACATAATTAGAGTTCAAATGAAGTATACTAAAAAACAAAATAATTAAAGAAACGAAGTTTAATTCCTTAAAGCATACGGTATATAGTTTGCTTGAGACAGTACAGCTTAATTAAGGCAAAACATGTGTTTATTATTATTATTGATACCAGAGCAATAACTATGGGTTTATTTTCAAGTGATTTCAAAAGAAGAAAAAATTCGCAAAACAACTGCGTCGACTGAAGAAGAAAAATTAAAGGGAAAATGTTATAAACATATATATTAAACAAGAAATCAATTCAAGCTACAATATTAATTTTTAGACATGCTACTCAAATTACAAAATTTATATGTAAATGACTTTATGTTTTAATTTTATTTAATAAAATGTAAACGTTGTGTATTAAATATAAAGTATTATTAGATATCTTCTCTGACAACATTAATTATACAATGTTTGAATTACAAATTTGTGTTACATATGAACAAATGACTTTTTAATAATTATAACTTCTAGGAAAATGAAAAAATGTGTCTTATTCGTGAGAATTTAAAAATACTGATGTGTCTTTTAATGATAAGTGTACGTGCATAGATCTGAAAAATTATTACATTTTTCTATAAGTATTTTGCTTAGCTATGAAGTTTATTATATTAAAAATGGTTATATTTGCTTTGTTTAAATTTATACACATGTTATACCTCCCGTGGCACAAAAAAAAAAAAAAAAAAAAAAAAAAAAAATCAAAGATTTTGGTCAATCGATTATTTATAGTGTTTTTACAGGGACACACACACACACACACACAAACAAAACAACTCTTTATCGTGATGGCCTATAAGGTCAAATTATTGAAAGTGCATCTAAACGCCTTATTCGATTCAGCTAAAATTTATATTTATATACATGTTATAATTTACAGTTCTATGAAAGGTATAACTTTTGTGAATTTAACAATTATAGATTTTTACAGGGATAGAACAAAAAACCCATCGCTATGATAAAAATCGCTATGACGTATGGGCTCAAATTATTTCAATTTGAATAGCTTTAAATTAAATAACGTACTATATGGGTAAAGTATTCGAACACCATATTATAATTTTCTCATTTGTTTAGTTAACGACTTCTCTTAATTTATTTGAATAACCGTTAATTACTTAATGCTCTAAAAGTCGTGTGGAGACCTCACTGAGAAGCTAACCCTATACATTTTAACGGATTTGATCATAAAAATTCAGAATGATGCCAGATTTGACCAAATTTCGTAGATTACGGGCCTGTAAAACATATTTCCCTTAAAAAAAATACCAGTCTTCTAAAATTATACTTTCATGACATAAATTTACGATCTTGGACCGTTAGCTAGGCAAAACGGTTATATCCCATAAAATTACGCGATCAAACCCCATGATTTTACATTTTTTTATAGTGCACTTTCTCATTTTCTGCTTACATATTACCCTGGCAAGCCACATACGCCAAAACAAGAACGGTAGCCAAAAGTCGTGATAAATAGCCAATAATAACAATATCAATAATAATAATAATAATAATAATAATAAACATTATTTGAAATTTAACTATATTTTATATTAAAATAAAATAATTCGAGAAAATAAATTTAATTGTTTATAAAAATAAATTTCATAGTAAATTCATTAAAATTGTCGCCAGTTTATCTGTCGACTTGAAAGATATACCTAAATAGCTCAAATTTATTACTTAATTTTTCTCTTGCTTAGAATTAATTATCATCTTTTCACATGATACTTTTTAATAGTTTATTATTATTATTATTATTATTATTATTATTATAACAGATCTGCTTAGATTAAACTAACATAAATGATATATTTATTTTAATCTCATTTTTTTCGTTTTTAAATATTTTTTTTTTCTTTTTATTTAATTACTTAAAATCACCAATAAAATTAAATTTTATTATTTTTTTAGTACACAGTTAAAGTGGTAAAAACAATTTTTTTTTTTTTTGTGTGTGTGTGTGAAATTTTATTGCTTTAAACAATTTATTCTTTCTTAAATACGGATAATATTTTATATTCTTAATTTCAATATATTGCTCTTTCTATAATAACATGATTTGAAAGAAATGTTTTCGAAAAACTAAGGTTTTTTATATTATTAAGAAGATTGAAAGAATAGATTAAATTTTATTTCCTTCATTTCAATGTATTCTTCAAGCAGTAATGTCACCTGTTTCTAGCATTAGTTTTCATAAACTTGAGTTTATATTATTAAGAATATATCCATATAAAATCAAGAATGAAATTTTATTTTATTTTTCTAGTACATTTTAGCAGCTGGGAATCTTCTTCTCCTACTTCTTCTTCTTTTATTTATTTATTTATTTTTATATTTATTTTTATATTTATTTTTATATTTAACCATTTAAACATAATGATTTATTTTCTTTATTTCAATCTATTATTACAAATATAATAACACAAATTTCGAGCATTAGTTCCCAGAAATTTCCACTTTTATTATTAAGACGATATAAAGAGAAACTGCTACTCTTAAAAAAAAAGTTACAATTTAATAAAAACTTTTACTAAGAGAAACTTTCTGGCAAATTTTTAATGTCTTCTTTAGTTTTTCTACTCATGGGAATAAAGTTTGATGAATTCGATACCTATCTGGAACAAGTTGAGACGAAAGTTATTGGCAGTTTACGTGCATAGGGCACATATATAGAGGTACAAAGCATAGAGGTACACGTCCATAGAGGTATAGGGCAGGTATAGGGTTACGCTCCTCGAATGTGTCTTTAAAACGTTACTCATGAAAAGGAGATAATTCAAGAATTCTAATTTTTAACTTGCTGATATATTTCAACTTTTATTCTTTATGAGAAGTTTAGAGGTTATTTTTAACCCATTCCAACAAAGTTTAACAGCCGTATTCACCATTAACTTCAACTCCCGGTTCAACGAAAAAACTTAAAAAGCGTCTAAAGGCAGGATGCAGCTTTCTTAAAAAACTGACCGGCTTCTTCTGCCATCTAACGGCGAATATTTCATATAATTTTTGATTGGTTATTTTCCGCTAAAAAATCGGAAAGTAACTATGCTGCTAGATGGCGTAAGCAACGCATCCAACTTTGCTGAAAAGTTGTATCCTGACTTTATGCGTTTTTCAAGTTTTCGTGTTCAATTGGGAGTTGCTATTATAGGTGAATACAGCCGTAAGAGTATTTATGACTTTATACAGGACACCTTTTACTGTATTTACTCGCCCCATCATAAGTATTACCTCAAAATATGGCAATATTATTGAAATACGTTAACATCACTGAAAAATATACAAAACAAATTTTTTTCAGAAATGAAGCAGAATAATTATAGTTGATCCTAACGATTGTTAACGGTTGTTCAATTTTTGTCGTACCTTTTTCTATAGAAAATATTTTTGATTACATGTGAAAGATTCATGTTAATTGCGTAATATGTTTAGCGCAAAATAACGATGTTGAAGTATTCATGTCATAAATAAACCTTTTAGAACATGATGGGTGTGAATACTTTTGTGAGGCATTTACATAAACCAGTTGTATTATATGTAAAATTTTGTATAAAAATAAATTCTACAAGTAATCAAAGAAAGCTTATTAAAAGTTTTTTTTTTTTTTAATTAAAATTTAAAATATATATATATTAATGAAAAAACAAGCGCAGAGATAGACGAGAGAAATTTCTTTTCACTAACTGTCTAATCCTTAAAAAAATAATAAAACAAAAAACAAAAAATCCAGAGCTATGCTGAAAACTAAAATGTATTATAATAATAATATAGACATTAGAACTGAAAAATTTAATTAATCTGTTTACTTATGTTGAATAAGTTATATTAAGGTATATTTATAATTAAAAGTTAGCTAACGACTTTTAAGAAAAATATAACTTTGACTATGTAACTTTCATTTGTTACTCTATTCTATATTGTTCATTCGAACAAATGCAAAAAGATAGTACATCTATAAAAAGAGTTAATAAAGAGATAATTTCTCTTATTTTCTCGATTAATGTTATATATAAACATTTATTGTAAAGAAAATAATTTCTGCAAATCGATAAGCCTTATATTTGTTTGACCACAAGAATGCAGTATATACACTTTTTCAATACTTTTAATACAAAACTTTACCTTTACAAAGGGAATTCTAAGCAAATTATATTACTAAAGAATTTAATGCACGAAAGTTACTTAGTAACAGAAAATGACATCGCAGTTGCTACAAATTTTAATTTTAATTAAAAGCACGTACATTTTACAGAATTTTTCAAGTTTCTGTTCAAATAAAAATTTAATTATTATGCACAAAGTTAGATTTTACGTTATTTTCATGATTTAATATGCTACCGAATATAAAGGGAAAGGGCTAAATAATTTCTAAACCACATTTATATATTTTATGGCAAATTATCTGTTTCATTTGTAAAATTATATTCCTTTAAAAGAGTAAACCTTTTATTGAGTTTCCTGAATATATCATACACCTTATTAACCCATTACCTGCCAAGACAAAATTACGAGATTCGCTTCAAAGTGCCACAATTCTCTTAGAAGTTTGAATTCAGTAAATCTTTCGAAAACACTGTCAAGATCATTTTTAAGATTATTTTATCGCATTGTCAAGCCGTGTCAATAGTTCCACTGGTAGAAGTATAATACAAAGTATCATACTTCGGAAAAACGTTTATATACGCCTGGGGCAGTTAAGGGTTTAATCAAAGAAGGAGTCGGAATTTAAGGAAAGAATATATAGAATAGAGTATAAAGAATATATATATATATATATATAACAGAGTACATATTTATGATTTCATTAAGAGAATTATCGGTAAGATAAAAATCTAAAAATGAACCATTGTTGAGCTACTTTCAAATTCTCACTGTCTGTAATAACATGTTGCAATATAATCTACCACTTAGAGCAACCACTTTACTCTATACTTCTCTTGATGGTACAGTTTTAAAAAATATTAGAAACATTTTATTTTCCTCTATGAAGTAATTGAAAAAAAAAAAAAAAGCTGGTGTGACAAAATTTTAAATTATGATTTTTTTTAATGATATAAATAAATATCTATAACATTTAAAAATGCATTTTGATACTTATAATTTTTATGGTATTATTTTTGTGAATTTTCAGAGAGATAAGCGGTAAAAAATACATAAATGCTTAACGTTGAAAAGTTTCTAAAGTTTCATATAATTTAAAAAATATTTTTTTCATAAATATACCTTTAAAATGACCACAAACATAGACATTATTTTTCCGATTTTCGTAATCAAATTCAAAATTTGTTGTAATTTCACAATTGAGAATATAAGTTTTTTTTTCTTTCTTTTTTTAACTAAAAGTGAATAAATATACTTGGAGTTTTGGATATTGATGTATAATACTTACATTGAAAAAATTCAGATAATCCATATTTATTTGCATTAATTTACTTGTATTAATTTTATTACAGCTTACAGTACCAATTTTAAAGTATAAAATTAATATTACAGTATTAATTTTATTACTTATTTAGAATTTCAGAAACAGCTGGATTACTTATTTGTTTTAATTTTGGGCATTACTCAACTCAAGTATAAAGTATCCATACATTATAAACTATTCTGTTCTTTAATAACTGAATTTTAATCGATATTTTAAAACACAATAACCTCAATAATTAATTATTTAATATTAATTGAAATTTGTATCTAACTGTTATTGTACATTTATTTTGAAATTCTATGTAATTAGTTTAATTTGATACCTTCAATAAATGTTAGCATCCAAATTTAAAATTCAAGATTTTAAAATGCTCATTTACGATGTACATTTTGTTAGACCAACTTTAGATTTTTGTTGTTTTATATTAATTGGTACAAAAAATAGAATCAATACTAATTATTATAAATATTTGTTAGGTTTATGTTTAAAATGCAGATACTGGTTTAAATTAAATTAATGAATTAATGTAGTATTATTGAATATTTTAAAATAAATTGACTTGCGCAATATTTAATATATATAAATATATATATATAACTATATATAGGTTGAAATTATAGTACTTCTAAAACATCTAACTAACTATTTTCAAGTATCATCAAACGGGGTGAATTTAAAATTATTAAAATAATTTTATCTTAAAAATTAAATGTATAGTAAATAGAGAGTGTATTATAGGAAATTACACATCTGAATATGTAAATGCATATCTAAGCCCATTTTCATGTTTTTGGATATAGATATACAAACATACCCCCCCCCCCCTTTTTTTTTTATGGCATATTTTGGCGAATTCCTGTTGAAAAAAATTCCGTTTCTTTTGCGAAATTCGCATTTAAAATTCTATACTTTTACTTTCTACACATCTTTCACTTCATTTGTCTCTTGTGTGCCCTTCTCCCGACTCTTTACCGTGAAAGGAAAGTATCATTATATGTCATTGCAAAATGTTTATCAATTTTAGGAACTCACATATATTTCCTGTATACAGCTATTAAGAAATTGGAGTCTCGGGGCATTTTCGTCAGGTACAATTTGGTACATAAGATACAAATTGTGAGCCTATTAAAAATCAAAAATATATTGACGCTATTCTATATTTCGTAGTGTAAGTGAACACAAAACAGAATTTCGTTAATAAATATCAAGGATATGCTGCAGTAAAGCAGATAAGCATATGTACATTGAGGGCGATGGTTTTCTAGTATAGTGCAACCTTGTTTCCGGCGCATAGCAGTCAGTACGATTTCAAAGGTTTGGAGGGGCGCCAAATTGACCAACAGATTGGAATATGGTAAACAGCCAGTCATTCGGCGTTCCCTTATCGCTCATTTTCTCTCAACGACAAGGTTTATCACCCCTATTTTAATACTGGATTCGTTGAGTGAGCACTAGCGCAGAGACTCACGTGATTGCATAAAACGTGGTTGAAGAATGTAGATACAGCCACCTACAACAGAACAATAGAAATATTGTCCAGTGATTAATGTGGAAAAAATATTTTATGCAGTTAGAAAGATTCTAGAGAAAAAAGAGACGAAATTTTGCATTTAAAAGTTTGGAAAATAAGGGCTTTGTTGTTTATTGTAACAATATTTTTATTTTTATTTTATTTTTATTTTTTTTACGAAATACAAATGATTTCTTCTGTTTATAAAATGTAAAATAAAATTTAGATATCTAATAATTATAGGTAAATAGTAATTTTATGAATATTTAAATGCATATTTTCCTTTTTAAGTGCAAATTTGAAGGGAGGGGGGGTTGGGGGTAGTTCATATTAGCATGGATATTTTGTCATTTGAAATGGACATTTGGCATTTTCTAATATTCCGTTTAAAATATGAAATAATTTTTTAAAAATATTTGTATTTAATTATGAAATTATCCAAAAATTAGTTTTAAAACATAGCATTTTAACAAACATTTAGATACAGAATTTGCCTTAAGAATATTGTTAGCGTTTCAAAGGTAAATATATATTGTATATATTTAAAATAACTAACCGTCTAGTTAATTAATCAACAATTAATGACGAATTAATTCTTCGTAAAATCAAATTGAAATTTTGATTAATTTCATTTAAAAAGAGGAATTTCATTTAAATGTTTTACCGTTCCAATTACTTTCTATTTTTATTTGTTTATTTTTATTTTTATTTATTTTATTTTATTACATTTTTCTCTTTCAAAATGCATTTCGTTAAAACAACTTACGCTTCCTTATACGTAAATATTTTAATCACTGCAAATTAAATAGAGAACGTATTTTGGAAGGATAAGCATGAATCAGTAATGCAATTACATCTAATATATACTAATAAGAATTTATTGTATTTAAAAAAGTAATTTTAATTTCGTGAAATAATTTATTGAACTAATTAAACTGCTTTAAAACAAAAATAATCAAAAGCGAATATTGCTTTATTTTAAATAAAATTTCACGCATACACAGGTGTTTGACACATATATATGAGAAATTCTCTGAAAAGTGGCCATTTCATGTCCCAGTAGTCTTGAGGACATATTTTTAAAAGCAAAAAAAACAAAAAGCTGTCCAAACTATCAATATTAATTGGTTTTGCATATAAACTGTTATTCTTTGGTTATTGGAATTCAAATATAATTTTAAAATATTTTTTTAAATGCAAAATATCATTCCCTCACTGTGTCCTCATTCCCACATGTAAGTAAATAAAATGGGTTCTATGGTATTAAAGCATGTATATATAATTATTTGAATTGAAAATTAATTGAACATACTTTAATAAATATTTATCCATTATACTATATTTATATATTATGCAATGAAAGAAATTAGAACACTTATTGTTGTTCCTAGTAATAGATATCATTCCCTCATATACTATAATGACACCCCTACTTACTGTATTAATGACAGCACATACTTTATATAAGTCAAACTTAATTTATATAGCAACAAAGTAAAGAATCCATTTTGTGTTCTGATGGAAATATTTTACAATGAATAGCACATGACTCTCAAACGTTAGATTGAAATACAGTATTTTTATTATATGTCATTCCCTCACTTATTATAAAGTTAACTAAAAGAAATCAAATTTGCTTTTTTATGATGTTATATTAATAAAAATACGTTTTAATTAATATTTAGTGTTTGAAAATAGAACTAAACTTAATAATATTTTTATAAAGTAGTTTCTAGAAGAAATTTGTCATTCCCTCACAATCATTCCCTCGTTTTTCTAATTAATAAAAATAATTACTATTTCAAAAATTATTAGATACAGTTTGGTTTATATTGTTTTTTATTAACTGTGACATATGTGTACATGCACAAAAATAAAAAATAAAAAGAAATTGGAGCAATTTTATTTGGGCTAACTTTTTTTTTTTCTTTTTTTTTTTCTTTTTTTAAAGTCCACTTTTCAGAGAATGACCCATATATATATATTTTTTTTCGAAGTATAATTTTGGTTTAATGATGGGAAACATATAATAATGTCGATTAAACATTCATATTACAAAAAATGATTTAATAAAAGTCAAAAAGAAGTAACATGCTGTAAATAAAATATAAAAAGAATATTCTTTATTTTTTTTTCTTTTTTCTTCTTTTTTTTTTCTTTTTTCTTCTTTTTTTTCTTTTTTTTAAGCTAGTTCTTCTTTTTTACTATATACAACATTTATACCACTATGATTCTGTAAATGTATTATAAATAACATTGAAAACATTGAAAATCATTAAACAGATTTTATATGTACATATGAACTATATTTAAAAAATGATAATAATTTTTAGCTGCGATTTTTAGATGAAGACGATGTACATTTCCAAAATAAAAGTAGTAAATATGATGTTTCAAACAAGTATTAAGAGAAATTAGTTTCAATACAACTCAAAACTGACAGCATTAGCTTTGATTCCCTGTGAAAGACACAAACATGTAAAGCGTCCTGATATATAATGCAACTTCTCAAAACAATTTACCGTGCTGCTTCTGCCATCTAGAGAAAAAAGAAATTGTAAATAATATAGAATTTCTTATTTTCAGATAAAGATCAGAAAATAACTCTGTCTTCCGATTGTAGAAGTAGTGCGTCATATTTTGCTGGAAAGTCGCTCCCTGTTTTCAAATTCTTGTCACATTTCTGCATTCAAACGGGAATTGAAATCAATAGTGAATTACGACCTTAGGCAGATATAACACACTCTGATATTTGGTGTATAAATAACAAATATATAAATTAATTTAAGCCCTGTTTTGGATCACATTTATGAGCACTGCTTTGCTGGTGCTGCCATCTTTCGCCCTTTTGTCGAGGGGAAGTTGCGCTCCTACCACTGTGGTGCTACTAAAAAACAAAAAGCGCTCAATTCTCGGTAGTTTAACTTGGAGTTTCCTAGAGGCATTATGAACAGCAGCAACATAAATTAATTTTTATCTGAAATTATGGAGGGAGAACTTCCCTAACCACACACTTATCCACAGAACATCTTCAGGATGTTTCTGGGATGTATTTTCATCCTGAAAGCATCTTGAACATATCCTGCGGAAAAGATGTGCTCTTAGGGTTACGGGATGCGCTACTTGAACAAAATGAGAAATAACTATTTCTAAAATTTATTACTCATGCCATTGGTCAGATAAAATAAAATCTAACAACAGTAACAACAAAGTAAAATCACCGGAAATTTATTTTATTATTTATTATTTTAGAAAAATTTTGTAATAGTTTCATTAAAAAGTTTATTATGAATCGTGTTCTTAAAAGAAAATTTTCAAAAATTTAAACATTTATTTCAACGCTGTTTGCATAAAAAGAAAAAAAAAAAAGTAAGCTGCGTGTTAAATTTCATGACGAATAAAAGCATAATTATAAGTGAAAGTTTGAGTTTGAATATGCTTATAGATATTTAAAAATTTATGGAAAGAATGAATTAGTATTTAAGTTATGTATATATAAATATTAATATATTATATGTATATATATATATTACATTTCAGTTTTACTTGAAAAATTTATAAATATAAAATTAAATTTACAATGAAATCTTCAGTTTTTTTTTTTTTTTTTTTTTTTTTTTTTTTTTTAAATATATATATTTTTTAATAAATGTAGAAATTGGAAATGTTTTTGAAATTATACATAATTGCATAAAAAGGTTGTAGATTTTCTTGAATCAATAAAAAAATATTTAATGTGGGTTTACATTACAACTAGGATTAAGTGAAGAAATTTATCCAACAATTTCACAAAATCGAAGAAAATTTTATTTAAAACTACAATATGAATCGAAATGCATAATATAAATATTTATTACGTACAATGTAATATCTTCATATTGTGATGAGTGATATTTATTGTAAAGTATTGTGATTTCAAAAAATTCATGATATTAACACATTACAATATCAAATATTTTTAGAAATTGCCTGATACTTCGTTCACTAAACAACTACTTTTTCACCATTCTCATATTAAATAACAGTAAAAGCATTTTCATCTTTTTACAATTAAATAAATATACACACCGTATGTCACATTAGGATTTTTAATAGAAATATAGAACTAGTTGCCGAAACGTCAGTGGAGGCCCTACATTGAGACTCAAAACGGTTTTGGGCTGTGTCTGTCTGTCTGTCCGTCTGTCTGTCTGTCTGTCGCGCGATAGCGGCCGCAAAATTAGCGCTATTGACTTGAAATTTGGTACACATGTTCATGAGCCCCACGAAATTAGCTGTATAGTTTTTGGTATGTATTCCATTTGTAGTTCGTGTACAGGGACACGCCAAAGTTTTTCTTATCATTATGGCCTATGGGAGGAATTTGTACGTATCGCGATAGCGGCCGCAAAAAAAGCGCTATTGACTTGAAATTTAGTACACATGTTCATGAGCTCCACGAAATCAGCTGTATAGTTTTTGGTATATATTGCATTTGTAGTTCGTATACAGGGACACGCCAAAGTTTTTCTTATCATTATGGCCTAAGGGAGGAATTTGTATGTATTGCGATAGCGGCCACAAAAATCACGCTATTGACTTGCAATTTGGTACACATATTCATGAGCCCAACGAAATTAGCTGTATAGTTTTAGGTGTGTATTCCATTTGTAGTTCGTGTACAGGGACATGCCAAAGTCATTCTATCATTACGGCCCTATGGGAAGAATCTGTATGTACCGCGATAGCCACCGCAAAAATCAAGCTATTGACTTCCAATTTTTGCAGAAACGTCAGTGGAAGGCCTCTGTTGAGACTCAACAGGATTTTGTGTTCCGTCTGTCCGTCTGTCTGTCTGTCTGTCGTGTGAAAGCGGCCGCAAATATCACGCTATTGACTTGAAATTTGGTACACATGTTCATGATCCTCACAAAATTAGCTGCATAGTTTTTGGTATGTATTCCATTTGTAGTTCGTATACAGGGACACGCCAAAGTTTTTCTTATCATTACTGCCTAAGGGAGGAATTTGTATGTATCGCGATAGCGGCCACAAAAATCACGCTATTGACTTGCAATTTGGTACACATATTCATGAGCCCAACGGAATTAACTGTATAGTTTAAGGTGTATATTCCATTTGTAGTTCGTGTACAGGGACACGCCAAAGTTTTTCTTATCATTACGGCTTATGGGAGGAATTTGTATGTATCGTGATAGCGGCCACAAAAATCACGCTATTCACTTGCAATTTGGTACACATATTCATGAGCCCAACGGAATTAGCTGTATAGTTTTAGGTGTGTATTCCATTTGTAGTTCGTGTACAGGGACACGCCAAAGTCATTCTATTATTACGGCCTATGGGAAGAATCTGTATGTACCGCGATAGCCACCGCAAAAATCAAGCTATTGACTTCGAATTTTTACAGAAACTTCAGTGGAGGGCCTCTGTTTAGACTCAAAAGGATTTTGTGTTTCGTCTGTCCGTCTGTCTGTCTGTCTGTCGTGCGATAGCGGCCACAAAAATCACGCTATTGACTTGCAATTTGGTACACATATTCATGAGCCCAACGAAATTAGCTGTATAGTTTTAGGTGTGTATTCCATTTGTAGTTCGTGTACAGGGACATGCCAAAGTCATTCCATCATTACGGCCTATGGGAAGAATCTGTATGTACCGCGATAGCCACCGCAAAAATCAAGCTATTGACTTCCAATTTTTGCAGAAACGTCAGTGGAAGGCCTCTGTTGAGACTCAACAGGATTTTGTGTTCCGTCTGTCCGTCTGTCTGTCTGTCTGTCGTGTGATAGCGGCCGCAAATATCACGCTATTGACTTGAAATTTGGTACACATGTTCATGATCCTCACAAAATTAGCTGCATAGTTTTTGGTATGTATTCCATTTGTAGTTCGTATACAGGGACACGCCAAAGTTTTTCTTATCATTACTGCCTAAGGGAGGAATTTGTATGTATCGCGATAGCGGCCACAAAAATCACGCTATTGACTTGCAATTTGGTACACATATTCATGAGCCCAACGTAATTAGCTGTATAGTTTTAGGTGTATATTCCATTTGTAGTTCGTGTACAGGGACACGCCAAAGTTTTTCTTATCATTACGGCTTATGGGAGGAATTTGTATGTATCGCGATAGCGGCCACAAAAATCACGCTATTGACTTGCAATTTGGTACACATATTCATGAGCCCAACGAAATTAGCTGTATAGTTTTAGGTGTGTATTCCATTTGTAGTTCGTGTACAGGGACATGCCAAAGTCATTCCATCATTACGGCCTATGGGAAGAATCTGTATGTACCGCGATAGCCACCGCAAAAATCAAGCTATTGACTTCCAATTTTTGCAGAAACGTCAGTGGAAGGCCTCTGTTGAGACTCAACAGGATTTTGTGTTCCGTCTGTCTGTCTGTCTGTCGTGCGATAGCGGCCACAAAAATCACGCTATTGACTTGCAATTTGGTACACATATTCATGAGCCCAACGAAATTAGCTGTATAGTTTTAGGTGTGTATTCCATTTGTAGTTCGTGTACAGGGACACGCCAAAGACATTCTATTATTACGGCCTATGGGAAGAATCTGTATGTACCGCGATAGCCACCGCAAAAATCAAGCTATTGACTTCGAATTTTTACAGAAACTTCAGTGGAGGGCCTCTGTTGAGACTCAAAAGGATTTTGTGTTCCGTCTGTCCGTCTGTCTGTCTGTCTGTCGTGCGATAGCGGCCACAAAAATCACGCTATTGACTTGCAATTTGGTACTCATATTCATGAGCCCAACGGAATTAGCTGTATAGTTTTAGGTGTGTATTCCATTTGTAGTTCGTGTACAGGGACACGCCAAAGTCATTCTATTATTACGGCCTATGGGAAGAATCTGTATGTACCGCGATAGCCACTGCAAAAATCAAGCTATTGACTTCGAATTTTTACAGAAACTTCAGTGGAGGGCCTCTGTTGAGACTCAAAAGGATTTTGTGTTCCGTCTGTCCGTCTGTCTGTCTGTCTGTCGTGCGATAGCGGCCACAAAAATCACGCTATTGACTTGCAATTTGGTACACATATTCATGAGCCCAACGAAATTAGCTGTATAGTTTTAGGTGTGTATTCCATTTGTAGTTCGTGTACAGGGACACGCCAAAGTCATTCCATTATTACGGCCTATGGGAAGAATCTGTATGTACCGCGATAGCCACTGCAAAAATCAAGCTATTGACTTCGAATTTTTACCGAAACTTCAGTGGAGGGCCTCTGTTGAGACTCAAAAGGATTTTGTGTTCCGTCTGTCCGTCTGTCTGTCTGTCTGTCTGTCGTGCGATAGCGGCAGCAAAAATCACGCTATTGACTTGAAATTTGGTACACATGTTCATGATCCCCACGAAATTAGCTGTATAGTTTTGGGTGTGCATTCCATTTGCAGTTCGTGTACAGGGACACGCCAAATTTTTTTTATCATTACGGCCTATGGGAAGAATTTGTATGTACCGCAATAGCGGCCGCAAAAGTTCCCCGATTGATTTGCAAATTGACACATATATTCAGGCTCGGTATAGAAATAGCTATTTATTTTTTTAGGCCTATACTTTTTATGGATTGTATGGATTGTAGACAGGGACACACCAAAATACTTCACATTACGGCGTATGAGGTGAATTGCGTTTAAACGCATTTTAACATCTTTACTTTGCAATCAAGAAAATTAAACTAGCGTACGTGAGTAAGATGTTTAAACTTATGTTGTTTGAAGAAAATATGTGCTCTTAAGCTTTCTAATTAATGTACAGGACCTTACAAAATTGTTCTGACAATGTCACGTAGTCATCCAAACGATGTTAAATTTGGAACAATTATTAATTTTAAACGCAAAGTAAGCTGAATAGTTTTTACAGGTGTATAGAATGTTTATGGTTTGTTTACAGAGACACGCAAAAGAATTTCGTAGCATTAGAGCCTATGGACAAACATTTATTTAAGAGCGCACTTTAATGCGTTTATGCTGCATTGAACTTAATAAAATTATCATACATTATACAGATGCTTAAAATTATGTTTACTCTTAAAAAAGGTTATGTATAGACTAAATAATTTATGGGATCACACAAAATAATTCCGAGTATGTACTGTAATCATCCGAATGATGTCAAATTAGTTTGAAAAATTAATGAGTTATAATTAATTAAGTTTATTCTTATTATTGGCGTTTATAATGACTGTGGCTACTTTTCCGGGATATATAAAATAATTTCGTACTATTACGGTCTATAGTCGATATTTCTTAAAAGTTTATTTTAACATGGTTACACCCCATCAAATATAATGAATTTATGTTAGAATTTTAAAAGCATGTTTTCTTGTTGATAATTGTGGGCATAGAATTGGAAATTAGTTTAAAGGTTACGCAAAATATTTCCGATATGCTATGTAATTTTTTTTTGTATGAAATTTGGAGTTATGAAATTTGGTATTTATGAATTTCAGGGAAATAATACAAGACCGTCGTTCATTAAGAATACATATTGTTGCGTACTTGGGGGTCCGTAAGTTGTCCGAGAATGAAAGGCAAAACTTGCAAAAATTCAGTGATGTATTCACAGGAAGTTCCAGAAAAATACAAGTCTATAAACCAAGTATCAGCTTCAATTCAACCAGTAAACACAGCTTAAACAACAGCCGTTAACAGCAAAACAACGGTACAAACTATTTAGCAATCTTATATATATTATAAATGTGAATGTCCGTTTATTTGACTGAGTTTCACGCTAAAACTGCTCGATGGATTTCGATGAAATTTGTTATGGAGATAGCTTATACCCTAACTTAAAAAGTTGTCTACCTTTTATTCCGAAAAAAATTTTGTTTTTGCGATTTTTATGCATAAAATAGTAATTTTGTAAGCTAATAATAGCAAAAAATTAGCCATTTTAATTTATCCATAATTTAATTGTTGCCAAAAAAAAAAAAAAACGAATTTATTTATTTTTTTCAACAGGAAAATAAATACATTTATCTAAACGTGAACAAAAAAAAAAATAATAAAATAAAATAAAATAAAATAAATAAATAAATAAAAATAAAAAAATTATGCATCTCAAAAAATTGACGTCATTTTTAATTTAAAAATTCTTTTACAAAGTGCTGTTATAGTTTACGATGCTAATGTGTGTTCTACTAAAATCAGTTTTATTTATAGTAGATCCTCCTGGGTGATTTTTTAAATTGTTGCGTTGAAGTACACCGAACATTTTTCGCCAAGAGGCTTAATTTAGCATTTTTTAATCTAGGTAGTTCAAGAAAAATATAAAAGAGGTTTAATTTAGCAACAGCAATTTTAATCTAGGTAGTTCAAGAAAAATGTAAAATTTATAAAATACTACAAAACGAAAAAAAACAAATCTGAAATAGTAGTCACATAAATGATCTATTTTTATCTGAGTAGATAATTTTATAGAAAAAAAAGTGAAGTTTTAAAAATAGAAAATTTATTTCATTAAGCACTATTTTAAACCTAAAAACCATTAATAAAATAAACAGAATATGAAGGGTTCTTATATGTTAACGAAAAGGTGTCCGATAAAACGCTTTCTATTTTTATGCAAGAAATTATACAAAAAAAAAAAAAAAAATCGCTAATATGGCGACAAAAATTCAAAAGCCGCCAAGGGAGAGATTCAATAAAGTTGTGTAGCACGATAATGTTTAGTTATTTATTTATTTTTTTATATACCAATCACTACGCTAATTGAACATACAAGTAAATGAGCTGCTGATGTGTGACTGCACTTGCACGCTGTCGGGCAGAAATATTTGATTAATTCAAATTAATATTTAAATAACTAAACAAAGATATGTTTAATAGAAAGCATAGTCTTGGAGACAAACTTGGCGAGTGGGTTATTTGCTTTACTCCTGTGGAACAAGTGACTATTTTTTAGACTGTCCCAGAACATTCATCGAATAATGACTTATACTGTACGAGTAACAGCTTCAACTGTTTCCAGAATATTCGAAGAATTAACACCAGCTATTGGACAATTTTCGAAAATATTTGTTTTAATAATAGTTTTGTTGTACAGATTCGAGAAGTTCAAAAAATGTTTGATATTGCCAAGGAGGTCCCATACTAAAGCTGTGACGAAAATAGTCGCCAATCGAAATATATTCAGTTACAAAGAAATCATTTAAATATAGCGTCCAGCGAAGCGGGCAGAGCCTGCTAGTAACACATAAAGAAAGTCTCATCTAAAGAGGCTCAAAGCAAAGCAAGAATTTCACGAAACTGACACAGATCTGAGACTGACTGCCTTGGCGAAAAAATGCTCCTTTTATACTTTTCTATCGAACACAGACTGTTCTGGAAAATTCTCATATCTCATAATGAGATTAGAGCTTCCATATTTGGTATATCCCTAATAAGGATTTTCTCGCAAAGGTCGCCAAAAAAAATCGCCAAGGAGGGAAACAGTCGCCAACTTTGGCGCCAAATCCATTTCTTCCCTTATTGGAGCTTTTTTAAATGTTTTTAAGGGAAAATTAGGCTGTTTTAACGCTAAAACGACTAAAAATGCACAAAGTTAGCATTTTATTAACTTTACTAAACTTCTTTGAAAGAATTGATACAAAAATAAATGCAATTATTTACAATTCCGTAACACTTTAAAAGATATGCAAATAGAGACATAGCGGGGGGGTTGAGTGGGGCGGCAGCCCCCCTC
The DNA here is from genome assembly GCA_963930645.1 of Salticus scenicus. Classification (NCBI taxonomy): domain Eukaryota; kingdom Metazoa; phylum Arthropoda; class Arachnida; order Araneae; family Salticidae; genus Salticus; species Salticus scenicus. The sequence continues at coordinate 288,018,396 of OZ005653.1, read as the reverse complement.
AGGAATGTATCTGATTATGGTAACAAGTCGATCGAATCAATATATACGATTATAGAATAAGGAATAAATAAAAATGACCTATTGAATAATGTCTGATGTAAAAAGGACGTTGAGGCTCCTGATCTGCAGATCCACTAGTAAATAAACTCTTGCATATTTAGACGTAATGTGAATAAGATTTCTTCAGAGATATATTGACAAGGGAAATGACGATGCTTAGTGTGTATTCCAGAGTGAGAATATTTATGATTGATTTTGGATAATGCTGTCTCTCGAAACGGCATTCAATTTGCATTATGATTGATTTTCACAACCAGTATTATTCTCTCGATGCAGCACACGACTGTTGCAGAATTGTTTTGGAAGTAAATGACATAAACTATTAGTGTCTTGAACTGATAAATAACTGAATATTATTATTATTTATAGAAGTAATTTCATTCCAATTGGTTTATTTTTAACATTCAATTTTAAAATAAAAGAGAGAAAGTTTTTAATAATTATTATTTTAGTGTTTGATTTTTTTTTTTTTATACGTTTATTTGATGCTTGAAAAACTATGAATCAGAATCTAATATAAATCAGAATTTGAAATTGCTTTGAAATTAATTTGTGGATAGTTATAGGCATATTTTACTCTATATATTTTGTGTTATTGAAATTTTATATTTTTGAAGATAAATTACAGTCGTAACAAAAGTCTCCGAACACTAGAAAAAATTCCTATATAAAAAAGTACACTTAATACAGTTTTGTTAAACAAATTCTTGTCGAATCCTGTCTTTAGACTGACTAAAAACAGGATTCGACAAGGATTTATTTAACTAAACTGTAATAAGTGTACTTTTTTTTTATATAGGAATTTTTGCTAGTGTTCGGAGACTTTTGTTACCGACTTTACGTATTAAATATTTATTATAGCAATGCTTTTTGAAAATCAGCCATTTACCGATCTATGGATGCCTATTTTACGCCTAATTGAATTTGTTGTAAATCAAGATTTATATTAAAAAGTGTTATTTAGTTGAAAATTTATAATTTCGTAACAGAAGTAATCTGACAAAAGAAGGTGCCTTCTTAGTGCATTTAGGAATTTTGTTCTACTGTATTTTGACAAAAAGAAATCTTTATAATACCCTTACTGTGTTATTAGATAATCAGTTTCAGATATTTATTCAGAAATCTTTTAAAACAAATTAAAATCTTTAAGAAAAATTACACGGAATATATTATCTAAAAAATAAATAAAATAAAATAAATTATACTTGATTTTTATGGTATAATACTATGAAAATTTACTTGATAAAATGTCACTTATAAGAAAAATTTCCCAATTTTTTCCCACTTACCATGCTAATTGTTTTCACAGCATTCAATCAAAAAAGAAATTAACAAAAATGCAATTTATAACTTACAAATTACGTTAAACTAATGAAATTTATTTTTGAATTTATACTTACTTTGGTAAACAACTAGCATTATGGTTTAAAAATCAGTAAATATAGAGTTTAAGATTTTAGAAACTACTGAAAAATGTTCCTAATATCAGGAAAATTTGTTACAGGTATTACGTAATTTTGTTTAGAAGTAATTGTAATGATTTCAATGAATACTTATGATTTTGAGACTAAACAAAATAAAATAAAATAAAACTTTGTATTAGGGTTAAACTTCTTGAAAAGTGTATTAATATTTGTAAACAGTCATTTTCAGAATAATTGTTTTCAGATGTCTGGAAAGGATATTCTAATAACATTAAATAATCATGCATTAAAGATATTTGGAACCTAGAAATTTATTCGGCGAAACAACCCTTTTCAACGGACAGATACTTTATAAAAATCTTATGTATTTTAAGAATCTACATCAATAAAACAAAAATTGCTAACTTAAAATTATCACTAAACTAATTAAATGTTATTTTGAATTTTATTTAGTCTCATAAACATTTTGTATTTCAATATTTCCAAAAATATGGTTATAGAGTTTAATATAATAGAAATCAATCTATCAAGGTCCCTGTATCAGCAGAAAGTATATACATTAAAGTTAATTGATTGCGCTTGGATCCTAGATCTGAGTCCAATGCCCTCTGGTAAGGTTTTTCTATAGTGTTCTTGTCCATTATACGCGAGAAAACACCGAACATTTCAAACGGCTCGTTCGACAATCGCACTCTTGGATCAAAATCATAGCAGAAACACTCGACCACTGACAAGACGTCTCTATGGAAGGAAAATTTGTTTTTGGAATTGTGTAAATGTTTTTTATGTGGCTACCAAAACTTCGGTTACTCTAAAAGCTGCATCACTGATATGGGCGCCTTAAAGTTGCCTTCAAACTCTGGCAACAAAGTAGAGCGTCAAAATCATAAATTATCCATTGACGAAAGTGACCCTTGAAATTTTGGACGCGTTTACAATGAAGGACATTACTTTTTATTGCTCTTTTACAAAAGAGACCCTTGTCCATATGCAATTATCGCACTAGGAGGTTTGTAAACGACTCCTCTAGCGAGCGACGACTCAAATACCACATCAAAGGAATATGAGAAAGAGGCCGGCGATGAAGCTTTGCAATTGCCAGAGTTTGAGCACAGCTTTAGGCTGGGATTGCGGTGCCTCGTTCTTAAGTCTTATCTTAAAAGTTACGACCTTTCGTAGATGGGCGTGGTTAAGAACGATCTTAAATTGGTATTGCGGTGCCTCAAGCGTAAGTCCTCCGCGTGTCCTCGTAAGAGAAAGCCAGCCAGCCAATGGGAGACGTAGACCGAGTTATGTTGTGATTGCGCGCGCATCCAGTTACGATTCGACGTAAGATAGCTCTGAGGTTGTCGTAAGATAGTGGTGCACTGCAATACGACTTGCGTTTTGTTTACATCTTAAGACAGAGTTTGTGCGTAAGATAGTGTTGAGCGAGGCACCGCAATCCCAGCCTTAATGTGTGATCAACGACGAACCAGGACGCAGGAATATAGTGACGCCCCCTTTCAGACAAATCACAATCCTTTTACAGCATCAAGATTGCCTCCACCGTATTTAACGGCATTGTGAATAGTGCACATTGACAGCTAGCTTTCGACATCGTCATACGGATCCCGCATCAATGAAACATACTGTTTTATTAATAAACCATTTCTCAAAAAAAAAAAAAAAAAAGAAAGAAAGAAAGAAAGAAAAAATAATAATAATAATAAAATGAACATTTAAAGAATTTAAAAAGTAGCTTTTAAAAAATAAATAAATAAATAAATAAAAGCTTTCAGTACCATTTTTGCGCAATTTAAAGCTTGAAAAAATAGAGACACTTAACGATATCCTTTTACTTTCTAATAGCCAGCCTCAAACACATTGCCGTGTCTCTGAACTGTTGTACGTCGTTGATATCTTTTGAGTAGACAAAAAATAAATAAATAAATAAAATAAAATAAAGTAGCATTGCTTGTGCTTGCATAACAATTCCCTATAGATTTAACATAAGAAGTTATTCCTACGGTAGATATTACTTCAATAAAATTCAAAAATTCAAACTATATAACAAAATACAACCAACATCGTTGCTTTCTTTATTATATTCTATTTCTTGAAACAATTTTCATAGATGCCACAAGCACCCCATAAACTTTAAATTTTACATCTATTTTTTAAGATAGCACGCGATCATGTTTTATATAAAAATTAAATCATTAAATTCATTTTTTTAATTTATTTTTATTTCATTTTGTACGAGTACTTTTTATTTCCCAATTCAAAATTATTATTAAAAAAAAAAAAAAAAAAAAAAAAAAGCTGCGTGTTAAATTTTATGACGCGTAAAAGCATAATTATAAGTGAAAGTTTGAGTTTGAATATGCTTATAGATATTTAAAAATTTATGGAAAGAATCAATTATTATTTAAGTTATGTGTACATAAACATTAGTATATTATGCGTATTTATATATATATATATATTATATTTCAGTTTTATAAATATAAAATGAAATTAACAATGAAATCTTCAATTTTTAAAAAAATATATTTCATTCTTAATAAATGTAGAAATTGGAAATGTTTTTTAAATTATACATAATAGCATAAAATGTTGTAGATTTTTTCTGAATCAAGAAAAAAGAATTTCATGTGGGTTTAAATTATAACTAGGATTAATTAAAGACATTTATCAAACAATTTCACAGAATTGAAGAAATATTTATTTAAAATTACAACATGAATTGAAATACATAAAATAGATATTTAATACATACAATGTAATATCTTCAGATTGTTATAGTGATATTTATTGTAATATAAAGTATTGTGATTTCAAAAAATTCATGATATTATCACATTACAATATTAAATATTTTTAGAAATTGCCTGATACTTCGATCACTAAATAACTACTTTTTCATCATTCTCATATTAAATGACAGTAAAAGCATTTACGTCTTTTTACAATTAAATAAATATACACACACCGTATGTCACATTATGATTTTTAATAGAAATATAGAACTAGTAGATAAACTCTTGTGTATTTAGACGTAATGTGAATAAGATTTCTTCAGAGATATATTGACAAGGGAAATGGCGATGCTTAGTGTGTATTCCAGAGTGAGTATATTTATGATTGATTTTGGATAATGCTGTCTCTCGAAACGGCATTCAATTTGCATTATGATTGATTTTCACAACCAGTATTATTCTCTCGATGCAGCACACGACTGCTGCAGAATTGGTTTGGAAGTAAATGACATAAACTATTAGCGTCTTGAACTGATAAATAACTGAATAATATTCTTATTTATAGAAGTAATTTCATTCCAATTGGTTTATTTTTAACATTCGATTTTAAAATAAAAGAGAGAAAGTTTTTAATAATTATTTTTTTAGTGCTTGATTTTTTTTTTTTTTTTTTTTTTTTTTGATACGTTTATTTGATGCTTGAAAAACTATGAATCAGAATCTAATCCAAATCAGAATTCGAAATTGCTTTGAAATTAATTTGTGGATAGTTGTAGGCATATTTTACTCTATATATTTTGTGTTATTGAAATTTTATATTTTTGAAGACAAATTACAGTCGTAACAAAAGTCTCCGAACACTAACAAAAATTCCTATATAAAAAAGTACACTTAATACAGTTTTGTTAAGCAAATCCTTGTTGAATCCTGTTTTTAGACTGACTAAAAACAGGATTCAACAAGGATTTATTTAACTAAACTGTATTAAGTGTACTTTTTAACACGCTTTTTATATTAGCTTCACCTGTATGTATGTATGTATGTTTGTATGTTTGTAACCACTCAGTGAGAAAACAAAAAATCTATATTGTAAAAAAAGACTTTCCCCACGTGAACGCCGTGGCGTTGAGGTATAGCTTCGTGCTATGAACCTAAAGGTCTAGCGTTCGATCCAAGTCAGGGGAGATTTTTTAAAAATGGTTTTTGTTTAATTCTAAATTATTTTAATTAAAGATTTAAATGTATGTAGTAAATATTATGGTGTCACTCACACGATTTTCTCTTACCCTACATTTTAATACTAAGATAGATATTTTGTGCTTTTTAGTTCACATTTCTATAAAAGCGTGTTCTTTAATTTTTTAAAACTATAATATTATTTTAACACGTTTTTATTAGCTTCACCTGTATGTTTGTTTGTATGTATGTTTGTAACCGCTCTGGGACCAAACATAAAATCTATATTGTAAAAAAAGACTTTCCCTACGTGAACGCCGTGGCTGTGAGGTAGAGCGCCACGCTGCGAAATTAAAAGTCTAGCGTTCGAGTCCAGTCAGGGGAGATTTTTTTAAAAATGATTTTTGTTTAATTCTAAATTATTTTAATTAAAGATTTCAATGTATGTAAATATTATGGTGTGTCACTCACCCGATTTTCTCTTACCCTGCATTTTAATACTAAGATAGATATTTTGTGTTTTTTAGTTCACATTTCTATAAAAGCGTGTTCTTTATTTTTTTAAAACTATAATATTATTACATAGAAATTTTTGCTAGTGTTCGGAGACTTTTGTTACCGACTCTACGTATTAAATATTTATTATAGCGATGCTTTTTGAGAATCAGCTAATTACCGATCTATCCCAGATAACAAGCACATTTGCAGCAAGTTTGATTTTTCTTGACATTATCTTGCCATGACAAATTTGATGCGATAAATTTGTCGTGAAATTGCCGCAAAGTAGACACAACATAAATCTATCTTTCATTTTAATTTTTTTTTCCTTTCACACCCTTTCTGTTGCAAACTAAAATTGCTATGTAGGTATTTGAAACTTAACCAAAGACTGATATTGAAGCGGTTTCGCAACGTTTTCTTGCTCGTGTTGCTTACTAATGGAAGAAGCGTGACGTTATCTGCGGGACTCGAAGTCTCGTGTCGACAAATCTTATGCGAAATACAAGCTTTATTTACATGTTTCTATGTGTATTTGCAGATAATGTGACGTGATAAGAATCTGAGTTTGCAATGCATTAAAAGTTGGTGTGACATGACAAGCTTGCCTATTGCAATGAATTTGCAGTACTCTTAAAACGACAAACCTAACTTTTCTACTAGTTTGCAACAAACTTGCAGCAAATTTGATACAGTAAGAGTGCAACTTGCACGACAAGTTTGCTGCAAATTTGGCGTATGGTGACTTCGGAGATTGCGTTAACTTGCTTCAATCTTGTTATGAACTTACAGCTTGTCACCCTGAACTTGCTGCAAGTTTGTTGGCTTACAAAGCAAAATTGCTGCAATTTAGCTGCAAATTGAAATTGCTATGTGGGATGGATGCCTATTTTACGCCTAATTGAATTTGTTATAAATCAAGATTTATATTAAAAAATTTCATTTAGCTGAAAATTTATAATTTCGTAACAGAAATAATCTGACACTAGAAGGTGCCTTCTTAGTGCATTTAGGAACTTTGTTCTGCTGTATTTTGACAAAAAGAAATCTTTATAATATCCTTACTGTGTTATTAGATAATCAGTTTTAGATATTTATTCAGAAATCTTTTAAAATAAATTGAAATCTTTAAGAAAAACTACACGGAATATATTATCTAAAAAATACAAAATAAATAAAATAAAATAAAATGTACTTGATTTTTATGGTATAATATTATGGAAATTTACGTGATAAAATGTCACTTATAAAAAAAATACCTTTTTCCCCCTTACCATGCTAATTGTTTTCACAGCATTCAATCAAAAAGGAAATTAACAAAAATGCAATTTATAACTTACAAATTACGTTAAACTAATTAAATTTATTTTTGAATTTATACTTACTTTGGTAAACAACTAGCATTATGGTTTAAAAATCAGAAAATATATAGAGATTAAGATTTCAGAAACTACTGTAAAATGTTCCTAATATCAGGAAAATTTGTTACAGGTATTACGTAATTTTGTTTAGAAATAATTGTAATGATTTCAATGAATACTAATAATTTTGAGACTAAACAAAATAAAATAAAATAAAACTTTGTATTAGGGTTAAACTTATTGAAAAGTGTATTTCCAATATTTGTAATCAATCATTTTTAGGATAATTGTTTTCAGATTCCTGGAGAGGATACTCTAATAATATTAAATAATCATGAATTAAAGATATTTTGTACCTAGAAATTTATTCGGCGAAACAACCCTATTTGACAGACAGATACTAAACATCTTATGTATTTTCAGAACCTACATCAATAAAAGAAAAATTGCTAACTTAAAATTATCGCTAAACTAATTAAATGTTATTTAGAAATTTACTTAGTCTCATAAACATTTTGTGTTATAATATTTATAAAAATTATGGGTATAGAGTTTAGAATAATAGAAATCAATCTATCAAGGTCCCTGTATCAGCAGAAAGTATATACATTAAAGTTAATTGATTGCACTTGGGTCTTAGATCTGAGTCTAATGAAAAGGTTTTTCTATAGTGTTCTTGTCCATTATACGCGAGAAAACACCGAACATTTCAAACGGCTCGTTCGACAATCGCAACTCTTGGATCAAAATCATAGCAGAAACACTCGACCACTGACAAGACGTCTCTATGGAAGGAAAATTTGTTTTTGGAATTGTGTAAATGTTTTTTATGTGGCTACCAAAACTTCGGTTACTCTAAAAGCTGCATCACTGATATGGGCGCCTTAAAGTTGCCTTCAAATTCTGGCAACAGAGTAGACCGTCAAAATCATAAATTATCCATTGTGCGAAAATGACCCTTGAAATTTTGCACATGTTTACAATGAAAGAAATTACCTTTTATTGCTCTTTTACAAAAGAGACCCTAGTCGAGACGCAATTATCGCACAAGGAGGTTTGTGAGCGACGCTTCCAGCGAGTGACGACTCAAATACCACATCAAAGGAATATGAAAAGAGGCCTGCGGTGAAGCTTTGCAGAGTTTGAACGCAGCTTTAATGTGTGATCAGCGACGAACCTGGACGCTGGAATGCGTGACGTCCCCTTCCAGTCAAATCACAATCCTTTTACAGCATCAAGATTGCCTTCTCCGTATTTTACGGCATTGTGAATAATGCACATCGAGAGCTAGCTTTCGACATCGTCATACGTATCCTTCACCAATGAAACAAACTGTTTTATTAATAAACCATTTCTAAAAAATAAATAAATAAATAAATAAATAAATAATAATAATAAAATAAACATTTTAAGAATTTAAAAAGTAGCTTAAAAAAAATAAATAAATAAAAGCTATTTGTACTGCGCAATTTAAAGCTTGAAAAAAGAGACACTTAACCCATCATTAAGATATCCTTTTACTGTCTAATAGCCAGCCTCAATTAGTGCAAGTGCTCCAACACATTTCCGAGTCTAAACCTTGCAATATCTTTTGAGTAGACAAAATAAATAAATAAATAAATAAATAAATAAAATAAAATAAAGTAGCATTGCTTGTGCTTGTGCAGAGTTTGAACGCAGCTTTAATGTGTGATCATCGACGAACCTGGACGCTGGAATGCGTAACGTCCCCATCCAGTCAAATCACAATCCTTTTACAGCATCAAGATTGCTTTCTCCGTATTTAACGGCATTGTGAATAAGGCACATCGAGAGCTAGCTTTCGACATCGTCATACGTATCCTTCACCAATGAAACAAACTGTTTTATTAATAAACCATTTCTAAAAAAAAAATAATAGTAATAATAAAAGAAACATTTTAAGAATTTAAAAAGTAGCTTAAAAAAATAAATAAAAGCTTTTAGTACTGTGCAATTTATAGCTTGAAAAAAGAGACACTTAACCCGTCATTAAGATATCATTTTACTGTCTAATAGCCAGCCTCAATTAGTGCAAGTGCTCCAACACATTTCCGAGTCTAAACGTTGCAATATCTTTTGAGTAGACAAAAAAATAAAAATAAATAAATAAATAAATAAATAAATAAATAAATAAATAAAATAAAATAAAGTAGCATTGCTTGTGCTTGTGCAGAGTTTGAACGCAGCTTTAATGTGTGATCATCGACGAACCTGGACGCTGGAATGCGTGACGTCCCCATCCAGTCAAATCACAATCCTTTTACAGCATCCAGATTGCTTTCTCCGTATTTAACGGCATTGTGAATAAGGCACATCGAGAGCTAGCTTTCGACATCGTCATACGTATCCTACACCAATGAAACAAACTGTTTTATTAATAAACCATTTCTAAAAAAAAAATAATAGTAATAATAAAAGAAACATTTTAAGAATTTAAAAAGTAGCTTAAAATAAATAAATAAAAGCTTTTAGTACTGTGCAATTTAAAGCTTGAAAAAAGAGACACTTAACCCGTCATTAAGATATCCTTTTACTGTCTAATAGCCAGCCTCAATTAGTGCAAGTGCTCCAACACATTTCCGAGTCTCTAAACGTTGTAATATCTTTTGAGTAGACAAAAAATAAATAAATAAATAAAATAAAATAAAGTAGCATTGCTTGTGCTCGCATAACAATTCCCTATAGTTTTAACATAAGAAATTATTCCTACGGTAGATATTACTTCAATAAAATTCAAAAATTCAAACTGTATAACAAAACTATATAACAAATTCTGGCAAAAGCAGAATTTAATTTGGGACGGACGACTGTCTGTTTTTTTTTTTTTTTTTTTTTCAAATTATAACATCGCTTTCAAATTATGCAATTATATTTTCGATAAATTTTAGATTTCGATAAATGTCCAACTATCGAAAAATGACACCCCGCAAAAATCCCAGATTGAGACTAATAGTCCTCAGTCCTAAATAGATAAATAAATAAATAAAATAAAATAAATAAAAAAATAAAATGTGTAAACAATCATTTTTAGGATCATTATTTTCAGACATCTGAAAAGTGATTAAAAAAAAATTAAACATATCATGAATTAGGGCATTCTGATCAGAGAAATTTATTTGATTTATAGTGCGATTTTGTAAAAAAAAAAAAAAAAGTTTTTGTCGTTTTAAAAAAAAACAACTTTAAATGAAACTTTAAACGATGAAATTTATAACATAAAAGTTTTGCTAAACTAATTTTAAAATAAAGTATTCAATTAGAAATTTGCGTGCTTAAAAAATGATTATTATTTTTATTTTTATTTTTATTTTTTTTTTTTTAAGTAAAATTGATGTTATTAAATGTATATCCGCTGCAAACAAGAAAAACGATGGAAAATATTTTATTTGTAAAAACACTCATTCCCGAGGGCGTGATGTCACAGACTTTCCATATTTCTAGACATCGGTTTTATGGGAAAAATCTTTTTATCGACTTTATTATCTGTGATAAGATTTACCTAGGAATATTTTTGCCGGCTTCATCTCTTTTCTTTTTCTATCTCCTTATATTATTAAAATCTGTACGCGTGTGTGTGTGTGTGTGTGTGTGTGTGTGTGTGTGTGTCTGTCTGTCTGTGAGAAACGGCTTGACGCAGCTAAGGCTCCGCCGCTAAAGGTCGCACGGACTTCGATCAGGTACCGATGGACAGAGAATTTATCGCAGATCTGGGTTATCTAATTTGCTAAACGATGCGACCCTAATTAGCGGAGATATTAATTAAAATGTCGACCATTGTCTAACGAAAAATGACCCAGTCTCCTTATATTATTAAAATCTGTACGCGCGCGTGTGTGTGTGTGTGTGTGTGTGTGTGTGTCTGTCTGTGAGAAACGGCTTGACGCAGCTAAGGCTCCGCCGCTAAAGGTCGCACGGACTTCGAACAGGTACCGATGGACAGAGAATTTATCGCAGATCTGGGTTATCTAATTTGCTAAACGATGCGACCCTAATTAGCGGAGATATTAATTAAAATGTCGACCATTGTCTAACGAAAAATGACCCAGAATTCATGATTAATTGCTTAAAAAGCGACATTTTTACGGAAAAGGTGGAAAATAAATTAGAAATATCAGTCGTATTGTTACAAACAAGATACCATTGGAAAGGGTTTTTTTTTTTTTTCTTAAACCGATGGTTTAAACGGCTTATCGATCGGACAATTAGATTTTTTAAAATTAACTAAACTATAAAAAAATATTGGCAACAAATCACAAGAATCTTAGCTTTGCAGACTTTTCGTCTACAGCAGTCTTCAACGGAAACACATCTGGTCACAATGAAGTCACGTGTTTCGTAGTGCGATTAAAAATTACAATTTTTTATTTTCTTCAATTTTTCAAATTTTACACATTTTATTTAGTATATAATATTTACACCACAAAACAAACTTGAATTTCAAATTTCATCGATTTTGGTCAATAAACAAAAGATTTACATTTTAATTGCAAATTAAATTTTATCTTTACACGCCGGACATTTTTGCAATATTTTAATACGCGTATTTCAATTTCTAATTACGATTAATTTATTTTTTATACATCATACGAAAGATATTTTAAAGTTGTTTTACATAATTCAAAGTTTTCAACAGATTTACACGTTTTGAGGTCTCCTGAATCAGTGTTCTTTTATGATGCTGTATTATTTTCAAATTTCAATATTTCAATTTCTAATTATGATTAAATTTTTTTTAATGCATCATTCGAAAGATATTTTAAAGTTCTTTTAAATTATCGAAAATTTTCACCAGATTTATACGTTTTGAGGTCTCCTGAATCATATTTCTTTTATGGCGCTGTAATATTTTCAAATTTCAATATTTCAATTTCTAATTATGATTAAATTATTTTTAATACATCATTCGAAAGATATTTTAAAGTTCTTTTAAATTATCGAAAGTTTTCACCAGATTTACACGTTTTGAGGTGTCCTGATTACGTTTTCCTTTGCATCTCAGCTAATTGAGTTAGACCGTTCAAAATTGGTATACGTAGGTTAATTAGGAGGGGCTGAAAGGGTGGGGAAGAGATAGGCGTGCACCGCGCTCGTATCCCCTAACTTGTGCGCGCACGGGACTGCGCGGCCGAAGGCAGTGGGGACCAGGTCCGACTTTTTAACCGATGAGAAATGATTTTTTTCATTTTCTTTTCTTAAGAATAAAAATTTGATTTGAGAAGGAGTATATGCGCGCAGCGCGCATGGGTTTGCGCTGCCAAAGGCAGTGGGGACCCGGTGTGAGTTTTTAACCGATCAGAAATGATTTTTTTTTTAGGGGGCACGAAGGGTCAGGGAAGGAATACGCGAGCGCAGCGCGTGTATCCGTGAACTTGTGCGTGCGCAGCGCGCACGTGACTGGGCTGCCGAAGGCAGTGGGGACCCGGTCCGACTTTGTACCGGATGAGAAATGATTTTTTAAATTTTCTTTTCTTAAGAATAAAAATATGACTTCAGGAGGAATATGTGCGCGCAGCGCACGTATACCTTCGCACGTGCGCGCGCATGGGTCTGCGCTGCCGAAGGCAGTGGGGTCCCGGTGCGAGTTTTTACCCGATCAGAAATGATTTTTTCAGGGGGCACGAAAGGTCAGGGAAAGTATACGCGCGCGCAGCGCGTGCATTCCTTAAGTTGTGCGCGCGCAGCGCGCACGGGACTGCGCTGCCGAAGGCAGTGGGGACCCGGGCCGACTTTTTACCCAATTAGAAATGATTTTTTTTTTTAATTTCTTTTCTTAACACTAAAAATTACTGTTAGTGATTCATTAATTTTAGTGATTCATTTGAAAATACTGACCCGCTAGCGGTCGAAGCCAGCTAGTTTTCTTTAATAAAACTTGTTGGATATAATGATCATTATTAATTGTCTCTTAAATAATGCTGAGTAAGAAAAGTTTGATTTATTTTCCTTTTGAAGACAGCTGCATATACTTAAAGTAATTTCATAATTTACCAGATAATAATAATAATTAAAATAATAATTAAAAAACAGATTTTTATAACTACTACTGATTTCCAAATTAAATTTTTAATTGGAAATATAATAATGAGTTTTTGAAAATATCTATTCATGAAATAGAAAAAGTTTGAAAATATAGAAACAATATATTTTTAATAATTATGTTTAAGGTATTAAAATACATAAAGGGGTTTAAATTTAAAATTATTATCATTTCATAGATAATATTATTTTGTAACGTAATAATGAAGTTTTAGTGATCATTTAAATAATTTTAATTCGTATGGGAGAAATCATATTTATTCAAAGTTTTATACATAAGTAAACGCACATACGTAAAGCTGTATGAGTTTCATCTTTTCTGTGCTATAGATATTATGAACTTTTGCACATATTGGACTAAATAATGCTGCATAATATATATATATATATATATATATATAAAGAGAGATTGAAATATTAAACATTTTTAATATGAATTTTTCGTAAATAAAAAGTAAATTTATTTTATTATCTATATAGCTAGTTTGACATGTTGAATATCACAAAAAAATTTAAGATTTATGAAACATAGAAAATTAATAAAATCTACATTTTTTAATTAGCATGGGTACATTTTTTGTCTCTCCATATTTATAAATATACTATTGGTAAAACTTATCATACTAAAAGGTAATGAGTACAACACTTTGAATAACCACCATAAAAGGCAAAAGCGCACAGCAATTGTTTCGGGTCTCAAGAAAACACGACCCTTCGTCAGGCGAACAAAGTAGGCGCGAGTGCTTCAAACAAAGCGGCAAAGGTTCAAAATTCTGTCGACCCGAAACAATTGCTGTAAATTATTGCATTTTATGGTGTTTATTAAAAGTTTTGTACTCATTACCTATAAGTATAATAAGTTTTACCAATAGTATATTTATAAATATGGAGAGACAAGAAATATACTCATGCTAATAGCATTTTAATAATTGTCTAAGTTTTATAAATCTTAAATTATTTTGTGATATTCAATATGTCAAACTATCTGTATAGAAAATTAAATAAATTTACTTTTTATTTACAAAAAAAAAAAAAATTAATAATAATAATAATAATAATAATGTTTAATGTTTCAATCTTTTTTTTTTTCAATTTTTATAATTATGCCCCATTATTTAGCAATATATTTCACGAAAAAAATTCAAAGTCGAATATGTGCAAAAGTTCATAATATCTATAGCATAGTAAAGATGAAACTCACACAGATTTACGTATGCGCGTTTATTTATGTATAAAACTTTGCATAAATATCGTTTCTTCCATGAGAATTAAAATTATTTAAATAATCACCAAAACATCATTATTATGTTACAAAATAATATTATCTATCAAATATCCTTATTAAATATCCCAAAATCTACTTATTACGCTTAAACGCCATTTCTGTGGTACTTTTTTATAATGTTATTATAGGTTCCATTTAAACCATATTTCATCTTAGTAAAGTTTTACCGGGATTTTTAAATCATACATAAAATATTATGTATTTAAAACAAATATAGGCATATTACATTGTTGATTCGGCATCAAATAGAAATTTAAAAATATTATATTAGATTATTTCTGCATGAATTAACTTTTTTTTATAAAATAAATGTATTATTTTAAATAGCAATTGCCACCGATACATTTTTTCATCCATTGCTTGCGAAATTACAATATGACATTTCTATCAATTAAATTTCAATTAAATTGAACGCATTCGATAAATTTTCATCTGTGCATACTATTTCACATATATAAATTTTAAAAAATATAAATTACTAGAAAAATTCAATGGGAAGTTAATAGAGTATTTAATGATTAAAGAGGGATGCTTTATGTATTGGAAAGATTTTTCTGATTTAATTAATGAAAGAAGCTTCTCGGTTCAGCCAATTCTAGCCATTATATTAAAATAAATGCTAAACATGAAATCTGAAGAGTTGAAAAATCATTTAGGAGAGAAATTTTTGTATTTATATGCAGGATTCGTGAATAGTTATTCAATGAAATTTGTAAGGATTAGAAATTTTTAAATTTTACATTTATTAATTTTTTAATTCTGATATTTATTTACTTAAATAATTAATTATTTTTATTTTTTATTTTTTGTTATAAGTTGCTCCTTTCTCTTTAGTGAATTCTCGAATTTACTCAATATCAACTTATTTGTTATTTATTTTTCATTTTGCTTCTATATATTCATTTGTAAGTTCATATGCTTTTAAATGTTTTCAGTCTAAATAATAATAGCTATATATACAGATGGTTTTAATTACATGGTTTGCACTAATAGCATTATGTCTAACGGCAAGTATATTACACTTTACAGCAAACTGTTCTTAAAGACTATGTTTTACAATAACTTTTGGCGAAACATTAGCATCAAGTGGAGTTAAACAAAAGGAATTTAAGCAGACAATAATTTGAAAAATCATGTAATTAAACAGGTAACACGTAATTATACAGGTTTATACAGATAATGTATAAAATAATGGAAACAATTTCGACTTCTTCAATATTTTGATACAAAAAAAAACCTTAGATGTAAGAAACACATTTTACGTCACATATTTTAGTGATATTTCGTATCTAGATGACAGAACAAACTGACAAGTAAAAAAGAAAAAAAATATGTTTAGTATAACTTTCTAAAAAGGAACAACTGGAATGTGTTCCAATTGGAACAATTGAGCACGGAGTTTATATAAAGTTTCTGTTTTCATTTTTATGAGATTATTACATGCATTCATGAAAGAGGATTACTTTAAATAATCTGGTGTGTAACTCACACGACTTTCTCTTACCCTGAAATATAATACTATAAATACAGGTTGGAGATAAAGAGGTAAGATAACGATGTTATGTAAACATATGTTAAACAATTCAAATTAGGCTTCGGGGGAGTTTTATATGATAATTAGTTGTGAGAGAGGGGGGGGGTTTACCGCCCCCCTCAGCCACCCTTTTCATTAATGCAGCTACATTTATATGCAATTTAATTCGGTTATTAAAAAATAATTCTGTTCTTAAAAAATAATTTATTAAAATTATTATTTAAAAAAATTATATTTTATGATAATACAGACGATTTCCATATTAGAGAAGTAGTATAACACCAAATATCCAAAAAAAAGTCCATTTTATTCTCAATATTAAAAAAAATAAAAAATAAAAAAATACGATTTTTTTTCTAAGTTTTTTTTTTTTTCGTTAAAAGTAAAAAAAAAAAAAAAGTCGATAACTTTGCTTTAAATTATCGCAGATCGATGGTTCAACCACTCGTTTTAAAGGTATTGGCGAGCTCTTTTGAAAGATACCCATCATGAAAGTTTACCCCCCTCGAGAGGGGACTTCCCCCCCAGGGGGAGGGGAAGGCGAGGCTCCTACATACACAGTTTTTTTCCCCTATTGACTATCTCTATTACAAAAAATATATATTCGTTTCATTTGGTTTAGTGTAGTCTATAGATGTTGAACTCTACTTACCTGCAATTTCCCCCATAGACGTAATGTATTTGAATACTTTTGAGTGTCCCTGTCCACGAACCATTTGCTTGATCTTAACGAAATGTTTAGTGTAGCATCCTTATATGTTACACATTTAGAATACCAAGTTTGAACTTTCTGCCATAATTTGTTTTTGAAATATGCTGATAACAGACAGACACACAGACACACATACATACACACAGACCATTTGCTAAAAACATGATTTTCGTATTCAGAGCACCTCAGAACATGTAAATAAAACAAAAACTCGCGTTTGAAAATTTTACCCAAAATTTTACCATACTTTCTCTACCTTATGGGTAAAGTAAAAACAGAGAATTTTTTTGTTTACAATAAACATGGCTTTTTACCAATTCAATAATATTTTTAGAAAACTTAACATACTATAATCATGATATAAGAATATTTAATAACTAATAAAATGTGATTTTTTTTATTAAATATTTTTTATGTGCGTATATGAAGCGTTAACAAAATCTATTTTGCATAATTTATAATCTCAATTTACAGAACTTCTCTTATAAAAACCCAAGAAAGTACTTTAAAAATTAGAAAATATATCGTCGATAGAATGAGTTGAATATCAGTTGCACCTCAAAAAAGAAATTTATAAGTGTGTTTATCAAACTTTTATTAATATTCACATCAACTGATTCAAAATAAAGAATAAATTTTCCATAAAACCTTTTATAATTTTATTTCATATTAAGAATAATTGAAATTCAACCTAATATCAATGATAAATTTATGAATTATTATGTTATTTGATGTTTATCGCGGAAATTTTTGCTAATGACGTTTCTGCTAAAAATACTTTGCGAATGTGCCACTTATTATTAGGGTTAAAGGTATGTGTGTTACTTTTTTTTTTTTTTATATATATATAATTAAGTAAAAATATCTTTTCATTAAATTAATAAAAATAATTCTTAAAATTAAATTATATTTTGAACCATATTTCAAAAACCTTTAATTGTGAAATTTCGTTTAATAATGAAAACATGTTATTAAATGACGTTTACTTAAAAATGTTTCATGAATGTAACGTAAAAAACTAGATGCCTGGTATAAACATTATCTTAAAAAAAAGTTAAATTTCAGATTTGCCATAATGTTGTTTATTAAGGTACAAAGAACTTAAGAAAACAAAACACACGAAACCATTTATTTTAATACTATTACTATTACATTTCCTTCTATACTTAGATGTAAAACTGCACTTAAAAATTTTTATGGTACTTTTGTGCTTCATAATAGTTTTCTCTATGAACGTTTTGTAGCTTTTAATGTAAATATTTAAACAAACTATTATTTTCAAAACGTATCAGAAAAGAACTGCATTCATATTTTATGAGCAATACTGCTATTATTACCTAGAATTTCCTGTTTCACTTGTAACAGATGATTCTTGTGCCAATTTCAGGGCTATTACTTATTTTAAACTAACATAATACGTGGACTATTTTTAAAACTAAAAAATGACGAAGACCTTTGTAAGCACTTAAAGTCCTTTTGAAGTATTTTTTACTTGATAAATCGCCACATAAATCTTTAATTTTTTTCCCCTACAAACAAAGATAAGTTTAAAATAATGAAAACATGGTAAAAGAGTTCAACGGGTTACTCACTAAAAGAGAATGAATCTGAAATGTCACATTACATAAACATTTACATATGTATTTATGGCACAGTCTTATTTATAAAAGCGGAACAGCTTTTTGTCAAATACTTCTACGTGAGGAAGGAGGGGGGAGGGGGGAGGGAGTACCGCTTTCCTTAATACCCCGTTTCATTACTGTACCTACATTTATAAAAATTCAAATCATTTATTAAATTCAAAAATTCTTTTACAATTATTCAGACAACTTTCACACGCAACATTCCTTGAAACGTGTGAATCTTTATTAAACTTTTCTGGTAACAAACGTATTAACTTCAAAATAAAACATTTGAATCGTCTGAAATTATTTGTTTTTAATTTACTTTAAGAGACACAGGTAATAATAAAACGAAAAAATCTTGATTTGAGTATTCAGAAAGCCTCAAAACGTACCAATATACAAAAAACCAAGCGACGAATATTTAGCTTAAAAAATACATTATTTACCATATTACTATGAAGAATTAATTTAAATTCCCGAGCAGCTTCCCTGGACAGGGTAAAATATTATAGTAGAGCAATTCCCCTAGCAATAAAAAAGAATGTTATAGCTTAAATATTGGCAGCCCTGTCTATCTTCTGGAGTTTATGTACACACCACATGGTGCACATAAATATAATCCTATAATAATAACACATGGCGCAACTTAAAATACATTTCCATCAATTTTCAAATACTGTCGCACTATAATCTAGTTCTTCTGCGAAGCCCTGTAAGTGAACAGTGAATGATTTCTATACCCAATTCTACGTGAAATATGTTTTTAAGCATATAAAAAATATATATTCATTTCATTTGGCTTAGTGCAGTCTATAGATGTTTAAACTCTACTTATCTTCAATTTCTCACATAGACGAAATGTATTTGAATTCTCTTGGGTAGCCCAGTACACGAACCATTTGCTTGATCTCAATGAAATATTCAGTGTAGCGGTCCCATATGATACACATTTAGAGTACCAGGTTTGGATTTCCTACTATTATTTGTTCTTGAGATATGCAGATAACAGACGAACACACATACTAAAACACACACACAGGCAGACACACACACAGACCAACCGCTAAAAACATTGTTTTTTGGATACAGGGGACCTCAAAACGTGTAAATATAGCAAAAGCTCAATTTCTAAAGTTTGACCCCAAAACAATACTTTCTTTACCATATATATGGGTAAGAGAAAGTAAAAAAATGCTGATAAAGTTAGTAAAACTATTTTTTTACCTTTATTCTACGTAAGTAGTTGGATTTCTTTCAGTACAGAAACTAAAGTGAAAAATTTCAAACTCCAATGAAAAACAGCTTTTATCTAAATTTTTAAATTTTTATTCAAAGCATTTCTTAGTATTTTTAGATAGATTTGAAAATGTTGAATTTGAATTTTGCTAATCCTCATGGATGAAAGACATATGGGTAAGTTCTCTAGAAATGCATGTTTTACAAAATCTTTCACTAATCAAAAAAGGAAATCTATAGCCATACACCGAAATTAAAAATTTATTTATATGATAAAATACAAATCTATTAAAATTTTTATCGCATTTATTCACTAATTCGATTCAAACCTTTGTCTAATAGAATTCGTAAAATTAAACAGATTATTTTATCCGAATGTATCGCATTATTGTTATAGTATTAATCTCTAAAATCATGTACTATTTAACATGAATAACAAAGAACACTCAATATCTGTTACAAGTAGAATGTGCACTAGAGTTTGCGAAATTAAATAGATTATTTTATCCGAATGCATTTCATTATTGTTACAGTAGTATTAATCTATCGGATTATGTAGCAAGAATAATAAGGAACACTAAACATCCTTTACCAGCAGATCATATAAAAATTATAGGTAACACAGGTCTACAAAATGAAGATGACAAAATTTGATTTGATGATTTTAGCTGAACTTTATGTATTTTGATGTGCTGAAACCGAAAATGCAGCCCATTTTTCTCTATCACGTACAGAGGTTTGCCAATACAGGGTGCTGACAGTCACAATGTCTTACTTATACCATCATAGCACTAGGATTGTTGGTTGATTAGTATGGTTTTACGTCGCACTAGTGCTGCACTATTATATGCACAATAGGCTACTGCACTAGTACTGCACAATAGGTATCCATGATTAATTAATCATGTAAACATACTATAAAATTTACCATATAATTATATTGGTCGAAGAGTAATGGAAGAAATTATATTAGTAGGCACCCTGTATTGATAAAAATCTATATGTGATAGAGAAAAACTGATTTCATTTTCGGTTTTAGCACAACAATAAACATAAAGGTCAGTCAAAATTATAAAATCAAAATTTTACATGTCGACCTGTGTAATTAATATGTATAGCAATTTATACCTCTTCAAATTTATATGAGCAATCTTTATTTCAGGAGAAAGGAATCGGTGTTGAAAAATTCATCTTGTTCATTGAAAGTTGTGGTTTTATTGTGTTACTCACGCATTTTCTTTTATCTTAAAGAATTTATAAAAGAGGAGTTGTTATATACGGCATATCAGCATGCAGGGCAAATGAAAATAGCTGACATCTAGTTAAGTGGCTTCCAATATAGCAGCGCTACCGTAGGAGCCATATTGAATCTACCAGAACATTGGTTACTGTTCTACTTAGAAGAACTTGATGACTTTAACTTTTCATCACCGAAGGTTTCATATAAAAACTTATACAGTCAGCCCACGTTAACGTGAACACTGTTAACGTGAATTACTTTTAACATGAACTGTTTTTACATTCTCCGTGTAAATGAAGATTATTTTAGTTGTATGAAGATTAGCTGCTGATAGCATGAACAACGGATAACATGAATATTTTTTTTATTCATTCACGTTAACGTGGTCCAAATGTATTTCCGTTTAATACTTATAAAATGAACTATACTAGGTTTTTACAACAAAATATATATTCATTCAAGAATTCTTATGGTTTTTTAATATAGGGGAGAACCGTGTATTATGGACCATCGTGTAATACGGACCATGAGGAAATTTATATGTTCAACACTAGATGGTGAAATCATCTCATTGTCTCTAGTGAATATTATTGTTACACAAACCATGGCGTGACTTGTACAGGCATGCCTGTATTTGGACGATTATGAAATTGAGTTTTCGGTTTATATGATCATTGATGTAACAAGTATGTTAAAATGGAAGTATTACTTTCTGCTTTTAGGTAATCGTAATATAATTTTCGCGTTAATAGTAGCAAATGCACTTATTTTATGAACAATTTAGACATGAGTTTCATGGGCACCAATTTGCATAGCGATTTTTGATTGGAAACCACGTTGCTCTGTTTACGCGTGTAATATGAACCATGCTGTGTTGTGTAATATGGATCAGTGGTCCATAAAAAAAACAGAGAGATTTTTTTAATGCTAGGCGTAGATATGTCGCATACGCAAAATCTTGAGGCTATAGAATAGGCCAGGGAAGCAGAGGTAATCAAATTATCACTTCTTTCGCACACTACCCATTGGATATAACCTTTAGACCTCCCCTTTTTATTCGTCAATTAACTATTTTTTTCCGTCCATTTCTGCTATTCCCAAGAGATGTACAAGTGTGTGAGGAAACATGCTGGACAGTTTGTTTCACAATTCCAAGTGTGTCAACTGTTGGGGAAAGGGAAGGACCACTATGAACCACTTGGTCCATATTACGCATACGTTCGTGTAATATGGACCACCGATACGTAAATAAAATAATTATTTTCTGCAATTATTAATAGTTCCCAGGGTACTTTACCCAGTTTAAACTATATAACTATGCAATTGTAATGAGCAGCCACCAAATTAAATCTTTTTATTTTAATAATTTAAGTTTTATGAGCATTTTTGCTTAGAGGGTCCATAATACACGGTTCTCCCCTACATTTTACGGATGTGAAATCTTTAAATTGCGTTTTCTTAGTTTGCCTTTTTTCATGAATTCGTGAAATTCAAAATGCTTAAATATCTACAGGTATTTAAGAAGACTTTACGATTTTGGATTTTTAATTGAACCTACCTAAAATAATTAAGGATGGATTTTGTAACTTCATTAAATATGGCTGCAACCTGTTGATTTAGATGTTAATGTTCAATATCTTCACATGCTACACTTTTGATTTTATAAATTCCTCAAGAAATCTAGAGGGTTAAATGTGATAATCATGGAGCCTACATTTTTTACGAGTACCGACCAATCTATCTGCGCTAGACTAATCTGAGAGAACGTGATATGTAGTTACAAGCAGTAAGGGAGAAATGGGGAAATGCTCCATCTGTTTTAAACACGGCGGTACCAATAGCCGTATCGATTCCCAATTCTAACATCAAGATTTGCTTCAACATGTACGTCAACATCAACGTAGTGCTTCCGAGTACTTCCATATAGTCACAACCATTGCTTACCTCCATCGAAAGTATAAAAAAACATAAAGATATTTAATTTCCGAAAATGAAACAAAAGGCCAAAAGGGTTTTAATTTGCAATTTGATCGCTAAAAAATTTTTCGCGTGAGCAGAGATTTTACAAAGTGAAGTACTAGGAGTTAAAAAAAAAAAAAAAATCCTTGAAAAATCCTAAGTGCAACAGAGGATCTATTGCGAGCGTTGACGAGACGAGTCTGGACGGCAAAAAGGAAATAAGAACTGAGCAGGGCGCCCAGAAAAAATACGAGAAACAGAGTCCCACATTTAGTAAAAATGGGGGGCATATTATTATAAAATTTAAAAAGAGTAAAATTCTTAAAGAAAATTAAATTCTGAACCTTGACCGGATCCCCGGGTATCACCCGGAAGCTACGTTCCGAGATGAGTCCAAAAGACCAATCAAAAAATTACAATCCTCTACCAAAATTTAGATGCTAAAACTAGGTCATACAACCGCTAACCGTCGCCTCGGTAAACATGAAGTCTTCATGAAACACTACACTTTAGAATGTAGAAATCGAGGTAAAAAAATCTAAAACTCCATAGAAATAGCATGGGACGAAAACCAAAAAAACTCACAATGTCAAGTGTGTTAAAAAAAAAAAAGGCTCACACCGGAAACAATAAAAGGACAAAATTGACTAGAAAAAGACATCGGGGAGCGGGTGCGTAGGGTTAGGGCATTAGACCTATCGACCCCGTGAATCTTATTCACACATTCATTTTGCGTGTGAGTCGTTGACACTCCTGTACGTGCAGTAGGTTGCTCTTTAGCTCATATTTTGCAGTTGTGTCTGATCACATTCCCACACGTGTAAAATGTAACTAGGTGCTCTGCCGAGATATTCTATGAGTATATACTTAAATGTACTAAAAGTGTATCCTGGTATGATATATGTTTGACTAATAATATAATTTATGCAAGCAAATGTGATTAGTACAAAAATGTATAGTTATTTTATAATCGACGTTTAACATATAATTAAATGTTACCCGATTTTGTTTATTGGGATATGAGGACACATTTCATACACTAGAAGATGACTGTCGTAACATAGCATAACTTCTCCTAAATAAGGCACCATGGAAATCCTAAAAGCTTAATTAAACATTTACTTTTTTATAACTTCTAATGTTTTATCTTCTATTTTACTTTTTATATAAACTTGACATAAAGGATTGAAGTGGTTTATTTTTATAAATTTTATACGAGCTACACAACTTCAAAGAATTTTGTATTAAAATGGATAAACTGGTGTATTTATTCATAAGTATGTATTCAGAATTTTATAGTGAATTTTCTAAAATCCGTTCGCTTTTATTCAAATAATTATTTTCTTAATTCAATCAAATTAATTTTACTGAGGTATAAATAATAAAACTATTACATTTATGAAATTATAACAAATAAAGTTTACTTTAAAGCAACTTTATAGTTCATTGATTAAAGTTAATACTGTACATTTAAAGTATTTTCAATTTGTCTTACAATTAATTTTGACATTGAAAATTGTTCCCTCGAAATAATTTATGATTGCAAATGTATTGTTCTGTAAATACATGACAAAGATATTTGGAATTGTAGAATGAGATTTGCATAAAATTCTTACAGTGTAAGTAATTTTGTTGTCAAGTTCACCAACTATTATTTTAATT
This sequence comes from Salticus scenicus, assembly GCA_963930645.1. NCBI lineage: Eukaryota > Metazoa > Arthropoda > Arachnida > Araneae > Salticidae > Salticus > Salticus scenicus. The sequence continues at coordinate 287,993,826 of OZ005653.1, read as the reverse complement.
GCATTTCTATGACAAATTGATGAAATTTATGTGAAACTTCGAATTAAGTAATGAAACTTAAAAAACCGTGGTTTAAATATACTTAATATTTAACAAAATATTTTGTGAATTTTGGTGTAGGATTATGTAATATATATATATATATATATTTATGGATTATAATTCATATTGTTATAAAGAATTAAAATCCTTTTGATGCATTTGATTTACTACTTCGGAAAAGATAGTTTTATAAACACGAAGTAAACAGTGATCTACCGACAATGCAAAAGTTGGCTTTGACGACAAGCAAACAGGGTTAGCTACAAATTTGGCAAAAAATAGCAGTTTAAGGTTGCCAAAATCTTTAATACCTGTTTTGAAGAGAGGCTGAATATCTAGAACTTCTCTGAATTGTCCGTTCGTTTCTTATGCTGAATATTTTTGAAAAATCGCAAAACTCTTATCTAGGAGCTGACGCCCTGCCGGAGTGTTCAGTTTGTGTTCAAACTTAGAACTCAGCGGTACTTACCCCAGAGACTGGGCGATAAACTGTTAGACATCGTTTGTGAATAAACGTTATTTCTGATGTGTGGTATATTAGCTGTTCACTTTACATTTTTAGTACAAGTTGTATATAAGGCTGTTTGTTTTACATTTAATTACAAGATAAAAAAGACCTTTTTATGTACCATGTTTTTAAATTTTCTGTTGAAACATATAAACGCTACCGAAGGCAACTGTAACCCTGGACAATTGAAGAAAAGTATTAAAAAAATTCATTGCTATCGTGTTTTGATAAATCATAAAAGTTTCAAATGGCTAGCTAGTCGGAAAGTTAGTGAAAAATCGATTTCAAGCTTTGTACTGGAAACGCTGCCGAAGCAGCTGGAACCCGACACAGTTGGTTAAAACTATTAAAAAAATGCATTTTCACCGTGTTCTGAACTATTCTGGAAGTTTCAAACGTCTAGCTAGTCGGGAAGTTAGTTAAATAAATTTTCTGTCGAATCATACAAACGCTGCCGAAGGCAGTAGGGACCTGAAACAGTTTACTAAAAATATTAAAAATATTAAAAACTGTATTACCACCGTGTTCTGAGCTGTCCTGAAAGTTTCAAATGTCTAGCTAGTCGAGAAGTTAGTTAAAAATTGATTGCAAGATTTGTACTGGACAAACAAACAAGAATCAAAGTTAATAAAAACATTGTCCGTTTGTTTATTATGCTGAATATTTTTGAAAAATCGCTAAACCCTTACCAAGGATCTGACGCCCTGCTGGTGAGTCCAGTTTGTGTTCAAACTTAGAACTCAGCGGTACTTACCCCAGGGACTCGACGATAAACTGTTAGACATCGTTTGTGAATAAACGTTATTTCTTCTGTGTGGTATATTGGCTGTTTACTTTACATTTTTAGTACAAGTTGTATATAAGGCTGTTTGTTTTACATTTTTAGTATGAGTGGCAAGTTGTATAGGTTTGATCCCAAATTAATTCTCTGTATTATATGCATTTGTCTACCACAACATTGCTAATTATTTAGGATCTATTTCTTCCACTCAAGAATATTGACGTTTTTGTAACAAAGTATAATGTAAAAGATTTTTTTTATTGCAGTTGAAAAATATATTTTACAGTCTTTCGCTTCGTTTAACATTTTTTTATTTTTATGTAAAGCTTATTTTTTGTCCTATTTTTGCAATTTTAACATATATATGTATATATATTTTAAGTTTACTCTTGTCTATACTCTAGATGTCGAATTATTGCCGTTTGATTCGATTTAAAAAATCACAAAGTTTAATTCTCCTTTTATATAAATTCGCTAATAAACAAAGTAAAAATTCAGCATTTATGTACATACATATGTTTGCATAAGATTACATCTTTTGAGATAAATGTCTACTCTTAATTGCACTTCTATGATTGTGAAATAATGAAATACAGAAAACCATACGATAAAAATTTTACTCATGTTATAATGAATTTTGTAATACGTAATCATGAATTATATCATGTAAATTATTATTATTGATAATTACGATTATATCAAATAGCCAAATTAATATATATATATATATATATATATATATACTTTATTTTTTTATATTTGCAGCATATTTCTTTGTTGTGACGTGCTTGGTTTTGCTTATAATTTACGATCAAAACTTCACTTTCTAAAAAAGTTTCAATTGTTTTAATATTTGGATATGAATTTATATGTCGAAAAGGATAATTTTCTTCTAAATACCATTATCTTATACTATTAAGTGAGCAATATTTGTATTTATATATGTATACTGTTCTCGTAAACGGTAGCTCGGATAGTCTTTAACACATAGGTCGTTGTGCACATCGATGTCAGATTTTCGAATTTTTGATTAGTTTTCTTTTAATTAATAAAAATATGAAAATAAAACTTCCCATTTCTATAATGACGCTAAATGGAAAATCTTAGGAGAGATTTGATTGGATTATTTGGTTTTCATTGATTTGAGTGTATTTTACATTGGACTACAGCTACGTTATGAGGAATTACAAGAGATTTGATTGGTTTATTTGATTTTCTTTGATTTGAGGGTATTTTACATTGAACTAGAGCACGTTATGAGGAATTACGAGAGATTTGATTAGTTTATTTAATTTTCATTGGTTTGAGCGTATTTTACGTTGAACTAGATCTACGTTATGAGGAATTACGAGAGATTTGATTGGTTTATTTGATTTTTATTTATTTGAGTGTGTTTTACGTTGCACTAGAGCTACGCTATGAGGAATTATTAGAGATTTGGTTGGTTTATTTGATTTTCATTGATTGGAGAGTATTTTACGTTGAACTAGAGCTACGTTATGAGGAATTACGAGAGATTTGATTTAAATTTTAATATTTTAATATTATGCGACTTTTACAGAGAACAAATTACGATTGGAACCGTAGGCGCCCGAGAGCATGTTTTTAGCAAAAATTTTCATAGTTCTCTGGCCAGCTAGAAATGTCCCTTATGTAGAAGTTTTAATTAATAAAAAATTTAGTTAGTAAAGATTAAAATATTAGTACGAACCCCGCCGTAAAAATACTTTAAATTATAACTTTATAATGCAGCGAATAAACAAACACAGATAACAAAGAATGTTGAAAAGATTAGGATTTATTAGAAAGATACATGCAGTGTTATTGGCAGATCTTCAATAAGCTAGGCATTGAGTACCCGGGATTCAATAGCGGTGGTGAAATTTAATATCAATCCTTTTTTTGGCTGCTTAAGAAAGGTAAGAATTTTTTCTGAGCGGGGTGACTTTTACAATAGTATTGTTTTTTATGAGAGAGTTAAATGCCATAGAAGTTGAAATGTAGAATTCCCGTTCTCGGGAAATCCTGCACTATAGCAGCGCAACCTATGGTAGATATAAATCCAAATTGAATTGGCATAATATCTTCCTAATAATAACAGGAGACTTGGCGTTGGAATACTAAAACCCGAATAAGCTAAATAAACTACTACGTCAGAAACGCCAAAGAAAAATATTTGAGGTTCACCTCAAATATTTTTCTTTGGCGTTTCTGACGTAGTAGTTTATTCGGGTTATAAGATCTTTCTCACATCACATATAAAGTGTTGTTTGATTATATGCATTAGAACCTGAAATATAGTCTTCCCTTAAACTGAAGAAATCGCTGTATAGAAGCGCCACTTGTTGAGCAATTAGTACCAAAGGTTGATTCGCAGTAACTTATGTCAAGGTGCATCCACATATAAATTTTTATGCAATTTTGCGCAGTAGTTCCTGAGATATAACCTTTCCTTAAAGTATGAAAATGGTTTTATAAATTGCAATTTAATGTATTTTTACGGGGGGGGGGGGGTTGTTGCGTAATATTATTTTAATCTTTACTAACTAAATTTTTTATTAATTAAAACTTCTACATAGAGGACGCACCCCGCCGTAAAAATACTTTAAATTATAACTTTATAATGCAGCGAAACAACTAACACAGATAACAAAGAATGTTGAAAGAGATTAGGATATATTAGAAAGATACATGCAATGTCATTGGCAGATCTTCATTAAGCTAGGCATTGAGTACCCGCGGCGGCGATATTTGATATCAATCCTTTTTTTTGGCTGCTTGAGAAAGGAAAGAGTTTGGGCGGGGTGACTTTTACAATAGTATTGTTTTTTATGAAGTATTGTTTTTTATGAGATATCACTTCTCTTTGCATGTTATGTATGTGCTTTTATAAATATAATGCGTATGCATAAGAAAGGTAAGAGTTTTTGCTGGGCGGAGTGACTTTTACAATAGCATTTTTTTTTTTTTTTTGTCTGTGTGTCTGTCCGTCTGTTCTTCTATACGTTCAGCCCCTATTGAACGCAAAAGTACAAGAATTGACATACGGATGCTCTGGAGCCTTTCCGTGGTCCTCCTGAAAACAGAATTTAAAAATCTTAATTATTTTCGGAGATATTAATTACATTTTAATTGCAAATAAAATTTTATTCTAACAAGTAATCTATCTTTCAACAGACGATAGGAGTTTCCATAGCAACAAAATACATTTGAAGGAACTAAAAAAATACTTTTTCTTTTTCTTTTTACTTCCATTACCCGACTACAGTGGTATATATAGGTTTTGGGGACCTAAAAAATCTTTATTTTTCTTTTTACTTCCATTAACCGACTACTGTAGATAATGGAATTAGAGATTTCACGTGATTTACATGTTTTAGAATGTCCTGATTAGGTTTTCTTTTGTATCTCAGTTACTAATTAAAATAATTTCATAAGTAACACATTATTTGAAAGCTTTGTTGATTTGGAATTGAACAGTAGATTTCAGAAATTTCTACCGCCAGATAGCGCTGTAATATTTTTATATTTCAATATTTCAAATTCTAATTATGATTAAATTATATTTAATGCATCATTCGAAAGATATTTTAAAGTATTTTTATATTATCGAAAGTGAAATTCGAGATTTCACCCGATTTACACGTTTTGAGGTTTCCTGATTAGGTTTTTTTTTGTATCTCAGATACTAATTAAAATAATATCATAAGTAATACATCATTTGAAAGCTTTGTTGATCTGGGATGGAACAATAGATTACAGAACTTTCTACCGCCAGATGGCTCTGTAATATTTTTAATTTCAATATTTCAAATTCTAATTATGATTAATTTATTTCTAATACATCATTCGAAAGATATTTTAAAGTTCTTTTATATTATCGAAAGTGGAATTCGATATTTCACCTCATTTACAATTTTAAGGTGTCCTGATTAGGTTTTCTTTTGCATCTCGGCTAATTGAGTTAGACCGTTGAAAATTGGTATATGTAGGTTAATTAGGAGGGGCTGGAAGAGTGGGGAAGGCAGAGGTGCGCGCAGCGCGCACGAGACTCCGCTGCCGAAAGCAGTGGGGATCCGGTTCGACTTTTTACTTGATGAGAAATGATTTTTTTAATTTGCTTTTCTTAAAATAAAAGTCTGATTTCAGAAGGAATGTGCGCGCGCAGCGCGCATGCGACCCGGTGCGTGCTTTTACCCGATGATAAAATATTTTATATTTATTTTTATTTTCTTAATAATAAAAGTTTGAGTTGAGAAAGAATATGCGTGGACAGCGCACGTATATCCTCACACGTGCGCGCACAGCGTGCACGGGTCTGCGCTGCCGAAGGCAGTGGGGTCCCGGTGCGAGTTTTTATCCGATGTTAAATGATATTTTTCTTTAATTCCTTTTCTTAAGAATGAAAGTTTATGAGTAATAACATGGAACTTTAATAAATAATAAGGATGGTGAAGGAATACGCGGGCGCAGCGCACAGGTCTACGCTGCCGAAGGCAGTGGGGACTCGGTGCAACACTTTTCCCGATCAGAATCTGTTTTTTCATTTTTTATCACATGATAAAAATTAATGCAATTTTGAGAATTTATTAATTATTCTGATTCATTTAAAAATAATGACCAGCGAAGCGGGCGTAGCCTGCTAGTACATCAATAAATATAGTGCGTGTTATGCATAGATGTAAATATAGTGTTACAGATTTCTAAATAGTATTAGTTCTAGTTTGTAGCTAGTCGGGAAGTTAGTTAAAAATCGATTGCAAGCTTTGTGCTGGTAACGCTGCCGATGGCAGCAGGAACCCGAAACAGTTGGCTAAAATAAAAATAAAAATGCATTTTTACCGTGGTCTGAACTATTCTGAAAGTTTCAAATGCCTAGCTAGTCGGGAAATAAATTTTCTGTCGAATCATATAAACGCTGCCGAAGGCCGTAGGGATAAAACAGTTGACTAAAAGTGTTTAAAAATCTATTGTCACCGCGTTATGAGCTATCCTGGAAGTTTCAAATGTCGGGAAGTTAGTTAAAAAGCGATTGCAAGATGTGTACTGGTAACGCTGCCGAAGGCAACAGTAACCCGAAACAGTTGGATAAAAGTATTATAAAAATACATTTTCACCGTGTTCTGAACTATTCTGAAAGTTTCAAATGTCTAGCTAGTCGGGAAATTAGTTAAATAAACTTTCTGCCGAATCATATAAACGTTGCCGAAGGCAGTAAGGACCTGTAACAGTCAAGTAAAAGTGTTAAAAAATGTATTGTCACCGTGTTCTGAGCTATCCCGAAAGTTTCAAATGCATAGCTATTCCGGAAGTTAGTTAAAAATCGATTGCAAGCTTTGTGCTGGTAACCCTGCCGATGGCAGCAGGAACCCGAAACAGTTATCTAAAAGTATTAAAAAAATGCATTTTCACTGTGTTCTGAACTATTCTGAAAGTTTCAAATATCTAGCTCGTCGGGAAATTAGTTAAATAAATTTTTTGTCGAATCATATAAACGCTGCCGAAGGCAGTAGGGAACTGAAACAGTTGACTAAATGTGTTAAAAAATGTATTGTCACCGTGTTCTGAGCTATCCTGAATGTTTCAAATGTCTAGCTAGTTGGGAAGTTAATTAAAAATCGATTGCAACCCGAAGCAGTTGACTAAAAGTATTAAAAAAATGTCTTTTCACCGTGTTCTGAACTATTCTGAAAGTTTCACATATCTAGCTAGTCGGGAAATTAGTTAAATAAATTTTCTGTCGAATCATATGAACGCTGCTGAAGGCAGGAGGGACCTGAAAGAGTCGAGTAAAAGTGTTAAAAAATGTATTGTCACCGTGTTCTGAGCTGTCCTGAAAGTTTCAATCGCCTAGCTAGTCGGAAAGTTAGTTAAAATTTGATTGCAAGCTTTGTGCTTGTAACGCTGCCGATGGCAGCAGGAACCCGAAGCAGTTGGGTAAAAGTATTTAAAAAATGCATTTTCTCCGTGTTCTGAACTAGTCTGAAAATTTCAAATGTCTAGCTCGTCGGGAAATTAGTTAATTAAATTCTTTGTCGAATCATATAAACGCTGCCGAAGGCAGTGGGTACCTGAGACAGTTGACTAAAAGTGTTAAAAAATGTATTGTCACCGTGTTATGAGTTATCCTGAAAGTTTCAAATCTGTAGCTAGTTGGGAAGTTAGTTAAAAAGCGATTGCAAGATGTGTGCTGGTAACGCTGCCGAAGGCAGCAGTAACCCGACCAAAAATATTTTTGATTGCAAAAGGCACTGGTACAGGTCAGAAGGAATGTCCATACAAATTTTCAGCTCCTTAGTTGCAGAACTCTAGGCTCAATCGCCGTTAAAAGTTTTTGTCTTAACAATTACCAGAAGAAGAAGAAAGTAACAGGGAAATTTCGGGTTTTCAAAGTTATATAACTCAGGCCCCTTAATTCGGAGCGACATGCAAATTTGTATGTTTTGTCTTAGTGGTATGCTAAAGATCTGTACAAAAAATCATACTTCTTGGGGATCAGGGAGCTGAGATACGGGTAGTCGAAAAGTACGAGATGCTATGGCGACATAATATACACTTGTAGCGTTCACCATTGACTTCCTACTTTGTAATTTTTATTTGTATTTCTCTTAATGTCTGTTTTAGCTTGGCGGGGCGGAACGCTACCGCGTTCCTTGATATTTTCTGCTTAACCCTAAACACGTTTTAGCAAAATATCAGATCTCTGGGATAATGTTAAAGTTATGGGGATATTTTGCTAAAAAGTCCATATTAACAAGTAGAAAAAAAAAATTAGAGGGAATGCATATCGGATTAAAATAATAATAATAATAAAATCCCCCCACACACACACACTCCTTTTAAGGGACACCCTAATGTAGATGCTTATTTAATAAAATGTTAAATAAATAAATAAATAAATACTGACACAAATAACAGAAGAATACATTCATCAAATAGGTATTTCCAAATTGATTTTATAAATATAAGCATTAAAAAAATGCTTTTAGAAATTTTGAATCTAAAAAAATATAAAATAAAAATAAAAGTGTTTTTATTTGTTGATATTTAAAATTCCCTTGATTCAGTTAAAAAAATATAATAATTTAGAACAAAAACAATGATAAAAAGATTCATTTTAAATTGTTTTTCCTCAAAATAAATTTTATAATTTTAAGCAAATACTTGACATATAATAAACAAAGTTAAATTGTTGTAAAAAATATTATAACTTGTACTGTTCGTGCTCTAATACTAAAATAAATTATTTTTCATAGTGTCACTATTTTTGAAGAATGTAGTAAACAAATACTTTTAAACCTATTTTACATAAAAGCATTTTATTAAATTTCCCTTAAAAGTAGCTCCTTAAAACAAGATAATGTAACGAACATGTTACAACAAACAAAAAGTGATACATACTAAAAATTTAAATTAAGTTTTGCAAGCATTTCTTACAGCTTTGGAAAATGTGATATGAAATATAGTTTTTTATTTTCCGGGTATATATATTTAAGGAATGTATTGCAATCATGTCAAAAATCCGTCTTTGAGGTTTTGATGTTTCTGTACATTTTCAGGTCCCCTGAGTTCATTTTTGCTATTTTTATGATGATGTTTGTATGTGTGTATGTATGCATGTGAGTGAACACGATAGCGCTTAAATGCTTCTTTCAAATAAGCTGAAATTTGGTAAGTACGTTGTATGCAACCATAGCACGAACCCTATTGATTTTGGTGAATCTAGCACTGACAGTTTTTTTACAGGAACACAAAAAAAAAAAAAAATCTGGAGTGACTCCACTCGACTTTCCGAACATTGAGTAACTAACAGTTTTGTAGATAAAATAAAGAAAGAGGAGTTGCTAAACAAACAAAAAAAAAAAAAAGAAAACCATAACAGAGTGTTTGAGTATTTTTCTCCATATATCACACGAGGTTTTATTTAACGCTACTGAACTTTGAACCCTTAGATCATAATGATAAAGAATTTTTCGTTATGTCCCTGTAAAACTCTATAAATGCTAGATTCACCAAAATGCTTATAGTTAGTGCAACAGTGATTTATAATATTCATACAAATTTTCAGCTCAATTGAATAAGGCGTTTAGATGCTATCGCTTGTCTCATGGGCCATAAAGATAAAGAATTTTTCTTTGTGTCCCTGTAAAAAAACTGTAAGTGCTAGATTCACCAAAATCTATACAATTGTTTCAAATGTGACCTATAACATGTGTACAAATTCTTTGCTGAGATTAATAAGGCGTTTAGACGCTATCACACTTTTAAAAATTTGGCAAAGAATTTTTCTTTGTGTCCCTGTAAAAAAACTATAAGTGCTAGATTCTCCAAAATCTATACAGATTGAGTATATGTGACCTATAATATGTGTATAAAGTTTTTGCTCAATTGAATAAGGCGTTTAGATGCTATCGCACTTTTAAGATTTTGGTCCCTTGGCCATAATGATAAAGAATTTTTCTTTGTGTCCCTGTAAAAAAACTATAAGTGCTAGATTCACCAAAATCTATAGGGTTCGTACTATGGTGACTTACAATATACGTACCAACTTTCAGCTTATTCGAACAAAGCGTTTAGACGCTAGCGTGTTCACTCACAGACATAAACACATACATACACACATGCATACACACATACATACACACACACACATACATACATCATCGTAAAAATAGTGAAAACGGACTCGTTGGACCTCGAAACGTGTAGAAACATCAAAATCTCGAATTCGGATTTTTGACATGATTACAATACTTTCCTTACTATAGTGTTCGGAAAGTAAAAAAAAAATTCTTATCATTATGACTTATGGGGCCAAATTTTATAAAGTGCGATAGCGTCTAAATGTATTATTCGATTCAGCTGAAATTTATACACATGTTACAGATTACCATCGCACGAATTGTATAGGTTTTGGTGATTCTAGCCCTTACAGATTTTTACAGTGACGCAACGAAATATTCTATATCATTATGATCTATGGGCTAAAATTACATGAAGTGCGATAGCGTAAAATTAAATAGTGGGGAAAAATACTCAAACCCGCTATTATATTTTTCGCTTTTGATTATTTAACTACTTGTCTTATTTTAATTTATTTACACAAGTGTACATTACTTAATGTTCGTAATGTCGAGTGGAGTCACTCCAGATTTTTTTTTTTTTTTTTTTTTTTTTTTTTTTTGATTATGTAAAATAAATTATCTGATTATACATTATTAAATAACTGTTAGTAATTATTAGTTATAAAATTAAAAATGCAATTGTTTATGTTAACATTAATTAAGATAAATAAAATAAATTCTTAGTTGCTTCAAAAAAATTGCAAATAAATAAGTACATAAAAATACAATAAAATAAAATAAAAGAGCAAAGATGCTGTGATTTAAGTTGTATTCATATTTATATACTGTCGGCGGAAAACGAGAATTATGGTCTTATAAGAATATGAAACCCGCTTTTAGGCGTTCTTCTCAAACAATACGTCAGTTTAAAAAC